>CM040190.1:108175368-108775368 GCA_022606455.1 Callitettix versicolor | reverse complement strand
AGTGTATGTCATACATATAGTGCATATATGTATTCCTATTTGTAAGTGAGGTAATATGCACAATAACACTTTATTGTGAATTATATAGTGTATGTCATAACTTCTCAGTATGAAATAAGGAAGGGACCAAATTGCATTCTTTTCATATGATTTATCGAGAATTTTCCAAGGGCCCAGTATCTCAGTATGGAGTAAAGAATTTTACAAATTACAGAAGTGCAAATTATCAAGTGACAACTGTATTTATTAATTACTTTAAAAAATATTTTAAGATACTTTAAAACAAAACTTACTAGAACACAGCTGGGCCTTTATAAAGAGTAGGTGGTGTCCAGGTGAGCGTAACATATTCTCGTTCATTGTATTTCACGTGCAATGCTGTTGTCTGAAATATGTTTTCAAATAATTAAATGTCTATATATGTATTGAAATTTTATATAAATACATAAGGTCTAATATTTAATGGAATGGTAATACACAATAGTGATGCAGTGGAGGAGTGGAGATAATGTTCACCTAAAAAGCTAAATTTAGTGCCAAAACTGTTCCTTCAAGAAACATTTATTGCCATTGTTGCTGACGAACATAAATAATAAGTATTAAACCACTATTAATTATATTTTAATTATTAATATTGAAATATTTACATGTTTGACTACTAGGAATACAAACAAATAAAGTAATTACTATAATGATTTTTTTAAATTGATATCATGTTTAGTAGTTATATTGTATTAGCTTAGACACCATGTGACATGAAGCTGCTAAAGGTCTGTAGTTAGCAACAAAAAGCTATGCAGAGTGGAGTCCCCTACTTTATATATATATATATATATATATATATATATATATATATATATATATCAGTCTTTAATTCAGTTGTCCCAAGCTGACTCTTTTAAGCTTCAAGGGATCTCCAAATTTTACTCAAGTTAATCCACAATAATATTTGGGAACTGGTGACAATTCGAGTTGTGTATCCCCTCCCTATCATACTTATATTACCACAATTTAATTAAAATAAACAGTTTAAAATATTCGTAATGAAGAAAATCAAGTTATTGCATTATAATACTAGTAAGTCAAGGTATACTTACTGCCAGCCATTAGTTACTACTCATACTACATCCTCGCCATTCTAAAAATATTTATACTTTTTTAACAATCAATTAGTCATCATTTTAATAAACTCCCTCTATTTCAGCTATTTTATGTTGAAATAAACATTTTCTACTCCAGGTTGAAATAAACATTTTCTGAATGAAGTGAATAAATCCCAATTAAGACCAATTGGATGCACATGAAAAGGCTAAATAAAAAAATGTATAATGCTGTAAAAACAATGCTTTAAAAGATTTTTACTTTACAAAAAATAAATTACACTAAGCGACTTCATATAACTTACCGAAAACACAGTGTTTTTCTCAACAATTTACCGACTTACCAACATTTAAATCATTGGAAATACTTTAGACCAGTTACCATCATCTATAAGTTCTAAAGTCTATATTTTTTCCATAGTCACAAAAGTATATTTCCATATATCACTCATTTTCTAAACAGTAACTAAGTTCAGCGAGTATATCAGTACAGAAGATAATTCAAATGAACACATGTGTATCTGCACAATAACAAATATGTACAATGCTGTACTGTAAGTAACTAATTTAACTGTACTGTTCCTATTGTAGAGAACACAAAAAACATGTGTTAGAGAGAAAAGGAACACACCACGCCACAAGTATTAATGGTGAATTGTTGCTGATGTGGTGCCAGCGCTCACTAGATCATGTAACACATTCTCAGGTAGCTGGCCAATCCACCTAGAGGGTGTCTATTGCATAGAGAGAAGGTAACTAACCACTCTTTAGCACCAATTAAGTCAGTTAAATCAGTTACTAATTTACCTTTCATCTTCAATTTGAAAAAAAAGTGTTTTAGTTGTAATACTAATTTAAAATAAAACCTTTAATTGCATACGATATGATGTAGGTGCATGGTAATTTGTATAATATTAACCAAATTTTAAGAATGTTATTGTCACATTTTATAATACCATCGAAATTTTAAAAAGTAATTAAATAATTTGCATTGTTATATATTACACATGGACTGTTCTCATTGGTGAATTATTTTAATTTTATTGTAAAAAATTGGTAATATAAATAAAATTGTATCTCAGACTTCAGAGATCAATAAGATTAAAAAAATACTGGGAAAAACACAGAAAAACCAAAGACTTAATTAAATTGACTGTGTGTTGTAAATACAATGTGGGCTTAAAAAAAATTGTATGAAGATAAATTTATTACAGTTTTTTTTAGGTTTTTTTTGTCATTCTTTAAATGATTGAGAATAATTATTATTATGTGTTACATTACTCTACTTACCCTAGGTGATTTACAATTAATAATTTTAACATTTTTTCCATGATCACATGGCTGAAATTGTCCAAAAGGGCTGTTGAAGTCTTCTCTAGCTTGAACCATAAAACCCCCAAGTTTATCTTTTGGGTGTTTTCCTTTGATTGTCACTTTTACTTTCTCTCCAATGAAAGGTTCTTTTGGGTCAATAATTATATCGTATGGAAATATTCTATTTTGTATTGGAGTAAAAAGAGTAGGGTTTAAAGTCTCACATGCTGTATATGGTGATATCCCTACTCTTTTAGATTTTCTTTGATATGCATAAATGACTTCAAATAAGAACAATACAATGAAATGTGAAAACATTTTCTGAAACAAAATTATCATACAATATTATACATATTACTGTTCAATGTATCTGATACAAGCTTAAAGTAATATTCAAGTTTATTAATCCGTAAGGCTGGGTATTCATGCTAAGTAATATTTCCTTTTATAATTGTTGTAACTGAATATTTTTAGTTATTCATCTTTAAAATGCTGCTGTATTACCAATATATGAAATATAACAAGTCAAATATGCACTTTTGGTTTTAGTAACTAATGTCTTATTTGTTACAATTAAATTTCAAATTGTATTGCTTAGAAGGGACTCCTCGTTTAGTTTTTATGTTGCAATAATTACTTAAAAATAATTATGCACACAGCTGTCTTGCTCATGTGATACAACGAGTTTGCAACAATATTTTTTTATTTTGCAATTTTATGACAATCTGATTTCACAAAGTTGAAATAGAAATTTTCTGAACAAAGTGAATGAATGCCAAAACCAATTGGATGCACATGGAAAGATTAAATACAAAATTGTAATTTAATAAGCATTTAAATCTGTATAAATTAGCATTTTAAATGTTTAAATTACATTGTGAATACAAAAATGAACTCTGACCACAATTAATTAGAGGTTTGTTTTTGTAATTACAATATCATTTGAAAATTTAAAATGATAATTTATGTAGGTTTTGACATTGGTTGTGATGGTAAATCAGATTTTCAAAAAGTACATAAAAATAGGCAATTATTACAACTCTTAATTATTATTAAAGCCATGATTATTAAAAGTGTGTTATTAAAAGTGGTCTTTAAAATGTCCCATGGTAAGTCCCATGGTGTTACCATGATGGTTGCTCAGATTAATAGCTCCAACATAAATTTGTCAAAAAACAAGAATTTTAGTAAATATCCATCTTCATTTTTTTTAATGCAATACAATAAAAATATAAAATATTAAAAGTGTATCATTAGTATATGTAATAGTATATGGATTACCATGTACTATTACATATACTAATGATACACTGATTTATCATAGGTTTATGATTTATCATAGATTTAATGATACACTAAATCTAAATACATACTAGATTTATGGTGTGGTTCATCTACTAGATTTTACACATTCATTCAAATCTTTAGGACGAATGTGTAGGCAGTTTTTTTTTAATATGAAATTGAAAAAGGGCGATAGAATGACATATGGAAAAGAGCTTGTAGACATTCAGACTTTGAAAAAGAAAACAAACATGCCAATAATGATCACTACTTTTTATTTGTGTTCAGGGCAGTATTTCTTATTAGGTCTATTAGCCTCATGCCTAAAACATAAAATTTTCAAATTCGCAAACAAAAACAAAAAATCATTAATGAACAAAAAAAAATAATTGTAAACATTTGGGAGGAGTATTATGGAATAAGTATTATGAATTCTTGTATAGAGTATTGATGAATGATGGCAAAGTTCACCATTCATGAAAATAATTATTTCATGAAGTAGTTCATTTATTCTTCAAAATAAAGTACAAATTACTTAACTGTAGGTGAGGCGCCAACAGCAAAAGTGTCAACAAGCGCCAAGCACCTACAATTCAGTCCTTTTTGTGTTGCTTGAAATGTACACTTGAAAGAATAAATGAATATTAGGGGTTACAAACTCACTGCAACCTACGTAGATCTATCATCCTCTTCTTAAATTTCTGAGATTCCTATTTACAGTATCTTCTCCTGCCTCTACATGAAGTCCAGGATTTGGAGAGGATTCAAGGTAGGTAAAACCCTCACTTCTAATTGGTAACTCCCAAAATACTAGCTCTTCTCATAGCAATCGACTAACAGTCTACCAACTGGTGGTAGGGTGTTTTCCTCTTCCCTCCTACAGCATCTGCAAGTTTGAAGTAGAAGTACTAAGCCAAGATTCTTAAGATGTCTCTTAATGGTGCTATTCCCTATCAGGAAACCAAGTAGAAGTCCTAGCTTATTTTCACTAAGGATTATACAGACCCTGTCAAAGTTCCAGAGGAGATCATTGGCCTGTCTTAAATCCCCACTTATTTTTACTAAGGATTATACAGACCCTGTCAAAGTTCCAGAGGAGATCATTGGCCTGTCTTAAATCCTCACTTATTTTTACTAAGGATTATACAGACCCTGTCAAAGTTCCAGAGGAGATCATTGACCTGTCTTAAATCCTCACTTATTTTTACTAAGGATTATACAGACCCTGTCAAAGTTCCAGAGGAGATCATTGGCCTGTCTTAAATCCTCACTTATTTTTACTAAGGATTATACAGACCCTGTCAAAGTTCCAGAGGAGATCATTGGCCTGTCTTAAATCCTCACTTATTTTTACTAAGGATTATACAGACCCTGTCAAAGTTCCAGAGGAGATCATTGGCCTGTCTTAAATCCTCACTTATTTTTACTAAGGATTATACAGACCCTGTCAAAGTTCCAGAGGAGATCATTGGCCTGTCTTAAATCCTCACTTATTTTTACTAAGGATTATACAGACCCTGTCAAAGTTCCAGAGGAGATCATTGGCCTGTCTTAAATCCTCACTTATTTTTACTAAGGATTATACAGACCCTGTCAAAGTTCCAGAGGAGATCATTGGCCTGTCTTAAATCCTCACTTATTTTTACAGAGCTTAGATTTTCTCTAAGTTTTATCTTGAAGTCGGCAAAATTGTTCTGATCCTGTAAGTTGGGCCAATATCCTTTCCTTACTAACTCATCTTCTTTCTTATTTCTGTCTATCCCAGAGAGTTCAGCTATCTAGAGGAGTATAACCTTATTGCTCTCGCCCAGCCTACTTAACTTTTTCAGGCATTTCCAGACCATTGTCAAGGTGATTGTATGGAGAATTCACTTTAATGGCTACTTGACTATCTGATACAATGGCAATATTTTTCTTCTTGTATCGCCTGTCAAGAGTTCTTTGTACACATCTGTCAACAGCGAACACACAATGTTCAAGTGTAAAGTGTAAACATAATTTACACTTCACACACACAAAGTGTAAACATAATTTTATGTAACATTCAATTTGTTTACTAACCTTCAGAGTAATATTATTTGTTGATCAGTTTCATAAAAAAGAATAATTTAAAGTTTATAGACTCTTAAATATTTATAATTTTCATACCATTATAGTGACACCAGTAAAGTCTTGTATTATATTATTTTTATCCAATTTTTCAAATATACTTCTGCAAGAAAGATGCTAAGGTATTTTCCCACTGCCTCAAAATATTTGTTTTTCAGCCCAAATACTCCAGCTTCAGTTGCTTCAGGAATTTTGGACCTATCTGTAAACTATATTATGGTATTTGATTGAAACATAATGTGAGAAATAAAGTCTATTCAGTGACAACATACACACTTTTTGTGAATGAAAGGGACAAGGTTCAAATTCCAAAATTAATTGTTTTAACACTATCCTCCAGTAATATATCTCTCACTTTTTTTTAATTAAGAAAATATTTTTTGCTCAAAAAAATATTACTTTTAATTTCCTTTAACAATATTTGGTCTAAAAAAACTTGTAAAGATTAAAAAATAAACATTAAGAATTTTATCTTTTAAATAGATTTATTATTCACTGCTGTATTATTATTTACTATAGCTAATTTATTGTTACTACTATTGCTTTTACAAATTAAATTTAAATTAAAAAAGCACTTACCAGTAAACAAATATGTAATCCAAATTTTAATGTAAACCAATTGCCTAACTAATTTATGTTATGATTTGAATCACTGGTATTATCAATTAAATGTTAGTTATTACATAAAGTTGTAGCTGATTATCAATCTAAACATATAACAATGTTTTAGGTCTTTTATTAACATTTAAAATAGTGTCCTTAACAAAAATAATAAATATAATAACTAGAACAAGTAGAGATATGTTATTATCATTTAAAAACAGGACATAGGTAAATGTTAAAATGAGCAGAGCATGGTTGAGAGAAAAGGGTTTTTTATTTAATTCTTAGTTTAAACAAATGTATCAGAACATAATCAATTAATAATGCACTTGTTGTAACAAACACACAAACAAAATTCTGAATGGCTGAGTGAAAAAAAGACTTTACTCAGAATGGTCAATAAGGGTATCTTTGTACCAAATTTCCAAACAATTGATCAATGTGTTTCATAAAAACTGTGTACTTTTGTCATCATTAAATCAGAGGCTAAAATTTTGAAAGAGTAAAAATATTACAAATACGTCATTGTGTTTTATATAATACAAGGTATATTTGTACCAAATTTCAAAACAATTGGTCAATGCATTTGGCCAAAATTGTGTAACAAACACACAAACCAAATTTTAAAAAGTTTAATTGAAAGACCTTGTTTCACTTGTGCAATTATTTTTTTGTGTTTCACAGCCAAAGGCTTATGTATTAGTCTTATGAAAGTAAGCTGTAATAACTAAAATTTGTGTTTTTAAAAATTTAACAATGTAATGTAGTTGTTTTGAGAATCTAACAGTTGGTTTGAGAATCTGATTTGCTAATAGTGACTATGCCAGGCGGCCACCAAATTCAGAGGAGAGCTGCCCTGAGCAGAGCAGAATGAAGATGAACAGCAACCAGAAGTGGAGTTCAATCAGTTTAAAGAACGTGTTTGTATCTTTTAAATAAAAATATTTAGGCCTACTGTAATGGATTCTAAAAAATACTATATTTAAAAACCGTAACATAGAAAGTGGTAACCTATGAAATGAGTCTTGAAAAATGGTCAGCATGGTGGGGGAAGCAGAGTCAGCTTCAAAACCAAACCTAGACAGTCAAAGCTACACCAAGCGGAGTCAAGGGGTATGACTAGGCTAGCAATGCTGCTTGATCTGCTCAGCTTCATTACACTTCATTGGCCACATTTACATTAAAAACAATATGTTAGGTTTTGAATGCATAGTCTCTCGGTTCAGCACAATTCTGTTTTGTATTTGGTGGCTACCTAGCCTTAAGCCACCACTAGTTATTGTTTGTTTCTTGGTTATTATAGTTACAAGAATGAGAAAGATGTCAAACATTGCTGCAGACAACAGCAGAAGAGATGGGCAGGTATACGAAATGAGTTCAGAGCGCTGTGATGTTGAGTTTTCGTACTATGTGCATTTTACCTTTCATTCTGGCATTCAAATTTTAACATTGGACAAGAACTTTACGTATTATAGACTCAAGGATATGAAATTCTATACCTACTACTAACCTTCAGAGTAATATTATTTGTTGATCAATTTCATAAGAAAAGAATAATTTAAAATTAGTGTTTAGACTCTTATTACAGTACTTATAATTTCCATATCATTATAGTGATACCAGTATGATATGTAAAATCATTCATTAAGTTATTTTTATTCAATTTTTCAAAAAAAAAATATAATACCATTACAATTTTTTGTAATTTTAAGGAAACAATTAATTAGTCTACATGTAAACAATATTTACATGTCAAAGGTAGTTTTATAATATGATAACAGATCGCGCTTACGTTAATTTTATGAGCAACAAAAATGGGCGGAGGACCTATGCCTTTGTAATAGACAGAAACCAGTCTTGCCTTACTAATACAAAACGAGAAAAGACAGCAAGTTCCAATGTTGGCTGCATTGAATCGGTTCTGGATTCAGGAATCGACGTCTTATTAGTTGGTTAGTTCAATGGCGTCTTGGTCATTATTGTGACATGGATTGAGGAAGTTCTAGTTCATTGTGTTAGTTTTAAGTGCATGTTGGAGGTTTATTATTAAATAGTGACTAAACTTACGGATGTATTTGAATGGGATTTTAATACCTGGGAACACCTAAGAGCGTTCAAAATGAGGTATGTACTATTTTGTTCTAAACTAGGCTTAGTCCAGATTTTTCATCCCCTACATCGTTATGTATCTATTATGAGCTTACTAATTTTTAATTATTTTTTACAAAATAGTATTATATCTTTTTTGTATCATGATAAATCTGAATATTTGGATTATATTTCACAATTTTTTTAAGTCTGTAAAATTCGAGAATAAATATGTTTCAGACGATGTAAACAAAAATGTTAGCAGGCTGTTAATTAATTTCATATTAAGATCTTAATATTATAATTTTGAGAACGTGATTTAATTTTTTTTTAATCGAAATCTTTCAGAAGTTTTAGTCATGACAACAATTTAATAGGCACTGTATCAAGTAGGAACTTCAAGATTCAACTGGATGGACTAGGATAGGTTTCTATATGCCTAGCTTAGGCTTATCTATTGTAAATAATTTTATTTATTTAATTGTATTTTAATAACATTTAAAATTGAAGTGGACATAGTTATTTACATCCTTTTTAAATTTAATTAGTTCCTAGGCTACTAAAAGGTATAGTTTAGCTTTAAAAAAGTTATAATTAGTCAAGTTATTTAAAATTCAGTCATTCATTTAGATTTGACAAATAGTATTTTCTAGTAAGAACATAGAAATTTTTTTTTGTAATTTATTTTGTTTTGAGGAGGGTTGGTCAAAAAAATATTTATAAATTTTGAAGTATAGTAATGATATAGGCTAGTCTACCACCAGGCCCTAAATAGTAATATATACTATTTACATACTATTACTGTGTATTACATAACACATGTAATCAGATTACTATGTTATACATTAGGGTACATAATGCCTGTTCTAAGGAGTCGCACACGTTTTGATAAACATCAGTTGGTAAAAAAAGCAATATTCTAAACATTTGTAGAACATTGCTAGGTTAGACCTGTACTGTCAGTTTTTGATGTGTAACAAAAAACATTTTTATTTTACTCAGAAAAACTATTACAGTAAAAAAAAGGCACGACATGTTTGTTATTATGTTGTAAACTGTTGCTGTTCTACACCAAATTACTTATAAATTAACTTAATAGCCTAATTGAGTATAGATATAGTTGAGTATATAGTTTTTGAAGATGGAGGTTCTCCGAAACGTGTCAACAAAAGTAGAATTGACGAAGCTAGGGAAGGCAGATAATGATCTGCCTAGTGATAATGATACTCAACATAGTGACAATAATCCTAGCAGAAAAGAAGAAGAATATAAAAAGAATTTCAATGCCTAATTTATTTGTTCACAGCTTTTAAAGTAAATGTTTATTTTATAGGTCCTTATGAAGAAAGTATTAACTTATACCTGGAATAATTTCTTTTAAATTTTTAATTGATAATAATCACAAAGAAGTTTTAAAAAACTTTTTTAAATAAAGTTATTTGAAAAATTTAAAAAGTTAGATTTTAAGTTAAAACTTAGTTAAAGTTAGATTAAAAAGTTAGATTAGTTAAAAAGTTAGATTAAAGTTGGCCTAGAGCCCTAAGTAGACATGAGTTAGGTAATAAATAGAGAATATATGGGTATTTTCATTATAACCTGTTTTGGTATTATTTTAATCCTGTTTAATTATAAACATAAAATCCAATTCAGTGTAGGCCTATACGTAAAGAATGCTGAGTAAATTTGGATTTTTTTTCCCTGTTTCCTACTTGATCTTTGAAATATATTATATAGCCTACGGCATAAATTTTCTCCAAGAATCGGTGAAACCCAATCCTTATGCGTTGTGTCTATATTTTTATGTTCTATATTAACATTGGTTAAAACAAAGTAGGCAATTAACCTAGGCTGCTAAGGGTTTCTGCCAAATTGTAAGAGTTACTACAGGTGCCACTAAGGGATGCTATGTTGTACTGATGAAACTAACAGCATTGTGGGTAGAAAGTGCTGTAGAAATAGTGTCATCGGGAGCATTGAAGTCCTACATTCATGGGCATTAATTTCATACACTTGTAGGTCGCCTAATCGCTTGCAATCTTCATATAAAACATGCTGCTGTGTGTAGCATAGCTGAATCTCTGTTCTCTATTCAAGGGAAACATTATCTTCCAGTCTGAAAACAAATCGGTATTGTATAAGAATATTATGTTAAATCTAAAATAGGTCCTGTGTATTTTGAAACTGATTTTTTAAATCATATATTAAAACAGGCTTTGAACTTATTTTTTCTAACTTATAACAGTTGAGACGGAAATCTTTGTAGCACTGCATATATTGATGCGGAGAATTTTTATTGAAATTTTCTAACAAACCGCCCTCCCTCAAGAGATATTAAAATACTAAATTCTATTAGAAAAGAAAACCTGTAGGCCTAATTTAATATTTAAATTAATATCTTCAGTTGTTTTCTTGGCCTCTATAGGATACGGTTTGTTGCTACTGGGGATGGTTTTCAGACTTGGACAAATAAAAGAACGATTTGAAATGTGGAAATGCTTGTATGATTTTATCAGTATCTGTTTGGTTTGTGTTCTATTATACATCAAAGAATAACAGGATGCTGTGGTAAGCCTCATCCTGTATGTCAGAATCTTTATTTGAACAAATAGCTGTGTAATATGTATCGTTAATTAATAGAGTCCTTGTCTCTTTTAGGAAATAGATTCAATATGGTCGGATGGGTTTACAGACTCTTAACTATTTGTCTAGGGCCCAATCTGGGAAATTAGTTTTGAAGTCATTAAAAGTCTTTTTTATCCAGGAAATTAGAACACTTACTAGTTTTACAAAATTCTTTTTTAGTTAATGACATTTTCGCCGTGGGGCATATTCAGACATATCTTACAGCAAAACACATGTCACTGAATAAAAAAGAATTTTGTAAAACAATACAAGTGTTCTGATTTTCCTGAATATCGTAGAGTTTCACCAAGTACCAACTGTGTAATCAATAAATAACCTTTTTTTTATTTTTAGAATCGAAGTAAAATAAAAAAATTTTGCAAACATGGCATGAAATACACCATGATCGGTAGTATCATTGGGAGCATGTGAAGCTGAACGAACTTATGTAAAACTTATTAAATGGGCATTTTTTTTTGTTATGTATGAAATGTTAGTAATTGAACGTCATGGTGAATGTTTATTTTAGTTAATTACTTAAGAGGTATGTAGAAATGCACTTAATTGAAAACTAGATAAGATTAGACAGTGCAAGGTTTATCAAATTTATAGTGGGACATTCTTTAAATGCATTGCATTGTGGTACCAACTGAACTGACCACGTTATCAATTTAGCTATATAGTATGGAACAGCAGAAAATATTTTTTCTTTTAATTTCAACACCTATATACAAATGAGATCATTGGGGGGGGGGTGAGGATATGTAGGGTATTAACAATTAGAAAATTTGAAACAAATATGAACCTATTTTTTATACGTTCAATTATTTTTTGTTTTGATGTATTATTGTATTTCTTGTTTTATCTTCTCATTATCTTAAAAAAAAAAACAGTGGGCCCTTTGTCTTTTTTTAATGCAAATAAAAACAAACTGATTAGTTAGTAATATTTCTCTAGGCCTTTTTAACCTTTTACATTGAAACAGAAATTAAGTATATATGTTGAACAAGGCCTGTTCAACATAGGTCTTGTACAAAACGTTCTTTCTTGGTTGGAGGAGAAGCATTAGACATAAGGGCCTTCTTATAGACATAATGTCTTATAAGATGTTTCTTATGTCTAATGTTTCTACATTGTGATAAATGATCATTGAAGTAGTTGTCATTAGGAAATATTAGGACTATGTGTTTTAAATGTCAAGTAGCACTTTCAAAAAACTATGATTAATTTAAAAAATATTTTAAGTTATTTTTAACAAAAAGAAATTAGTAAAAATTGTGTCAGTTTTATTTCGTTTATTGTTGCTGTTTTTTTTTAAACTAAAATTCACTAACTTTTATAGGGAGTCAGCCCTTTCACTCCAAAACAATCGTATATTTACCCCAAAACAGTCAGTTGACATCCATTTCTGATGTTCCTGTCTGTAGTGTTATTACATGAGAGTAACAAATTTATTTGACCATATATCGTCATACAAATGGTGCTGAAGTGTTGCTACAATGCTGAAGTGTCATACAAATGGTGCTGAAGACAAAAACACGTCTGCCAAAAAAAAGTGTTATGCTTTCAGCACCTGGGTAAGTATGTATGTATGTTCGTTTGTTCCATCATAACTTCTTAACGGCTAGTCCGATTTTTATCTATCTTAGCTCTTCACCAGGAGTGTCATAGGTTACATAACTTTCACCCAAACAACTCCCAAATGGGGTAAAATTGGAGTGAAATAGATAGGATGAACTTAAAACTATTTTCATATACGATAAATAAGTCGCTAGGATGACATAAATTCTTAAATAACTAATGTACTCATACATTCTCAAATAACTGATGTACAGGTGTAAAACATAATTACTAGAGACTACTATGTTCAGTATAATAATCTGCCTTCCCTAGCTTCGTCAATTCTTATTTCGTTGACGCGTTTCGGAGAACCTTCATCTTCAAAAACTATTTCTATACTCTCATATTTGAGTATAGAAAGAGTTTTTGAAGATGGAGGTTCTCCGAAACGCGTCAACGAAAGGCGAATTGACGAAGCTAGGGAAGGCAGATTATTATGCTGAACATAGTGACAATAATCTTAGCAGAAAAGAAGAAGAATGTAAAAAAAATTAATTACTAGAGACTTTACAACAGGAATCACTCGGATTCAACCAAGGAAAGCAGTAGAAAAATACTCACTTCGGAACCAACAATAGATCTACAATTACTGCTCAAGTTTCAGCTGATTCATTTGGTTGAGTTGGGGGAAATGACACCCTGAACATAAAAATCGGCGGAGCCGATTCGGAAAATCGGTGTTACGAAAATCGGAAGGAATGGTAGATAATGTAGCGATAGGATTTGTCCAAAGGTCAGGCTCGGGGAAGACACCGGCTTTTCAAATTACAGTAAATAGTGAACAACGTTCAAAGTGAAATACACATTCTTTTAATCTCATACATTCTAAAGCTAGTCGGCGTATGCCACACATGGGGACAGTACCATAAGAGGGAACACAGATCAAAGCCAGAACTTCGCAGAACCTACTTTACAATTTTGTTCTTTTTTTTAAATCGCAAAAAAATGGTAAAATGACCAAAAAGGGTATTTTTTTAGTGGCTTAGTCGTT
Source organism: Callitettix versicolor (assembly GCA_022606455.1). Classification (NCBI taxonomy): domain Eukaryota; kingdom Metazoa; phylum Arthropoda; class Insecta; order Hemiptera; family Cercopidae; genus Callitettix; species Callitettix versicolor. The sequence goes on along the minus strand of CM040190.1, from coordinate 108,761,637 downwards.
AAAAATTACTAAATAAAAATAATTACTTAAAAAAATAAAAAACACGACTGCTAAAATACAAAATACAAAAAATATACACAGAAATTATATATTTCATAATTAAATAAAATGAAAATCTGAAAAACAATTGATTTAAAAAGATGAAAACAAGGTATTAGAATAAATGCTGAAGAATATTGTCCGAGTATTTAGTTAATGTTACGTTTAGTGCAGATATATTGAGATTCAGCCCTCTACTGCATTTATTGTGTGAACTTAACTTGTAAATTCTTAATTTATTAACTAAATACTCGGAAAATATTCTTTAGCATTTAATCTAATACCTTGTTTTCATCTTTTTAAATCAATTGTTTTTCAGATTTTCGTTTCCTTCAATTATGAAATATATAATTTTTGTGTATATTTTTTGTATTTTGTATTTTAGCAGTTGTTTTTTATTTTTTTAAGTAATTATTTTTATTAGGACAAGCATAAAGAGTTTTGAAAGTCTGCAAAATCAGTTTAAAGAAATATTTGTATTTTTTGAAAAATACTAGACTGAATACTATTTCACCAAAGTTTTTGGTTTTTCACTAAAGTAATAAACAATCCTAATGGAATGTATTGTAGGTCATAACTAAAATTCACCAAAAACGAAGAGTTGCTACTTCACCATTGGTGTGACGATATCATAGTTATAAATCCTCATAAATCATTACCCACAATTTGTATATTGGTAGTTCAAAGAACAGTGGACCTCACAGTATAGCCTATTCTTAATTAATGTACAGTACGCTCCACAACAGCACTGTGTGTGACATACTCGTCGCAGTTCCAACAATTTAACTTGTAACCGTAATAATTATGAAAAATTATTACTAGACCAACTTCATTAAAAATATTATGCCCTTTATCAATAAAGCTGTCAAAATTATGATAGGTCTTGCCGTTCAGCCAGCAACTACACTGTCATTGTTAAATCAAAGCCGTCATCCTTGCCGTTCAGCCAGCAACTACACTGTCATTGTTAAATCAAAGCCGTCATCTTGAAACGAAAGTGAATGGGGAGAAAACTTACACACGTCTTCCAGGCGTTATGCAAGATACCTTTTTCAGGCGTTTTTGCAAGGTATCAGATTTCAAAACAATCAGTCAGTGTGTTTATCCAAAACTGCGTAACAAACAAACACACAACCAACGCCAAAACCTTGCTTCGTTCGGTCAGTTCAGGCCTACAGGCTGGAGGTAATGAAATTGTATTTCATACTTCAGCTTGTTATTGATTAACAAATAAATGAACATAATTAATTATCTTGATATCAAATTAATTTTTTGTGTTTAGTCTTTGTAGTTTGACTTACAAAATCATACCTAACTTATAAAGCAACATCTAAAAGTGCCGATAATAACAGACTATGTTATTTCAATTTAAAGTTTTTTTTTTCATTTTTAAAATATTTAAAAATCACAGTATAAAATGCTTTATCATGATATCTTAAATAATTGAGTCATTATTTCTAGTTCCAGTTCCAATTAAATATTAAAGTAACCAACTTCACATTTTGTCTTCTCTAATTTGGTAATTTGGTCTTCAATTTGGTAAACAATCTTATAGCATGTCAGTATGTACTTAGCAGTCCTCTGCATTAAATAGCTTGTTAAATTTGAATTTTTTCAACACAAAGTTTCTTGACCTACCATTTAAAATAATTAGTAGCCAATATCTATTTATCTGTTCATGGAATGTCAAACATTCGTTTCGGATCATAAAACGTACATACATAACAAATTTGTTGGAATCCTACTAATTCCATTTATAGCCGCAATGATAGATTGTCATTAATGTCAGGTATTTTACTGAAACTTAAATGTACAAAATGAACAGATCCATATTTTCAAATATTTGCTTTTATGAGTTTTTTTAAGTGATTCATAATAGTGATGTGGGAATATTTTACATTATTTAGGCCTAAGTTTAGAATTATAAAAGATCAAGTATGTTATTGTAACGTTCTGTCATCTCGTTGTTTTTCCTTAATACCAAGTGATTACATATTTGTTTAATCCCAAATCTCCATAACAAAAAACTTGTCAGTACAAAATTATCAAATGATACCAGGACAAAGTATAAGACTTTTTTTATAAATTTAAAGAACAAATTGAGTATATGCATGTTAGTTATGTAAGAATTGTTTTCTTTAACCCTTAAGATTATTGTAAACCATTTTTTGCCTTAATAAGCCAAAAATATTTACATTTTAAGAGATGTAAATATTCTCGAAATCGGCTGTTAGAAGTTTTGAATACAGCTGTTTCTTGCACAAAATTCTTGCAGTAGCTACTGCAGTGTTGACAAAACACTGGAAAATCAGAAATTGAAATTTTTAAAAGACCTTATTTAACATAATTCGCTAATCACATTTTGGTCTTGTACAAACATTTATAACTGATTGTGTAACAAATTTTAAATAAAAAATTTTTGGTTCAAAACTGAATTGAAAAACCAACTACCTTTAATGATGGGACCTTTAAGTTTATTTTCTATTTACTTCCGAGTCCTAGTTTCCTTTTATTTAAATTTGGTTTTTCCTTACAACTAAGTTTGCAAGAACTATCACCATGCTCTCCTGAAATGTAAATTTGATAAGAGCAAAATCTGAAATTTTTTTTGGAGAGAACGGCTTTTTTATTTTTCGATTGCTGATTTTTGTGGTATCTTCTGATCCAGATTTTTAGCGATACATACGTTTTGTTCCAAGCCTTCTTGAGCGACTTTTCTTAAACGATATAAATTGATTGTTAGAAATTTTGTGCACTGTTTTCTTACTTCAAGTATAGATTTGTATTTGGGATTTGGATACAGTCAAATGTGTAACAGGCTCACAGTGAATGTAATAAGTTACAATGAACGTTTTGCATGGTAGGCCTAATGTATTGTCCAACGCACAAAGGTTCTGTTCAGCCTGTAACTACCATAGTAATTAGGCAGTCCTAATATTTATTTGCAAGGTCACTAGGCAGGAGGTGCAAGTGATTAATCAAAGAACATTAATCATAGAGGAAACTTCATTGTTTACAATCTTAAATACTGTCTTGTGTATTCATTATCTGTCCTGTACTCTTTGAGTTGTCGATTCTGTTTAAATTGTGAATCAGTTTTTTTTTTTAATATACATACTATTATTATATATGTAACATGTGGGTGTATTTGCTAATTGATATTAACAAACTAACACAGTAGAATTTCTCGACAAACATTGAAAATTATTCTGCTTGAATAAATTTGAACTAAATTTGATTAAAATCTTTAAAAGCCGAATTTGTTTAATTGGGCAACCTGCGCTTATATATAAAATTTCCTGTTTGAATACATTTTTAGCTTAATTTGATCAAAAACCTTTAGAGCCGATTTTAAGTTGGGGAAACTACACCTGTATATCAGTCTATGAATTCTCGTTTCAGTCGTTCAGTTGTGTATATTTGCGCACGTTCAAACATACACTCGCACGCGACAACACAAACATTTATCCACATAAAAACTATAAGTAGTTCTTTTATATCAAGAAAGTAGAATTTTAGTTAGTTGAAGGGTTCAAATATTTTCCAAGTAAATGACACAAAATCTGGTTCATCAGTGCTTTGTTTATTATTATTATTATTGTCAATACTATACCAAAACATTTCTGCTTCAGACAACAAAAAAATTGAGTCCATACGGTTTGAACCTACTACACGTCTGTTTAGTAGGGGACACGTTGTTAGTGCACTTTAATTCTAATTTTCTCAACCAGGATCGCTACTTATATTTGTCTGACAGTGTTAAGTGAACACTGTTCTGGACTCTCGTTCATTGTAACAAGAAAAGAGCGATTGTCATTAGACTGTCTAGAACAGAACAATGGCCTACTGAAATTTTGTGGATAAAAATAATAAGGAAAAGTTGTGCTTGTCTTGTTCGTCAAGTCACTTGCTAACAGTTTGTTTTTCCCCGTAATACTAAAGTTTACCTAATCTTGTCGTCGTCGTAGCGTCACGTCAGCTGTGTGTGGAAGTGTTGAGTGGTACATTCTTAGAATAAACAGGTTCAGCTGTTCAGGTATTGTATTGTGTAATGTGATTCCGACGAAATACGATCGAGTCACAACTGTACCGTGCAATACAAGGTTGTCGGACCGCTTCCTGTAGAGGTCGACAAGACAGGTGCGGCCGGATTTCAAATGTTAAAAATATAATAACGCAAGACAGTCCACAACACGGCAGTATAGTTATTCTTCAATATAATACATAAAACTTCAATTTTTTATTGGCGAATCTCCATGCAACGGCCATCATGCTACTCTCGGGCCTGCGCCTACCTGACGTGTAGAGCGTGTCGGAGAGAGCAACCATTTTTGTATTCATAAATTGTGGCTTTCAAACCATTTTTTTCAAAAATTCCTTATAAAATTAGGTTAACAAAAATTGTTTTTTTTCACAAAAACGGGTTCAACTATTTCGCTCAAATTCCCTTAAGTATCGAAGCAAAACTAATCAAAAATCTGATTTGTTAAATGGTGACAAAATTCAAAAATTTAATTTTTCTCAAATTTTGCTCATTCCATAAAAATGTATAATTAAAATGAGTGTATATAACAGTTATACAGTGTGGGGGTGAATTGAAAAAAGAGAATAAGCTCTGGTTTGCATCGGGATTTGTTTTTATTTTTTTGCCGAAATACCTTAAGTTCTAATCTGAGGTATTTGTGCAAATTCCATACATTTTGTTGGATGCTTAAGCGGTTTCATTTTAGATTTTTTTTTAAAATAATTTAGCCTTAATTGGATGTGAGAAAGTCTGTTCAATGTTTTATTTCAGTATTTATATTTGGTTGTGTTAAAATCTTCACGAAATTTAAAATTGTTCGTATATTTTGATCAGCGTAATTTATCATTATCTCAGTAGTATTAGTACGTCGTTTTGGATTGTTTCCTGTCGTTAAAATAATTATCTCCAGCCTGTCAGTGTTCTCGTTGGCACTTCCGGTTGGTGACGGTTAAAGGGCTGTTTGCAGGCCTATTCCGTTTGCGCAAACCAGTGTGCACACGTAAGCCTCAATCGTTGCATGTAAACGCAGGCATGAAAAAACAAGAATTTTGTTTTTAGCGAAATCTCTTCCTGTAGAAAATTTGCACGAGGGTGGTACTTTTTGTACGAACGTGTAAATATAAACGATGCTCAAGCCACAGCTGCAATTTTGGGCATGCGCAATTGGTGACGTGCGACTACATGTTCCCTCGAGTTTGTCAAATATCGAGAACTGTATATTCTGTTGTCTTTCTGTGTATTCTTTTGTGTTTGCCTTTATATTCAGTGTGTGCGAATAATTATCTATTTTGTTCAGAATGTAAAAAAAAAAATCTTAATGACTATTAGACTGATATAACTCGTGTCCATGTTTTTGGAACTTTCAGAATAGAAAATTCAGTAATCGAAATGTGAAATATCGACCATCGAGCCTAATCGAAGAGAGTGTTATAAATAATAATAATAATTCATTACATAGTGCCTGCAGAAAATAATTTGAAGAAAATGGTAAACTGTAAGAGATCGGACGCCGGAGAAGAGCATTTTACGTTTTTATTGAACTACGAGGTAATGATTACGCAGTGAACTAGGAAATTCTGTAACGTACAAAAATCAAAAATCTTTTCATATATTATTACGCAAAGCATTCCGATCAGTTTTGTACCAAAAATATGAACCTGCATTATTGAAACTACTTACGCCTATGTGGGGTACCGTCAAAACACCAGGGAACTCTCACGCCTCGTACTTTTCCATTTTAAGGCTTTACAGTAAAATAAAACCGACTTAAAACCGATAAAAGTAAACAAAATTCCAGGAGCAGTATAAAGTGTCCCCTTGAGAGTGCAGCACAATGCAGGCATATGTAACAAATAATTATATGTGTAACAAAACAGCTGATTACTAAAAAACATTTTTGAAAGTAATAAGTAAATTATTACTGTAGCCAAGACAGATAATTATTTACCGAATCTGTTTTGAAACTAGAATCGGCAAGACAATGTAGGCCAGTTCTAATATGTAAATGTTATTAAATAAAAGGCTCTGTACAATGTTAGAATTCTGTCATTAATTTTATATGTTATAGTTTTTCATACGAAAATAGAACAAAGAAATGTCTGTTATTGAAGCGTTTAGGGAGCACTGTTGTAAATTATATATTGCCCTGCAAGTTTCTGGAATGATTAATCCCAATGATTGTGGCGATATTGCACATTTTCCTCTCCATGAAAAAGTCCTCTAAATTCCTGCCAGTAGCTAGATAGCGAAGTGTACAACAAGACGGTGTTCGGCCGATATATGTGTCCATATTTGTTTCTCGTTTCGATATTAGAGGCGTTACAAGTTCCAATAGTCATTCACACTACTTTCCCTCTCACGTGACCACTGTTTTGACCATCACATCTCTTCTTTCGTTTTTTCTAAACACCACACTCGTCTAAAACAATAACAACAGCTGCAATCTTTGAACAACTCATTCTGCTGCTGGGGCGATACTGGTATTGGCGAACCGTTCCTTGTTTCCCTCCACCGTGTGTGGTGAAAGACGAACACGACTTTGTTCATAGAACCAGTCGCCCGTGTATCCAGATTCGCTCCGTCCGTTTATATTGAATATAAACTATATTTGTTTACCGGCAAAGTAGAATACACGCCCGGCCGCTTACCGAAGCTCTTACAATTGCTGACTGAATGCGGCTGGGTTTATCGACGTTTTGAAATTTTAAATATTTTTTCGCTCAGTCAGCATATGTAAGACCATATTCTGCTTTTACTAAATGATGAAGTTAACCTTGTCTGTCGCTGTCATAGAGTTCCAAGAGTTGTGCGGCCTTATTCAAGGTTGTCCGTTGAGCTTAAACAAATCTTTGTTTTTTTACACATAAAAACTCTATATATTTACTGTATAAATACAACATAAGGTATACTTAAAAATATTTGCAATGATTATGCTGAGGGGAGAAGGAGGAGAATGTATCTAAACAGCTGATTTCGCATACGTTCCTTAATAATAATACCGTTTACGTTTACACTGAGGTTACGTTTATTGCCATTGATTTTTTTTTTTGTGTTTAACGTCCGACTATTGTGCACACTTGAGATGATTTATAGCGTATGAAAATGCCAAGCCCTCGCCGGGAATCGAACCCGGGTCCTCGAGGTGAAAGCCTAGTACGATATCCACTAGACCACCGAGACGGCTTTGCCATTGAATTAACAGAAGGTGTCTTTACGATGAATTAGCGGGAAAAATAAATACAGTATGTAAATCATTAATTGTCTCAGAATTTTTAAAAATCTGATGAAATCGGAGATTTATTGGTCGTACACGTGTATCGAAAATTTATCGACCAATAAGATATGTTTTTTTTTTTTACTCTCATAAAACCGTTTAAAAATAATTTTTATTTTCAAAGATTTTTCACGGGAGAAAGGCTTGGAAATTAAAACATGTTTATACACGTGGTCCCAAGTTATAGACATTTGTCAATTAGCGGTAGTCCCTAGCGATGCTGTCTCGCAATCACACGCAACGAATCGGAGAACCTGACATGATATCCATCAAATCAGTATTTTCACACAGTCAAAACGTATCTGTGTACGCCTACTTCATGTTCGTAGAGATTTTTGTTTCTTAACGTCAGCACTACAGTAACGGGAGTAACTGCGTCTCGAACCCATTACTTTGAAGTGCTCAGTTTTAAAACGCAGCAGATTGAGTCGACCATCGTCCCTTTGATAAAGAATATATATATATATATATATATTTATTTATTTATCAAAACTTATAAATAGTGATCCCATATTAATAACAAAATTAGCAAGAAAACGCCATGAAAAACCAGTTGTACGCCAAAACATGCCACGTATCCCAGCCAGTAATATTATCATTACTATTCAAGATCGCTAACTTTTTCTATAAAGGCTTTCAACAGCGAGGAAGCCAATTCTTGACACACAATGTAACCAAACCAAGTATGGCGGCAGGAGATTACTGCGGCGATATGACGTCCCACTTCATGAATAATGCAGCCACTTATTGGTTTTAATATATTATTTTTAGGCCCTTGAAATCGATAAATGATTTTATTCTCAAATAAAAGGAAGACTGCTTCAGACTTCCTTATTGTCTTTAAAACAATTAGTGTTTGTATATGGTAAACGGAATGTGTATGGTAATTATAGGCCTATTGGAAGTTAAAAATGCATTTCCGTTTGTTTATTACAAGTCGTTTGAATTTACTCTGTTAGCTGTACTAAATAGTGCAAAAGTATTACACCTTGTCATTTTCAATTATTTCCACAAAAAAAGTGGTCAGGAAAATACAGACCTAAAATAAAATCCTGACTACTAAATTGGATTATTGGGAAAAGATGTATGTTAACACAAGGAAATAGAGACGGAACATCCATTTTGGCACAATATGTGTCCAACGTTTACACTGGTAAAAGCATTTAAGTTGAATGTCAGACAATAAGTGAAACAAGGAGTAACGTGGAAGAAGTGGGATAGATCGAGCTGTGTGTGAAAGCAGAAGCTTGAAGGATGATGTCAGGAACAGGTGGAAGCAAGGATGCGGAAGACAACAGCTGTAATGCAGCCCGGAACTAGTAAAAACAGAGTTGTGCCTTACCGGCCTGCATTACGTAATGAAGTTACCGACAGAAGCGAAGCTTTTGGTAATAATATCTTTGCTGTATATGTAATTAGTTTGAAGATTGTTTACAAATATCTTGCTTTGTTTAAATAAGTAAATACATAAACCTAGCTGAGATATAATGCATTCATTGTATTTATAGTAAAAGATCACTTTTTATTAATTCGTAACGATCAGCTTAAGTTTCAGGTTATGTTGTTAACAACTAGCAATATTAACAACAATTATTATAAACTTGTATACTAATTTCGAATGTATTTTATAACCATAGGCCTACGTTTATACGGTTAGTGCTTGTGGTACGTGTTCTTTAACTTAGGAAAAATACCGAAACAAAAGCAACTCAACGTTTTCGTATAATACGCGTGTACTGTTATCGAAAAGGGGGAAGAAAGAAAAAGAAATGGGGAGTCGAAATTCGTTTGCTCGTTCCATATTTCCGTTCGGCAGACTTGTTTTCTGTTCTCTCCTCTCGCCAAAGCTAACATTAAAAGTTTCGCTTCAAAAAACTCAGCGCTGTCTAAGCATATATTTGTATATTAAGACACAAGATTGCACCTTTGTATCCCAAAGATACAGTTTTTATTTGAAATACTTATGTATTGTCATTGCCTGAACAACATATGACAATCACGCTAAAAAATCCCCCACTTCTCTTCCGGCTGGAACTAGCCCAAGCCTACGAAACCTACTTCACTCTTGGATCTGTTTCATCTGTCGGGTATAGATTAATACATATCTGTCCAGGCATTACCGCCGGCGCGTCACATCGCATCTCCTGTATTACAATAGCTTTATTCTGGTCGGTGCGTTCTTTCTTTAGTTTTAACAATAGAATTATGAGAAATTACGGTTGCCGACATAATGTCGAGTATAAATACGGCAGAACATCGAGGAGCACCACCTACTGCACGCACTCGGACACCACAACATGCTCAAGAGGAAATAGGAGGGATCCGGCCAACTTTAAACACGAAACGAATTTATTTCATAATTCCGAACCGGAAAAGTGCCTCGCCAGCCCGCGGCCGGACTTCTATTTCTCCCGGAGACTACAACATATTTTTAGATAGTACATATAAAAAGCCATGCATTTTGAGTACCTGTGAACATTTGAGCGAACATTGATTAAAATCGTTTTATCTGAGGTCGAAGGAAATAGAACAGTTTTTAATGAAAAAAAGCTTAAAATGACCGCGAGATAATTTCATAAAAATCGATCCTTATAAACTTTATGTACGGTATCATGCTTTCTTTACGCATTTACGCAGTAGCTTAGTTAAAAAGCAAAAAAAAAATGTTGTAATGTAGAGTGTAATTAAAAGATCATTTTTATATAATTAGGGGGCTCTGCCTCCTGCTGCCTTAGGCCATAACCCCAAACAGTTTACCTGGTAATTACTTCAATTACATCTGAAGTATGACAGCTGTTATGAATTGTTAAGCTGCTGTAAAATATAACCAACAAGTTAACTTGTGTCAGTTGTATTTATTCATGTTAAAGTATTTTAGTATTAACAATTAAAATAAAATTAATAATGTTTTTTAATCCTTTTAAACATTGGCAATAAATATAGTCAGCTGAGAGTAGCGTTTGTTCGTTGCACGTCAGACTTTATAAAGTAGACTCCAATAACTGTGGAGGTTGGCACTGGTAATGTTAGACAAAGAGGCTGCTCAGTGCGTAGGCGACATCTACTTGACTGTTTCCTGTCACTTACGTTATGTTTACGAACGTTTAATTATGTAGAATTTGTGTCCACCCTCGTGTTCTTCCGTTCAGCTCGTACTCCTGCACCCATCACTAGGCATGCGAGAATATTTAGAAAGGTTCCTTTAGATATAGTAATTAGATCGTGGTTAATTGCACACATGAAATTAAAGTTTTTTTTATCGAAGCCATTTGACTTTCACATTACAAAAAAAATCAATTTTGAAATTTTGAAGAACATTAATTTCTAGGTTTCCTGAGTCGAAAAAGTTTTTTTTCTTTAGGTGTGTGTGTGTGTGTGCGCGCGCGCGCTCTTTGCACCGATTTATATTAAGGTATGTAAGCCGATGTGTCGTTTTGTATATGCCATTTCGAAGAAAAAAATTGAAGCACTCTTTTTTTGATAAAAAAACTAATAAAAAATTGGGTTTTTTCTCAACACAGTAACCCAGTATATCTATATATACGTGAGAATATATAAATATTTACCGGTGAATTGGATTTACCCAGAAGATCTGAAAATGAAAACGGATCCATCAAAATTCCATGACCGTTTTTTTTCACGATTACCTTACGTACTTTTTAATGCTCTATACTTCATATTGTGATAAAATAAAAAGCTTTTATATTTTTCTCGGGATCCCTTATTTTTCTGTGAATTTGTTGCATCTTTGAATTATAATTGCCAGACAACAATAAATGTTAGGTTTCCTGTGTTTAAACGAAAAAAGTTAGTGCAACGGGTTTGTTTTGAGCACAAAGTATCATACCTTCCAACTTGTACACATCTTCTTTTCGGTTTAAAACTTTCTCCGACATCTTCCGATTCGTAGCTTCCATTTTTCTCTGTCGTTCCACAGATCTTGATCCAGTCCCCACTCTCTCATTTCCTTCTCGGTCTTCCTCTTTTTTGCGACCATGTGGTTTCCATTTTAGAATGTTTTTGGGAATTCGATTTTCGTCCATGCTTTGAACATAACCAAACCATAGAAGTTGTTTTGTCTTCATGTTTACAATGGTGTATTTCACATCCATGATTTCACGGATGTTTGTTTCAGCGGCAATACTTCGCTTCCATATGAGATTATACTTCTTATAATAGTATTGTATGTTCTGTGTTTATTTATTTTCGATCCGTTGATCTCGTATGATTCTGTTCATTATCCTTATTGTTCTTCTTCCCAAGGTGTTTCATTCTTTTATCGCTGTGTCTTAGAGTTCATCACTACTAATTGTCATTCCCAAGACTTGTAAGTTGTACACCCCTTGATTTGTGTGTTGTGTTCCTGCTGTGTCCTGCAATGCACATGTACTCTGTTGTGTTTAGGTTTACCTCAAGCCTCCAAATATCATATTCCTGTATCATTCTCCTACTGATGTATTTCTAGATCCTTATAATCCTGCGCTATAACTATTTGGTCTGAAAGCAGATGGTATATTAGGTACTCATTACGCGTAAATTTATACATTTAAAACTAATTGTACGGCTTTGTTTAAAGGTTTAATTTGTTTAAGTTTTTTTTGTTTATTGAAATCAGTGAACATAATACAATTTTCTGTAAACCTTTTGGCCAATATTATAATGTAACCGTATGTCATTAATTAGGCACTAGACAGTAACAGAATTTAACAATATTTTGGATTATTTTTTCATCATTCATCAGTAGGCCTAAAGTAACAGATATTCATAGCGTATATGCTGTGATGGTAAGACAACCAGGCTCGACGGTAAACGGGGCTAACCAGTTCTGTTGTCGCTACAGTTTTCAGGAATGAATCTGTGAATCAGAGAACTGCTATCTATTATACAGCAAAAGTGGAATTTGCATTTTGTATCATATACAGGTGAGACTCAGTTTAGCATGCTGGGAGATGAGATATTTCTCACCATGTTAATGGTCCAAAACAAAAAAGTATGTATTGTCAAATGTGCTGAAAACAGTAAAAGTTGACGTTTGTTCAGTCGAACGTTTGAGAGCCGAAAACTGTTTACTTCGTTCTAATTTAGAACAATGTGCGTATTAACGCTGCTGGTTTTTCTTTTTTTTTTTTAAGATGTTTTTAAAAAAACGATGTGGTCCTGCTAGGGCTATAAAAGAACGGCATTTATCAGTGAAATGGCTAAGGACACGTTTTCAGATAGAACCATTTTTTGTGGCTTGCGGTGGAAGCAATTGTACTCATTATAAATTGTATCCCTCAGTTCTCTTTTTTTAGGCTGTCGCAAACTAAATAACCCAAATTTGGTTGGCGATTCTACTGGTGAAAATAGCAATTCAATTGACATTAAATAAATTTGTAATTTAGATAAGTTGGATGGATGGATGCCTTTATTCCATTTGTAAAAGGTTAGGTTTATGACTTTGTAAAGATGTATATAGGTCCTCATATACAGGGCTAGATTTGAGGCGGAACAGAGTTCCGCTACCTCTCTTTAGGAAAAACATTTATGATAGTTAAAAACATTTATTTGGCTCATATTACTCTGTTGTTAGTGAGTGGACCTAACCTACTACTTGTTACACTTGACATAAAAAGTTCACGCGGGTCGTAACGATTTATTATGTTTGAGGTTAGGGTAGTTTCTTGTGTGTTAATATTGAGTATTCCGTTTACTGCACTGTAGCGGTTGCTATTGTGGATTGACCTTCGCCGACTAACGGGGCCGTAGTCTGACCCTCCTCAGTTCTCTTGCTACCAGCACCTTTTCTTCCCCTAACTTAAAAAGTCTTGAAACAATACTGTTCAGAGAAAAAGACTGAGCTTGCTGACACCATCAAAGTAATGGATGAAAAACTGGCCACAAAATGTCCTAATAAATTTCAGGGATAATGAAATGAGGAAATTAGCTCCTAAGTTTAAACTCAATGAAAGGCAACTGATGGCAGGATTCCGACCCTGTTGAAGCAGTCAGCCGTAACGTCGAGTGAATGTGAAAGAGGTTTCTCACAAATGAACCTGAGATCTCACCACATCACTGAATATTGGAACAGTTAGTAACCTGTTGTTTGTTATCAGCTTTAAACAACAATCAGATGAGTATGTCGAGACACCGATCGTCATTAGCAGTCAAGAGTAAGGAGAGGTCAGGAGACAAGGATAACGAAAACATGTTGAAGTTTTGCACAGTCTTCAAGGAATGGAAAACTACTTAAACAATAATGACTCTTCTTTTTGCGAAATAAAATTTGTAATGAAATAAAAAGTTTTTGTATAACCGAAGATTTTTTTCAAGCCAATAATTTGGAATTTTCCCCAACACCCCCAGGAGGTTACAGTTTCGACACCTTTGTTTCTAGAAGTCAAGCGCTGCGCGCATACACACACACACACACACACACACACACACACACACAAACATTTTTTATTGATATCAATTTTCTAAATGGTCACTCATTAGCTCCTGTTAATACAGCAAAATACCTTGGGATGACGCTTGACGCAAAACTTCATTGGAAAGAGCATGTCAAGAAGAAAATAAGGGGATTAAATATTAAATTCAAGAAAATAAATTGGCTGCTTGGTAGGAGATCTACACTAGACCTACACAATAAACTTTTAATTTATAAGCAATTACTCAAACCTGTTTGGACTTATGGAATACAGCTGTGGGGGTGCACGAAGAAAACAAATGCTAAAGCCGTTCAAGTATTCCAGAACAAGGTTCTGCGTAGTATTGTTAATGCACCATGGTTCGTGCGTAATGATGACCTGCATCGTGACCTCAGGATGAATACGGTTTCAGAAGAAATAATGAAATACGCAATCATGCATAAAAACAGACTACAAAAACATGTCAATCCTGAAGTGTTGTGCTTGTTGAATAACACAGATGATGTTCGCCGTCTTAATAGAACAAAGCCCTTGGATATTAGTGGACGATAATAAATAAAACAAGAGTAACACATGAACATTGTGTTTAAAATTTATGGGACTCCATTACTGAATGGTGATCCAAACAAAGTGACATCGTAATATCAAATGTAAATTACTTGTTAAGTGTAAATTCTTAGTTGTAATTGTTATATAATAAATAAAAAAAAAAAAAAAAAAAAAAAATCAATTTTCTGAAGTTGGCAGGTATGAAGTATGTAGCTAACCGTTATGTAACTCTCGATGGTTGTGATCTAACACTAGAATCACTTTCCTTCGCGTGAGAAAGTCTACTTTGTTTTAAATGCAAATCCTACAGCTTACATTTACAGTACCGACTAATTATCAGTTCTAACAAAGTCCCCGTTCCATTGGACAAATCGAAACGTGTTTTGTACGAGTGTAAAAGACCAGCAGCATATGTGCCGTAGCTTATTGTTTTTAGTCCTGTTATAGTGACACACGCTTTTGGATAATGTTAGCGCACCTCCTAGAATAACGTTTAATGTTTTTATCAACAAGTTGATTTTTAGAATAAGATTGGGCGAGTTTTTTACCGTGTAAAATCCGTTTATAATTTCTATTACCTTAAACTTTTGTGAAAATTTAATTGTACCATCCCAACCACCGTTGCTTAAATTAACATTATCTAATTTCATTGAAAAATACAAAAATGTTTGGAATTATACACTAACAAAATATTTAAAGACTTTGAATGCTGCTATTTTGAAACTGATCTACTTTGTTAGGTAACGAACTTGTCTAAACCAGTACTCGATTTCTAGAAATAGAGTTGCCGGAACTAACCTGAGGCTGTGGGGGGCATTACAAATTTTACTTTTCAAAAAATCACAAAAACGTGTTGCAGCACAGTTTCTCTGCCCAGACACAAGCCAAGCCAACATACTTAGTTCAGAACAGGCCAGAAACTGTAATGAGATTTATCTGTGACATTCACTCGACGATGTGGCTATTGAAGTGATTGACTGTTTCGGGAACATTCTGGAGTGGAGGTACTCTCTGAATCCTGTAATCAGTTGCCTTTCGTTGAGTTTGAACTTAGAGGCTATTTCCTCCTTTCATTTTATCCAAACTTTATTAGGAAATGTTGTGGCCAGTCTTTTTATCAATTACTTTGATGGTGTTAACAAGCTCAAAGTCGTTGTGACTGAGGATGAGTCAGACGATTGCCCCGTCAGTCGGCTAATTTCAACCCCTACAGTGAAGTAGTTGCAGTTCGCAATACTCAATAATAACGCACAACAAACTACTCTGACCTCTTATCATAATCGATCCGTTATGTCCATGGATCGATGGTTTACGCCTTTACACTGTCATGTGGTGCAACAAGTAATAGGCCAAGTCCACTCAGTAACAACAGAGTGATATGTAATTAAATAATGTTTTTAATTATAGTAGTTTTTCCTAAAGAGAGGTACCGGAACTCCGCCTTAAATCGAACCTTGATTCAAACCACTGTATTACCAAAATCAGTTTCTTTGTCAAATTTGAATTACCGAAGCAAAACATGTTCCCTAACTTTATTGGGAACATTTAGTTTATTTTTATTTATTTTATTGTTTAGCTTACATGTATTTTGTTGTTTGTATAATCATAGGCTTGTGTAATGTTTTTTTTATCAAAAATGTTTATTATTTTGTATAATTTTTATCTTATTGTAGTATTAGTTTTCTTGTATTTTAAATTTTGCATGTTATATATAGGGTTATGTGACAGTGAGGATCTTCTGGTCCTAACTTCTTCAAAATAAAAAACATAACATTTAGTCAGTCCAAATAAAACCACTTTTTCGGTCTCTGAAAACTGTAAAAAATCAAAATCACAAGATCGATTTTTTTCCCAATCAGTAGACTTTATAACTTCGAATAATCTTATGAAAAAGTTAAAATGAACATTCTAATCGTAACCTAAAAGACGTAGTTTATGCATTTAGTGAAAAATATATTATCACTTACCAGAAATAGAGGAAGGATCCTGTACTCTGCTTCAGAAATACTGAATCCTATCTTAGGTCAGAGTGGATTGGAAACATAAATAAAGCACTTTTCCCAACAAAACAAAAACTACTGTTTACAGTTTCTGTAATAAGTGCTATTACATTTATTTCTACCTTCAGTTTATTACTAATCTTTGAAATGTTTGTTTCAGGTAAGGTGAAATTCATGCAGTGCATTAAATGAGACAAATATGCTGAGGTAAGCAATAAACTTAAGAGTGAATTGCCGTGCTGGTGAGGGCAATCTAATGTACACAGTGCATTTCTCTAGCAGTAAATCATCAAAACTTTACAAAATGTGATTTATTTATTTTCTTTAAGAGTTATTACTGCAGCCCAGGATAGGGATTTGAGAAGAAAAGGACAACGGTTTTGTTAACCCTTGCCTCCTTCTCACCCATTGTTGCCAGATGGGTGGTTTTTCTCCCTAAAATGGGGAAATTTTAATTTCATTGGGTCATTTTGGGTGAAAAGTAAGGGAATTCGTTTTTTTTACTTAGAAAATGTATGGTAAATATGTCCAGTGTTAACTATGTTAAATTCTTTTTCATGTAAAGAAAGACCTGTTAGGCTTTTGTTAATTTTACTAAGTTTGGACCTCCAGACCGTCTGGAATTCCCCAACTTGGCAATCGCTCTGTACCGTTATTATTTTATTGCAGTCATTAGACAGTATATATATTCAGACAGTAGCTTTCAGTGTGCCACACTGTCTTCGTCACGCCACTAGTTTCAGTTTGTCTTTCTTTTTCGTCTAGCGATTGTAACACCTGCTTCCGTAAGGTAAACTTTTGTCAGTCAGTTTTGATCCACTATGTTTTGAAGTCTTGTCAGCTATCTGGCTTGTGACTGGTGGATTTGAACTTCTAATAGCATCAGCTGACAGCTGATTCAGTATTTACGTTCGCCATTCTTTTCGATAACATCGGCAAGAAAATACCGTAAAACGTGGTGTGAATACCAGGGTTTTCGGGTTAGGTTGTGTGTTAATATCCCAGAATAGGTAATGTTTTTATAATGTTTGTTTCGATTAATTATGATATAGGTGCTCTATATGTATAGAAGGTCTCTTCTATTAAATACACAATGCATTAAACACACAATGCATTTAATGGGAAGATTAAATTGTCATTTATTTACAAAAAGAATGTATTTAGATAATTTAAATTTTAAGATATGTATGTATTAATTAATATTATTTATATGTAACTCTTTTTACAATATGTTAAAACCAGGGGGCCCGTGCGAAATTTCGCACTATGAAAGTATTAAGTAAACACAGCCTTTTGAATAAGTATTTAATTTTCTTTAATCGATACAAACGTGTTAGTTGATTTAGTTACCGTTGATAAGGCTGCATATTGTCCGTGAGTAAAGACGGCATTTAGTAAATACAATCCTGCTCTCTGAAGTGTTTGTCCCTGCGACTTGTCACTATAAAGTGATAGCAAAAGCAATTTTAATAGGTAAATGTCTGGTCAATTGAAAAGGCATGCTTGATAACATCTAACTGTATTTTGACATTTGTATTGTGCTTCGTATTGTATGATGTCCCTATTAACAATAGTTAAATGCACAATGGAAGGAGAAATCACAAACATATTTGTGTAAAAAACAGTGTTTAAAACATGCTTTTGTTATTCGAAATGCTTGTCCCGGCTTGTACGACGGTTAGGGATAGCTGACTGTCAGTAGGGCCACATATAACCTGTAAGTTTAATGACTTTTAAGTAAATACTGAAATTGTTCTAAGCACGGTATGCAAAAAAGATGCATTTGTAATGGGATCGTCTATTCGTGATTAATAAGTTAGCTTCGTAAAATATACGGAATATTGTCTGATTTGTGATGCCGCGCGTGCGCATCTAAGATGCCGTTTTGCCTGACAATTAAAAGTGTCTTTTATGCTGAAATTTTCCACAAACAGTAAGTTTTAGCGCAAAATAGTTTTACAATGCAGAAGCCGGTTAACGTTTTTTTCTAAAGATAAAAAAGATAGACATTATGCCTGTACAAATAGTATGTGCTGAGAAAAAAGGGATGTTGACTCGAGAATGGGGAAATTTCATGTAGCTAGTGGGGAAACTAAATACGTATAGCGAAATTTCAGTCAGTGAGTGGCTTGTGGTATTTGCTGTCCCCTGAGCACTATTTACTCCCTTGAGGGTTTATTTTCTGTTTCCAGTTTTAAGTACTTTAACATACTCTTGATCGTATATGTTAGAGTTGATTCATAATACTGTAAAAACGTCGTGTGTTGTATACAAGATAAAAATGTACAATGACAAATGTTACATTAAAAATACTAACAACATATATTGTTTAGCCTAGTATTATAAAAACGAGATTTACCGGTAGCACACGTGTATTTTCGAATTTTGGTCAGATATGAAGCTTCATAACAAGCATGTGTGTCGAATATATGAAGTAAAAGATGTTAACATTTATTACAACGGAAAAATTGAATCTATAGCCGTCGGTTTTTTTATTATTCTTGAAAAGTAAATTCAATTTAGGCTCATTGCACTTGTGTTCTTTAGGCGTGACAAAAATTTAAACGAACTCTGGTAAACCGATTCTGAAAAATTAGGATGATTTTCAGTTTTTGAAGCTTTGCTTCTTTAGGCGCGTTATAGCACTTTTTGTATGAGTACAAAGCATTGGTTTCGCGACACGCTCGAGCTGTATACAGTGAGTCATAGCTTATGCGCCATAAAAATAGGTATAGTACGTTTTGGATGACTAAAACGTATCGTCTTCGCATCACGCTCGAGCTGTATACTGTGAGTCATCGTATATAACTTATGCGCGATGTATATAGGTATATCACTTTTTGGATGGCTAAAAAGCATCGACTTCGCATACGTTCGAAGTCAGTTCACTTGTATACGGTGAATCATCGTATTTGTATTAATTGTTGTAAAGATTATAAGATTGTGACCTTGCATATCACAATTTAACTTCATTTAATAATCATTTCTGGAGTTACGAGTGCCGATAAATATTAACTACACTAATGTTATTGATTTTAATTTACAAATTATCAAAATTTATTTTTGATGCTATAATTAATTTGACAGTCAAATATAAAAACCAAATGCACATACTGCTTATTGCAGGAGCTCATATTTTTTAAATTTAACATTTTAAAGTTATTAAAAAGGTCTTTATTTTGTTATTTTGAATTTTTCTCGCAGATTATAAAGTGAAAAATCTATAGTCGAGTCAAAATATTATTATATAATTATTAATGTCTATAAACTCATAATTAGGTACTAAAAATGAATTATATTTATATATCCATAATTCTGCAATTCTATGAGTATATGTGCTACTTCCTATAACAATCAATGTAAGCAAAGTCCCCTGACCGCCAAGGTTTTCGTAATTTCCGAACTGATTTTTTTTTTTTTTTTTTTTTGTAATATTTTCGTACTATACATTTTAGTTAAGAACCTTTACAATATCTTTTACTTAGATTAACATTGAAAATGATATCTAAACTGAACATGCCAAAAGAATTTTATGCATATACCGTATGATTCGATTTTTCAGTCGTCTATCACTCAAGAACAGCGTTACCAGCGATAACATATTTTCGTTAATTTTTCTTAAATCTACAACTGTACTCTATTTTCTGAATAATATGGTAAAACATATTTTCGTTTCTTTTCAAAAACTAACTAAAAAATTTGTATTCGGATAAACGAATAATTTCATGGGCAATTTTTTTAATTTAATGTAATCATGCGCTGTTCTAGAAGGTTACGGATTTTTCTCTAAACCGTGTTTATTGAATGTGTCACTGCCTGGCTGTCAAACATCGTGATAACAGTGTATGTACTGTACGACAGCTATTAAAACAATAACTCGTGTGTACATGTTGATATGTAAATGAAATCATTTGATGATAGACAACCGCGTATCATTAACTCACTCATTCGTGACGAGTGTTGAAGTCTCATTGTGGCTGATAACTCGTGAACATTGTTTGTATGGTTTTATGAAATAAGAAGTTATTTTATTTAAAAAAATAAAGTTGGTACAGTAGCGGTTGCACTGTATTTCAATTAAAAGTAGCCTAAATGGGGGAATTTATAAACAAATAGTAAGACATTAGATAAGCGTAATTATTTTTAAAATATCCAATTTTCTGAATAATATAAAAAAATATATTTTCAGTGGGAAGTAAAATTACAGTATGCTAAGTCGCCCACGAAAGAAAACAACTGAGTTTAGGGCGTTATCCAATCGATTATTGTACAGAAATTTCAGATACACCAAATTAAAGCGTGTTCTTTTGCATTTTCAAACGTCGATTTTATATTTCAGTGAGTTCACCGGAAAACACTATTTTCAAGCAGTTTTTCTACTGTTAGCTACTTTTGTCCAATTATTATTTCACAACAATGCTATTCAAGTATGTTATGTTGTAGAAGATTTGTGAATGTTCTGCACAGAACATTTAACCAACTTTTGACAAAAATTGCAACTATGATAAATTTCTTTTTAAAAAGTGCTCAACTTTTTTGAAATAATCCTTTAACAGAATTACTGTCTGTAGTTTTACAATATTATGATATATGTATTTTCGTATATTGTATAGTATAGTGTTATTGTAATTAACAGATAATATAAAGGTTCTTAACTAAACTAAATCTAATTTCATGATATATTTTCGCAAGCCTTCCTCTTCCCACTTGTATTTGACGTTATGAAAGAAGATAGTTTTGGATGCTAAAATGTTTTGTATCATCCGGAAGCCTCTCAATAGAACTTAGTAATGTGAGGCGAAACAAAGGGGGAGATAGCCTGACGCCTCTAAATGGTTGCCTTACGCATTGAATATAAACGGACTAGAAGTACAGCCACTATTACAAAAAACGTGCTCGATATCAGCGACTAAAGTCCAAATAATTGTACTATCTGCCGGTACGAACGCTGCAAACTGTAAGGACAGAGGAGGAGACTCTTGAGAAAATACCACCAGCTGTAGTTGAACACTGACGTAAGAAGCCACCATCACCGAGTGCTCACACTTCTCATAAGGGTTATCATTCTAGTACGTTTATATTTATATTAAATGTATTAAGACTCGGTTATATTTGTCAGTCATTAGATAAATGTCCTACAAGACTAATCCATTTTTCTCTTCTATATTTAGTAAGCTAATATCTGCTTTTAAAGCTTTGACCAGTACCCATCCGAATGGCTTCTTTAGTTTCTCTTTTGTTGAAAATTTTTGTCAGGTTATTGAACAGGAAAGCAGTATAAAATTTGTCTAAAATATTCTTTTAAAAAATTTTAATGCATATTAGGAAAGAACACAAAACTGTTTGGGTGCATTTTGGTAGTAACGCTTTAAATTAAAAATACGTCTTAGTTCTTTGACAAAAGAAATGAGAAGAAACATATAACTTTACGAAATACGAATTCAGTAGCCGATAGCTAGTCTTATTGACTAAGTATGAACGTTAAGCAACTAGAAAATGAGTATGTCGCTGAAGATTCTGTGAGACAGGTAATTGGATGTCACATGCTCATGAAAAAATTATGATTCGAAATTTTACCTAATCTAACCATAACCTAACCTAACAATTTAACCATAACCATGATTAAATCATGGTTCTATTTAAATCATGCTTAAAAAGAAAAACAAACTGCGTTTTTTTACTCTAGCTATGTGGATTAATAGGGAGTAGCGATCCGTGAGTGGATACTTTCAGCTTAAATTTATTGAACAATAATAAAATGTGGAACAAGCTACACAACCTAAATACTTATATTGCAGAGATATTGGAGAAATTATGAATCTCGTATAACATTTTTTTGTAACATTAATATATATATACTAATGTTATATATTATTATTATAATATATATATTATTATTATTATTATTATTATTATATATTATTATAATATAATGTTATATATATTATATATATATATATAATATATATATATATATAATAACTTGTCAAAAATTTTAAACTTATTTGGGACAACGACAGTGACAGTATTTTGGTAACTATGTTTTTGAGATGTATGTAGAAATCGTAATTTAAAGTAGCCATTGAAGCTTTTATAAAAATAAATGCTTTATGTCCATCATAATTGAATGAGCCTTACACGATAATTGTTATAAAACAAATCGATCAAAAAGGTTTTGATACAGGTTGTCTGTCCGCCCGAGCCATGAAGCCTACTCATTGACATTCCCCATTAACCAACCCGTCCCAAGAAATATAGCCACAGTTTATACGGATCGATATTGGTATTGTTCTCCACATTTAGGCTTGGCCTAAAATTTCTCTTGTTTTAATGTTGTTTATGCTATTGCGTTGCGGAATTTCAATTTCGTTTCATATTTTAGTAGATTTCGTGTCCTCAGTGATTCCGTGCAAAGTTCCGTGTCAGCTTTAATAATCTCACGCAAGTTACATCGGCTTCGTCCGTCTGGTGTTTGCTAACCTGGTGATCGAGCTTGCTTTGAGTTTATAATTTTTGAACGTATGATCTAAGCAGAATATTTATCGCACTCAATTCTGCACCTTATTTCCGCTCAGTCATCCGGATTCGTGCTTTCAACTTTGTCCAATCGTCTGAATCTCTGTCTCCAACTTTGTCCAATCTTTGTTTCCAACTCTGACCACTTGTCCGTATCAGTGCTTCCAACTTTATCCAATCGTCTGAATCTCTGTCTCCAACTTTGTCTAAGTATCATGACAAAATTCTGCATCAACTCGGCTCAGTCATTCCGATCTTCCGTTTCCAACTCTTTTCAATCATTCCTGTCTTTGTTTCCAACTTTGTCTAATCGTTTTTTTAAAATTTTAATGCAGTATTACTTTTTGTTTCAATTTTTATTTATTGTAGCAGACTACCTATTTTTGTTTTTTTCCAATACCACATACGGGCGATGGCCTCAGAGGGTACTTTTATTTGTATTCAACAATTTTTAAAATTTTAATTTGTCAAGAAGTTTTTTACTTTAATTTTATTTTTTTACTTTTGTTTTGTAAGTACAGTTTTTATTTTAATGTATTAGTTTTAACATGTATCATGTTTTAGGGCTGGTTATGATGTTGGATTTTGCGTGATACGAGTGCACAAATTTATATTGACATTAGTAACAGTATGTTTTGTGCGTCGCAAGTCTCAAATTAAATCAGTTATAATAAAAATTTCCTGTGTTTCCGTACGGGATCGAACCGAGGACATCGTGCATGTGAGGCGCACAGGACAACCACTACATTACGGGAACTACGAAGTATATATCGGTAGTTATAGTAAAAGATCATTTGTTTTATATTAATTCGTATCGATCAGCTGATTTCATTGAACAGCTGATAGCCTATAGTAGGTTTCAGGTTATGTAATTTATCGTGTTTTCGAACAAATTATCGTAATTAAAATAGAAAGGAAAAGAAAACAGGATACATAATTTTTATTTTTTGTTCAATAACAGAAATTTTTTCGTGAACTTTGATGTTATTTGTATTGGTGAATAAAAATTCTAAAAAATCTATTTTTGTGCAAATCGAATCGGAAGTTCTCAGTTTTTGTATAAATTCAACAGCCAATCCTACAGCGTTCTACAGGTCAGTATCAGCGCTACCATGACGGCCATGTTGGACCCGTCCAATATAAATTCACTAAATCAATGAAACTACGGGCATATAAAGTAGTGTTGTACGTGTAATGGGACTGTTGTGATTTGGATTAAAGACGGTTATGACAGTGTGGTCATAGGTCGCTGCACGTTGCTAATTAGCACTTGACCTCAACTGAACTGAAGCACTTGTTTTAATTAAAGCACTCGCGAATGTTTTGAAATAAAAGCAACACTGCAAACACATTCTCTTTGAAGAATTAATTTAGTTGCTTTTTAAATTTCTCTTTTTACTTACACTGTCAGCATCGAAGTACAACAAGAAAGTATTGTGATGTGAAAAAAGCGATCTTGAGATTTTGAGAGATCTAGCCCGTCCGTTTTCAAGTCTAAAAGAAGTTGTTTTATTTGGATTTGTGTTCGACATTGGGATAATTTTTTGGACGAATCGACTCTATTTTGAATTTATTTTTCTCTAAATTTAGCCCTTAAAGCATGGAAACAAAATGTATGTGTGGCTATATAATCGCTACGCTCAGCTGACTTGATGACGTGACGGAAGGAAATTTATACCGTCATGACACGTGAATAAATCAGCATTTTCATTTCAAAAATTTTAATTGATAATTTATTAATAGCATTATGATTTAAAGCTGTTCGTGATGGTAGACAGACTTTCAAAAAACTAAGATAAAAAAAATGTATTGTTATGCAATTTGGTACTGTTACACTTTGAAAAATCAGCGAGACAGCTGCACGCCGACAACACACTCGAGGCACTCGCAACAACTGGGATGTTACTAAATACATCCCAACTTACAAATATTTTTTTGCGTGTTTTTCCCGTCAAATCGTTAAAACGGAAACATTGTTTCTCTTTCCAGCTCCTGGCCGTTTGTTTCTAATTTTTTTTTTTTTTTTCAATGCAAATTTTTTTTTTTTTTTTTTTTTTTTTTTTTTTTTTTTTTTTTTTTGAAGTGACCACTTTTTATCGTGGGGTACGGGTGTAAGTTTTGCACGGGGACAAAATTAAGTTTGCCGTCACGGAACGCTGTAATTTTTTTTTAATGATTAATCAAACGTATTTTTGAAGTGAAAACTTGTATGGTCGCGGTTGACAAAACATGGGATAAACATTTGCTTTTGCGTCACGCTTGAAATCGTAATGCATACCTCACAGCATATATTGTTCTTGTATATATGTAGACTGGAAGTGACTAGTTCTAAACAGCTTCAATATTATTTCAACTGAGGTTATGTTTATTGTTCTTGTTAGTTTTAAAACTGTGTATTTTCTAAATTTGTGTAGTTAAATTATTTAATGCATATGACCTATACCAATTTTTGAATGCTACAAAGTCCCTTATATAGCCTACGATACTCATATTCATTGTCTGTGACAGTTTCAGTTAGTTTTTAAGTTGTGTACCTACACACAAGCGAAATTTAATACGAAAATAATTTTCAAGAGTTGCCCTTTCTAAATTGTTACATGCATCTAAATTTTTATAAAAATAATTAAATCATAATAGTGAAAAAGTATATAGTTAGTCATGCCAAAAGAAGTAGTCACTCCTGTCGGCCAGTGAAGGTCGCACTGCTGAAGGTTTTTTTTCAAAATGCCAAACATTTAGAACACAAAAACGGAACCGATCTGCAAACTGTTTTATGTTTCCGAGTGTGGACTTTAAGTTATTATTTCCTCAAGTAGCACTTGTGTAAACAATCTCTTGAGTACGTAATTAGATATAGGCGATGAATGTTGGGCGACCTTCATTTGCATAACCGATTGTATCGGACGCCCGTCGAGCTTGTGTTAAATAAATAGTGAAAAAACATTAAACAATACTTTAATTAATTCCCGCAAAGACTGGTTCGGTAGCTGTCGAAAGAAAACTCGTAAATAAGCGTGATTTCCCAAAATCATTTGATCAGAAAACTCTAGTCCATTTTGCGAATAAAGTTCGTGAGTCAACCAACCTAGCGATGGTCAAGTGGCTTGGTTTTTTTTTAGGTTTAATCAAAAACTTAACATCTTTTTATTTCAAATGTTTAACAGTTTTTGGTTAAACTTTTAAAATTGAAAAATAGTGAGATATGGGCAAACGAAATTTATATGCCTAATTTCATCAAAATCGGTCAGTCTCCAACGATTTACATAGACACACTGTTTTTTGTTATTTCTTCATAATTTACAGATTACCACTACATAGGCATACTATGCGCATATCTCGGAATCGTTGAGCTTTCGGCTTTTGATTATAACAATAGGATTTTTTCAGAATTGACTCTGTCAGGTTAGTGATGTAAAATCCTCGTGAAATTAAAACTTGGGGAAAATTCCCTGGAAACGTTTTCCAGAGAAATCCATAAATTCTCAGGTCGACAAAATTTAACACTATTATAACACCAACAGAAACTCCAGCAATACATTTTTGTAGTTGCGAAAATTATTTTCACCGACTAAACTTACTTACTTACTTATTTGTAACTGATAATTGCGTAAAATTACAGTTACCGTAGCATATTATTTTATTACATAATGTTAGATCCCAGGCCTTGAAAGAAAAGAAAAATAGAGCCAAACAAAACAAACATTACCGTTTACAGTTTTATGCTAAACAACAAACGAAGTTGTGTTTTCTCATCTTGTATTTAACTCAAAACGTGACTTTCTTGCTTTCGATTCTGGTGATGTGTATTTAATGTGATATTGTGGTTTTTAAAGTAGAATTATTAGCCTAAATAAAAAAGCTCTTTAAACGTTAGAAAGTAACAAGTGGGAAACAAGGGAAGCATAACGACAATAAACTCTGACCGCACTGACCGCTTTAAGTAGCAACCGGTTTGACCGAAATTTGTTGTCAGTTTCACCACGTTTTCCTCTATTTTACCGATTTTCCTGTTTTTCTCGATAGTTTTCAAACCGATTAAGTTACTTAACGTAAAGTAAGTTTAATACTAGACAGGCAGGACCTACATTATGCCACGCCTAAATATTGATTCTGTTCTCATCCTTCGTTATATTCTTCTGTAAAACTTCTGTTTCGTTAATGCGGTTGATTCGGTAGTTAAAATAATCGCGACACGCACCTACATGATGGACCAAATTTCTAAAAAAAAATATTCAGTAACAACACATAATAAACGCCATATATAATTCAAAACTTTTATGTATTGCGCTTACTAATTTATAATTATTTTCTTCAGTATTTAGCTTTCGAAATTTTGAAATTGCATTGAAAATACGAAAATGAACCTGAAGTGGTCGAGTTTCATTTCTTCCGACGTTCAGTAATTATACACACAGGTTACCGTTACGTCAGCGAGAATAATAATAAATTTTATATTGTCAAGACACTCTAGAAAATAAAATAAGGGCTTTAGGATACGTATTAGCATCCGTTGTGTTCTTATTAGAAGCGTGTTCTGAAGAGCAATTAAGAAATAGGACCGTGGCTATATAAAATCTAGTTCCGTACGGTTAAGGTTAGTTATATCTAGTACCTAACCTATCGGTTAGTTAAATTCGGTAGAAGCATTAACAAATGTCTGTAGCATAACGTACTTGAACAGCAATGTTGTGGAGCATAAATTGAAAAAGTTATGAACATTTATACATTCATAGTAGCTAAGTGGTAGGAGAACTGCTTGTAATAGTGTTATTGGTAAAATTTATTGAAATATAAAACTGACGTTTGAAAATATATTAATGGAATTAACGTAGATTATAGATTATAGACAAAAGAACACGCTTTAATTCTGTGTAATAACCGATTGGAATGTTGTAACGTCCTAAACCCAAGTGTTTCTTTCGGTGGTCAGACTTTAGGCGGGAATGAAGATATTGCGGTACGACTTAATACCAATAAATTTCGAAACATTCCTGATTATTGCATTTAAAGTGCAGAAATAATTCCTCAGAGAATCACAACTTGCTCGTAGTACCATGACATTA
This sequence comes from Callitettix versicolor, assembly GCA_022606455.1. Taxonomy (NCBI): domain Eukaryota; kingdom Metazoa; phylum Arthropoda; class Insecta; order Hemiptera; family Cercopidae; genus Callitettix; species Callitettix versicolor. The sequence continues at coordinate 108,733,762 of CM040190.1, read as the reverse complement.
CAAAAACTGTGCATAGTAGGCTACAGTAAAACGTCAACTGTTGAGCGGTTGTTGATTAGTAGATGAGCCTTCGGTCTGTGGTACGATTGTTCTCTCGGTTGCGTTAGTGAAGAGCTGTAATTTCAACTTCCGATTTCACTTAGCAACATGAAGGTTGGCCCAAGATGACTAACGCGGTAGGCCTACGTCTTCCCTTATTTGTAAAGCCGTTTAATTAGACTTTTCACATACTTGTTCTGTCAGACAACTCGTCTGATTTCCATTAGTGTTTCATTTAAATTAAATGGTCGCTCTGAGAAAAAAATATGTTTACCGTTGGTCATATAAAACGTTTATACTTTATGTTGTCGAACCCACGACCTTGACTGACCGACCACCGGGCCCTAAAAAAACCTTCAGCAGTGCGACCTTCACTGGCCGACAGGAGTGACTACTTCTTTTGGCATGACTAACTATATACTTTTTCACTAATATGATTTAATTATTTTTATAAAAATTTAGATTCATGCAACAATTTAAAAAGGGCAACTCTTGAAAATTATTTTCGTATTAAATTTCGCTTGTGTGTAGGTACACAACTTAAAAACTAACTGAAACTGTCACAGACAATGAATATGAGTATCGTAGGCTATATAAGGGACTTTGTAGCATTCAAAAATTGGTATAGGTCATATGCATTAAATAATTTAACCACACAAATTTAGAAAACACACGTTTTTAAAACTAACAAGAACAATAAACATAACCTCAATTGAAATTATATTGAAGCTATCGTGCGAAATCAGCTGTTTAAAAGTAGTCACTTCCAGTCTACATATATACAAGAACAATGTATGCTGTGAGGTATGCATTAAGATTTCAAGCGTGACGCAAAAGCAAATGTTTATCCCATGTTTTGTCAACCGCGACCATACAAAAATTACAGCGTTCCGTGACGGCAAACTTAATTTTGTCCCCGTGCAAAACTTACACCCGTACCCCCACGATAAGTAGTAGTCACTTGAAAAAAACAAGTAATGTAAAGGGTAGGCAGTGAAACGGGTGATTTAAAATTTATGTATTTATTTATCCCCAAAATTCCTTCAAATATTATACATAATGTAAGATATGAAAGACCTGCAGGAGGCATAAATTCCCGTGTATATATATATATATATATATATATATATATATATATATATATATATACATACGGGAATTTATGCATATATATCATAAATTATAAAAGTATATAGGGAATTTATGAGTATATATATAATTACTCTCGACACATTATTTCTCTCAGGTTTATTAATATTATTTTTGTTAAAAGTATACAAAATGAGATTAATGAAAACTAGTTAAATTAATGGTTTTTTTCAAGCTTCGTTGATTTTAATTATGAATCTTCCTGTTTGACCAGAATTTGGTCCAAAATATTTTTTATATAAATGATACGTGCTAGGCTGTGTCCATCGTCATGATCAGAAAGTAAGCTAAAGTGCGCAAAAGTGAAAACATTGTCTGTAGTTGTTTGGTGATCTGCTAATGGCACACTGTTTGTGTTACTTATAACTGATTTGAACACGCGGACCCGAATAAGCTGTAGAACAGTTACTGTTTCTTCGGACATTTGCAATCACTTGCTTATAGACAAACCTTAAACATAAATAAAACAAAATTTTCTTATATAATTAATTATTCATACAAAAATATAATTTGCTACGGACAAAAAATGGAAAGTCAACCTAATTTCTCAGAATTTGTTCGTCATTTTTTGGTCATATATAGCCTAAACAGAATTTACGGTTCTTGAATAAATTGACACAAACACAACAGCTATAAGTGTTTAGATCTTTTTTCTCGATTTATTTCATCCCAAATTTCGTACACCTACTTGAATTATGATTCTTCGACTAGAAGTTAAAAAACCAGCAGACCTCGCAGTATCCTATTCTTAATTAATATACAGAGCTAGAGCGCTCGTAACCTTTTCCGCTAATTTAACCGCTAATCGTAATATTTATGAAAAATATCATTTAACCGACTGTGTTGGAAATTTTCTGATCTTTCTTCGTGAAGCGGTCAACATTATGATAGGTCTTGCCGTTCAACCAGTATTACAGGAAATAACCAGCAGCACACTCTCAACAGTGTGAACCTTGATTCTTCACTTGAAACGGAAGTGAATGGGAAAACATCTTACATATATTTCGTACGGGCTTTGTACAAGGTACCTTTGTATCAAATTTCATAACAATCGTTGCGTACACTCGTTGTAAATCAGAGGTCGTCATCTTCAGACGAAAATAAATGGAGAAACTCTTATACAATTTTAACAAAACCTGTTCAAGAGTAATAAATTATTTAGTTTTTTTTCTATAGATTTAGAACTGAATTTTCGAGACTGTAACGAACTATACGTTTTATTAGGATACGTAAAGACTCTCATTTGAGATAAATTTGATTAAAATCGTTACAGCCGATTTCTAGAAAATCGCACTTTACCACAAATTATTGACAAGTAGAAAACCACTTTTTTTTGCCTCGTAAACCTGAAAACGAATAACCATGAAAATCGCAAACTCTGCATTCTAACAAGTACATTGAGTAGGGCCTATGAGGTTATAAGTAGAGGTTTACTTATGTACCAAATTTGGTGAATCCGTCTGTCCTGCTTCGTATTGTGTAAGTCAGACTTCGTGTCATGCAGGTGTCACGCTGCTCGGCATTTACCACGGCGATTTGGTAGCGAGTGAAAGGCAATGCAAAAATCATGGAAAGTCTTTCTTCGGTCTGCCATTGTCGGTTGAATCTCACTCCATGCTTTAATAGTTTGATTCACTTTGCACTTAAAACGATCATTGTCTGCAAAACGTTATCCTTCATGCTGTGAAGCGATAATACAAAAACTTTAATGGCGGACTGAAAGTCAGTGAATTTACGGCCATTAAGCGCTACGATAGTCTGCCCATTATTTGTCCGCTCGAAATAATTGTTTAGTTTCAGATAGAACTAAACTGCAAATATCATACCACATTAGGTTAACGGAAATGTTTTTTAATAGGATAATATTTTAATCTTGTTGTTTGTTTACAAGTCCAAGTGAGATTGGAATTTATGTAGAATCGTGCATGACAAGATGGCCATCACTGGTGAGTGACGCAGTAGACTAACCGATGCTTTAGCCACTTCGGCCACTTAGCCCCTAAATAATCTTGAATGTAAATGTAACTTGTTACAGATATAGTAATCACTATTTTATTTTCAATTATTGGCTCATTATATTTTTCCAGTAATAATTGAAAATTAATCGTAAATATTAATGGCATACACTAGGTATTACTGTTACGAATAAGCCTACTTTTTGATCACTACTTTGATAAATAACGCAGTGTTTCTGTTATGCACCATTACTGCAATTTTAATTGTTCATAAATTGCACAGCTCCTGTAAAAATGGTAATATCAAGGAATAAATAAAGCAAGAATGAAAGCAGTGTCGAACAATGTCGTAGTCATGTAATTTTGTTTTCCCTTTTACGGTCATGGGACATATCACGAAAGTGGAAAATTGTGGATTCCTTTGAGCGTTCATAGTTCGTGACGTCTTGCCACGATTATGAAAGAGACAGAAAAATGAATAAGTTTTGGAAATTCGTTTCCGTACATCTTTGAAATGAAACGGGCCAACATTAATACGAGTATATTGTCTGTATTGGAAGTTTGTGACCCGAGCATGAATCACAAATTGCTACTTAAGTCAAACCATTGATTAGGGATACTTGTATATAATTAACCGTTAAGGCGCGTTCCTTTGTCTTTATCGCAAGTCAAGTTTCAACACAGATAAAGTAGACGTTTTGTAGAGTGTCCCTGTAAATAGCACAGATTAAAAGCACCTTATCTGTGATTCACTGCGTGCAGGCTAAGTTTAACTACAGCTGATTTTATAATAGAATGATATGCCACGTCTCATCTTAACTTTACATAGCGGCTATGTATATTATTAACAGTTATGGCTTACGTTTTTCCTAAGTTAAAATTTTTTCAAGATGAACAGAAAAAACGTTATAAATTTTGCCTTCAAAATGTTCATGAGGGAAACTTAATCATTCATAACTTTAAAATTTAATGCAATTATAATCGTACGACAAAATTTAAAGGAGAAAATAGTTTTAAATTTAACCATTATCTTATGGGATATCAATATAATGGTTAACAACTATAACATTTGTATCAAGCATAGTAGAACCTCGATATAACGAATCTGAAGGGTCCAAAGGAAAATGCGTTATATAGAAATATTCTTAAAAATTAAGTTCGTTATATTAAGGTTTAATGAGGTTTCAAAAAAGTTTTTTTTGAAAAACGTAATGAAAACCTCTGTGTAGCGAATATATCAGAGTTCAACCTCTATTTTACGAATGACTTTCAACTGTATATACAACTACATATACACTCACGGTATTGAAAATGATACAGAAGTAAAACGATGCTGTACCTCGGAGACATCACCGACTGTCGTTTGGAGGGGAACGGAAAGCAAATGTTGTTTTCAATGTTGTTATATTGTCCGAGTCACTATAAATTGTATTGTACAGTTTTTTTAAAGTGCGTTTTATTCGTTATGTAAGGGTTCTGTACTTTAGTTGTTCGTAATATAAGAGTTTTATGTTCGACCTCAAGCCGAAAAAATCGTTATATCGAAGTTATAAGCCAAAATATTACTTAATAGATAATTGTTACGTTTTTTGAAGGGGATTTTTAAAAAATCGATATATCGAGGTTTTCCTGTATTTCATTAATATTTGATTACAATTTTTAAAAAATGTATATAAATGTTGCAAAAACTATCAAATTTTTTCACAGTCAGTTATTTCTTCAAAAACCCTGTACCAACAAAGACTGAAAAATTCACGTAATTTCTCAAAATTCGTTCAGTAGTTTTTGTTCAAATTTTAGTTGTATGGGCTATGAAAACTCAACTGAAATGCGTGTACCGAGTTCGAGCGTAATCTGATGAGCCAATTTTTAGTAAATTTCCATTGGAAAATGAGCTATTGAGCATTTTCCAAAATTCAAATTACGGTAAGAATTTTATAAAAAAATAAATAGGCTACAATACTGAAAATTTAAAAAAAAAATGTAAACAGTAACATTGTTGTTACTGTAACTATCAACATAATCTAAAAATTACAATATACGTTAACCAAATGTTTGAAGACAGCCATTTTTTTCTCCAGTTAATTTTTCTTTGAAGTTAAGGAGAGTTTAATTGGAGATTAGGTAATCTTTGACTAAATATATTCTGGAAATAAAATGCAAAATTTATTTTTTCTATTATGTTAATATTTCGTAGAACGCATCCTGTAATTTCACACAATTCTTAAAGAAACACGGGTGTTTAACTGAACCATTAATGCTAGCCCCACTGTGAAGGATTCTCGAGTTATCGATCGACCTAATATTAGGGTTAGGTGCTTTACTAGTGATCTCTAGACCGCTTAGTTGTCACACGTTTAATGAATGCTTAATGCTTTCGTTTAAAAAATGCACAAACTTTCTCGTGTTCAATAATCTGCCGACAAAACTCAAAATTGGTTCGTCAAATTTCTCTCATAATTTTGGACATACATAAAGAATTTTAAATTTTAAAAAACGCTGAACTAGTTACGTATGTCAGTAATTCGAGCCGATTTTTAGTGATAGTTTTGCTTAGGCACTTAGGAGCTACAGTAAAAGTAAAATTTGATGAAAACCACTTAAACTGATTTTGAGAACATTAAAAATTTTGAGTTTTTTTAAATAAAATAGTCTTTAAAAAGCTGTTTTTACAAAATTGATAAAATCTTTCCGTGCTTTGAGCAAGCATACCCAAACCTACGTGTCAAATTTCAACAATCGTGTGTGTGTGTGTGTGTGTGAGAGAGAAAGAGAGAGAGAGAGAGCTTTTACAATTTTGGCCCAGTTTGATGGTATAAAAATTTATTTTGACTTAACCTCATTACTGATCAAAATCCGTCTCATTGTTTCCAAACGGCATTCATTAAACATCCGTAAAAACTCAACCTCAAACTTTTTTTTGAAAATCGAACGAACCTTGACCATCCCCTTGTTCTTTTTCATATATGTTCAATGAAATTTAAAATGCTGATTCGTGCAGAATTTAACGCCGGTTCGACTGTGAAGTCAGACGTTCAAAAACGTGTAAAATAAAAAAACAGTTTTGAAGTATACGGCTGTCAAGGTTCGTTTTTGTTCCAAAAATATCGTATGTTTTAATTTTGCGCGCTGCGTATTTGCGCGTATTATTTGTAACTGTAGCGCAACTTCAAATATTTTAATCAATTTAGTATTTTTGGTTTCTCCACTGACAGGACGCCCAGCTGGATTGGTGTTGGGTTGCTATTTCTTTGTCTAATTACTGTAGCAATTGTTTTCCAGTTAACCAATAACCGCCGGCTTCCAGTTTGTACGCTTGGATAATAAACTAATGAACCTGGAATGTAGGTCAATCTGTGATATTTAATAAATGGAAAGATTCTTTGTGAAGAATGTTCCATTTAATTGAGGAAGTGATTTTAAGAGATCAACATTTTCGATAATTAAACCTACTATGAACTAAAGTTTCGAAAACAATAACGTCAGTTAATCCGTTGGAAGTTTGCTTTCTGTGAAATTAAAAATGAATTTTAAATTTCCAGTCTTCTGTACTGTGTAGGTTTGTTAAATTTTAATGTTTATAACTGGGAAACTGAAATAAACAGTGTGTGTTGTAAAGAACTGTATTTTTCTTCAAATTTGGTACATTTAGTTCGTGTACACCTTCATATGTGTGGCCAAAAGTACTGTTTTCATATAGAAATGGATATGCTTCGAAATATAAAAATTTAGTAATAGTGAAAAAATGTAATCGGGAAATGTCAAAGAATTACCCAGAGTCTAGATACCTGTTTGTGTGTGTGTGTGTGTGTGTGTGTGTGTGTGTGTGTGTGTGTGTGTGTGTTGTGTCGCTTGAGATAAAATTAGTGAGTTTGATTAAATTTAAAATATTTGTTCAAATTACGTTACCAAAGTTTTTGTAAGTACTCGCACAAAACTTAAGGGCTGTTATAACCTAACAAACCGGTTAATTCGAATTGTCTCAGATTTTATTTCAATGTAAAGCTTCATAATTCAGGTGACTTTAACAAATTTAAAATTAAATATATTTATTGCCCGGAAGTAAATCGATGAAACGAAAATGAGCCCTGTCCGCCATCGGGTGAGATATGTTTTTTTGATTTAAATTCGAACCGTAATGTTTTCAGTTACAATTTTGGTACACTAACTTCATTTGAATCTTTATGAATCACCAAATTTAGAACAAAATCTGGTAAAACGATTTTAATATCATTCAGATTTTCCTGATTTGGGGGGGGGGGAATAATTGATGTGTAATGTGTTTCACCTTTCATTATTATTAATTACACGTCATTCTCAGACGTTGAGAGGTCACATTGAAGGTCGACTACTAAAAATAGTACAAATCAACAAACCAATACAAAACCATTAGGTCGACCGTCTAAGAAATGGTACGATTTTTATGCCAGTTAGACTAATGAAGACAAGGGATCGGCGTTAACGGAAAACGTGAAGCTTACGGAAGTAACTGCAAGTCTCTAACCCACGTCCTAGGGTTGCGTAGTTCAGAGCTCACTTAAAATTTTTAAACCCAGTGACGTCTCGGCTACATTACACAACCTAAAGTAGGCCTATACATTGTAAAGGCAACGACCGGTAATGAGGCTACCGTGTAAACATTGTAAATTTATAATTTCATTGTATGTAATTACATACTGTAGCCTACTGTACTGTTTTTAAGTTACGAAATGTTAAACTAAAGTTGCGTTGTTCCATAGCCTTACCAAGGTACGTCACCGCATTCCTACAGGCACTGCCACAGTTTGGCAAGATTAGATAACAGATTTGCGCATAAATTTAATCTGTGGCTGCTTGTTTCTGCTTCAATGGCGATTATTGCAATGTCAGCCGTTTTGGTCCGTTTCATATAATACCGTAATTGCATATTGTACAATTAAATAAATAACAGTTTGTTAAATTTAACGTTAGTCTTTACGTGTTTGGTTTTTTTTATTCAAAACAGAAATAATTAGTTTCCATAATTTTTGCAAAGTTTTATAGGTTATGTCTTAGAAAAACCAAATCATCTGTTGTGGAAAACCAGATCTGTGATTTCAAAGTTTGTTTGTTCAAGTAAGAAATCATTGTCTTCCATAATTTTTGCAACGGTTGTATAGGTTATGTCATAGAAAAACCAAATCATGTGTTGTGGAAACCGAGATTTGTGATTTCAAAGTTTGTTTGTTCAAGTGCGAAATCATTGTCTTTCATAATTTTTGCATCAGTTTTATAGGTTGTCACAGAAAAACCAAATCATTTGTTGTGGAAACCGAGATTTGTGATTTCAAAGTTTGTTTGTTCAAGTAAGAAATCATTGTCTTTCATAATTTTTGCATCAGTTTTATAGGTTGTCACAGAAAAACCAAATCATCTGTTGTGGAAACCGAGATCTGTGATTTCAAAGCCTGTTTTTTCAAGTAAGAAATCATTGTCTTCCATAATTTTTGCAACAGTTTTATAGGTTGTCACAGAAAAACCAAATCATGTGTTGTGGAAACCGAGATCTGTGATTTCAAAGCCTGTTTTTTCAAGTAAGAAATCATTGTCTTCCATAATTTTTGCAACAGTTTTATAGGTTGTCACAGAAAAACCAAATCATGTGTTGTGGAAAACGAGATGTGTGATTTCAGAGCAGACTCCGGACGCTGCTTGAGCGGTTGTTACTAAACTTTTTTTGTTATCATTCTACCGTTCACTATCTTGGTTCGATTTGTTTCAAAAGGACGGCCGTTTCGAATTTTTGAAAAATCGTAACTTGTTGGTCTTACACGGTTTCGAATCTGATTAAATATATGCGTAATTTAATATTTTAAATTTTCATTATAAGCCTATATAGGCTACTCTATTTAGAAACTTTAAAACGTTAATTTATGCAAACTTTTACACTGAATTTAATGTTACATTATATTAGATTCGATTCAAACTAGAAGAAGGGATAATAACAACCCCAGGCATTGCGATCAACAGTCCTGTTGTGCAACCAAACCTCTTGAGTACTAGGTTAGCAGACTGATGTCCTTAATAAGTTCCAACAATCCACTGACTAGCTCATTCTGCTGAAGATCGCTAGGGTCATGGAAACCAAAAACCCCTAGCCTCCTATCAGCAAGACCTTCACAATCAAGGATTCTGTGTCCTGCAGTCTCCTCTTTTCTGCATAACCTACACACGGTTTCATCATGATATATATCTATCCTGTTCATGTGCATCGTCAGACCACAGTGTCCAGTAATAAGACCTCTATATGAAAGCATGCTTAAGAGGCGCTTCCTGTGGGAATGCTCATGGAGGTTATCCCATCTTGCCTGGTGTTGCTTATTAATTCACCTATTAATAGCCGACCTGGCCAACGACAGAGAGATCCCTAAAGCCGGCTCGGGTTCGATGAACTCGGATGCAGATCCCAGTCCAGCCAGTCGGTCTGCTTCCTCATTACTCTCAATTCCCGTATGCCCCAAATTTTAATGGTTAAATAAAATTTTAAAAAAAACAATTTGCTTTCATCCTGTCAGCGAGAAAGCCGCCTGCTGGGATTACAAAATTTAGTGCAAATTTAGATTACAAAAGATAGTGTGCAGTTTTTTAAACTCAATCACTTCTAACTTGAAAAAACTAAGGATCTCCCAAATATTATTTGCTTGAACGCAACAGTGAAGATTAGCAAGAGATTTTTTTTTATTAAAACATTGACAAGGTAGAAAGGGATACTTTATGTTAACGTCGTGCAGTCGGACTCATGGGTGTGTTCCTGTTACTAATCACTTCGAATGACTCTTTGCCATGCTATCAATGAGGTTGTTTGACATAGCTTCAGTAAGTGGATATTTCAACCTGATATAATTTGCATTTAAACAAGAAATAGCTTGCTAAGGTAATATTCAATTGTGCTAAAAGAAAGGAGCTATAAGTAAATGCTTATCGGAGTTTTAACGATCTACCCTAAGTAGTGTTCACCCTCTACTTGCGACCCCTTTTATTACTCAGTAATCTCTGCGCACTAACGGGTACAACTCTCGTTATTATTGATGACCAATTTAAAAACTTAATATTTCTCTGTACACAGCATTGACATAACATCATAATTGTGCTCCAATAACTCGTTTCCAGTTAAAAAACTGAAACCCGATTAAGGAGTATGCATTGAAAAGACGCAAAGTTAAAATGTTTAATTTACTCAGGTAAAACTCAACTGCTTTAATTAATTTTGAGTGCTTTAATATTTTGAGTGCTTTGTTTGTTCAACCCAAGTATTGCGTTCCTTTTGTTGCAGTGGTGCCGTTGTTCCTACTTCTTCAAGATCGAAATCCCTGGATACTAGCAAAAAGTTAGCAAAATGGATCGCACACAAAAGAACCCTATCTATATATCAAAGCTGAAAAAGAATATATTTTTTTATGTTATTTATGCTTATCAGTGGAGTTATGTTTGGTTACAAAATTCTTGGTTTTGTCACTAGTGCACTAAGATACTTCGCAGTCGAGTTCTAGTTTCTGAACTTTTAATTTTTTACTATAGAGTCCCCTACGCAGGAAAATTGCGTAAAGTTAAATGTAAACACCCGGAAATAAAACAAGTTGCATGTGCTGCATTCTGAAGTGAACCTAAAGAACGTTAGAACTTTGTCTGATAGATGATTATCTATCAAATAAAAGTGTCTCCGTAAAGCCGTCACGAAATACGGAGCGGATTTGCGCTGAGTATTCAAAACCGAAACGATTGTTTTTAATATGCGGCTACTGAAAGCGTTACGGAGCTGAGCGGAGTTTCAGCTCAGGGTTTTGGTTCGGTTTTGAAGCTGACTCCGTTTCCCCCACCACGCTGACCACACCTCCAAACTTATTGTCAACGTATCTCCGCCCAGCACTTGGTGGCCACCCAACCTGAGATTAACATGGGATCATTGAAAGCCAATGGGATTTAGCCTGAGGAGGAAATGATAGTTTTAATCCCTGATGTCAAATCTGGGCATAAATACATAGCATTAAAAAAAAAAAAGAAACAAATAGGTCGGTATAGACATGTATTGCTGGACATGTATTACGTTTCATAAATTGTTTAAAATATATATTATGGTGTTTAGTTGTAATAAGGCCTTCGTAACTCACCAGTTTTCTACGCACCAAATAACTATTTTAATGAGTAATTGATTTAATTATGTGACCCTGTCAAGGATATGTGTCTTTTGCCATATAAAATTTCTAAAAATATTATATAGCCTGTGAAGACGAATCGATTGACACGTCATTTGTCAAAATCGGTTCAATAGGGGCGACGCTACAGTGAAATATCTATACAGCCATTTGTGCATAAGTTAAACCCTTTGCTTCGCCTTAGTTGTATAAAAATGTTGCAATTTTACTCTTGACAAACAATAGGCACAGATCAATATAACTACCAATCAAAATGTTTGCCATTGGTACATTTCCAGTTGCAATCTTTATCTTTCGTCGTTCCGTCAAATTTTCATCCATTTTTGAGTACACTTATATAGTACCCTTGTTTGTTATGTTGTCCATGTAAATACACGTAAAATTGCCCGTTATTTGTTACATTGTCCATGAAAATACACTTAAAATCACCCACTATTGACATACGATATATATATATATATATATATATATATATATATATATATATATATCGCTTTTACATGAAAATACACATAAAATCACCCATTATTGACATGTTAACCAAGTTTGTAACGGCTGTTGTTCAACCACCGCTTTGTTCCAACGTAAGCGCCGGTTTACCACTGATTGATTGATTAACTATCAATTTCTGTTCAAATATTTTCTTGAACAGTTTTAAAATTCTAAAGCTATAATGTATTTTTTTCCTACACAAAGTGCTGTTTATGTATACGATGTATATGATGTGTATTGGTGATTTTGGTGGATCGTTGATTAAAAAAGTTGTGGTATTTTAAATTGTTTGTGTTTTTCGATTTGTATAGGTATATCGCTAGAGACTAACACAAAAGAACTAATTTTGTAACAACAAAGAACTACTAAACAAAGAACAAAAAACTGATTTTCACTAAATCTAATTTGACGATTTTCATCAAATTTTGCTTGATCAAAAAATTATAGTGGTTATAATAACCCCGTCGTGATTTTTAGTAACCCCATAATAATACGAATGGATTTATTCGTAGAGTTCAGTAAAGCGGGTCTGTGTACATTGGCTGATGACCAGACGAATTTTTAAGGTTTGGTTTCCCAAGCTATTTATGTAATTCAATTTTTGTTTCAATTTTGAATAAAATCGGCGCCCGTTGTTAACATTTTGAGTGTTTTGCCCTCAAGGATTGCTTTCCTTTGGTTGCAGTACTTGCAGTGGTGCCGACGTTCCTACTCCTTCAGGAGCACAGTCCCAGGATGCTCGCAAAAGGTTAGCGCAAAATGGATCTAGTACAAAAGAAGCCCAGTACTATTCGTTGTACGTCTTTATATACATATTCATTTCGATGTTTATGTTTTGTTTTGGTGTATTTTGTTTAGCATGACTTCAGTGGTAGTTTTGTTTTGTTGTTGGCATGTAACTGTTATTTACTTTGTATTGTTGTGTCGGTTTGAAATGCAATAATTAAATAGGATATGATATTGATGTTATTACTTTTGGATACTAGTTGTTTCAGGTTAAGTGCTTGAGTGCAAGAGTTTATGTTAAATCAATGTCTGCCGCCGATATATTAGAAACATTACACTATTACTCTCGAAACGTCTTGTGTTGTTCTGTGAACACAAATTATGTCAAAAGTCCGATTAGAGTAACGGAATGTTACATGCAATTTAGAGTATTCCATCTTTAAATAGGCCAATAGTTAAATATATGATATTTACTTCGAGTAGGCTGTAACCGATTTAGTTGAAGTAGAATGTTCCTTTGTATTATAACTTTCAGAATAATCACGGCACGCAGCTGTATCGCTGCTTCTGACGTGGTGGAAACGAATTTCCAAATACAGTAGTAACGAAATTTCATCAATAATTTGAACGCAATAAAAACTACATAACTTATTACACTATTTTTCGGAAGTCTAATTCTGCCATCGTAAACAGAGTTTAAATTTGCTTTAATTAGATTTTTTTTCAAATTAAGAAAACACGGAAAGGGAATCGAACCCGGGTCCTCGGGGTGAAAGCCTAGTACGCTATCCACTAGGCCACCGAGGTAGCTTCTATTTGTTTAAAGCAGTTACAATAATGAAGTCAGATTTCAAAAGTAAAAAAAAAAAAACAGTTTGGTTTTTTTAAGATTTTGAAACTGTTCAACGGATTTTGCTTTATAATGCACCTGTTTAAATAAGCTATTATCAAAGTTAATTTTTGTGTCAAGTTTGAATAGACCGCACCAAAATTGCTAACGTCACACACACACACACACACACACACACACACACACACACACAAAATTATATAATATTAATGACTACTCAAAAAGTGTTTTTTTAAAGGTCAAATCGGCTTCATGGTTTTGGGTCTGAGTTTTAGCGTGATGGCTGCTTCGATGTCGTGATGACATTGGAAACCCAATTAAGCTAGATAAGGGTTCTTACCATTGAATATAAATGGAAGAAGTACAGTCACCATTATAAAAAGCGTGTTGCATCCAGCGGCTAAACCCCAAGTAATTGGACTGTTTGTCGCTACGAACGCTGCAGGCTGCAAGGACAAGGGGAAGATATTTTTGAAAATAGACAGTACTATTATCTACTTAACTGTAGTTCAACACTCTGCCGTAAGATGCCACCAGTAGCGAGGGCTTAGACGTGTATAGACCTATTTAATGCTAACACTGAATACATGTTTACTGTTCCGAAATGTGAGTAGCCTATATTTATAATACCGTGTAAATGGGACAAAACATTAAGCAAATTTTTCCCATTCAATTATTTCCCCAAAATATCTGGGTGTCAAGTAGGCCTACGTATTAAAAAAAGTGGAATATCGAACTGATTTCTCAAAATTGTTTCATCAGATTTTATTGAAATTTCAGTCGCAGGCTACATTAAGAATCGTAACTTAAGTTAACGTAACACATTTGAAATAAAATAAATTAACGACTCGAGAGAAAATCGGAGACAAACCGGCGGGTCAGGGTTTTATTTATAGATACAGATTTACTGGCGAACTTGATTTGTGACCAAAATCTGATACATTTTGAAAAATTAGGTAGATTGTTTTTAAACACTACCTGATACTGTGTAATTTATAAAATGCAACAATTAGTTTTTATATTTTAGCAAAACTTGATCGAAATCGTTAGAGCCATTATTTTTAGGAAATTTTTTTTAACAATTAAAATTATCGCTATGTATACGTTACGGACATCCAAATAAAAACTTTTAATTTCAAACTTGATAAAATTATTTCAGTGTTTAATCTTCGTATGGGTTCATATTTAAAAATAATCTTTTGATGTGATTTATTTTTGACAAATTATGCCTTCAAATTTTCCCCGTTGTTGTTTTTAGGATATTTTTAGTGATATCGATCTTTAGTTTTGTTTGCATACTTAGACTTGTGTTGTATTTGTATTGAATACATTTGTCAAGTTTATGTTTAAGTTAATAAAGAAAACATTAACTTTCTTAAATTTTTCGGTTTTACATTGCTCACGCATTTCGGAATCTGTTCTCAAAACTTGTTTTAAGAGTACAGTAATAGATGTTGAGAATGGAGGCAATCTGAAAGACGTTAACGAATGAAAACGAAAAGCTAGGAAGGTGGACGAACGTACTCGGCACAATACAGCAAATTTTTTTTTTAATTTTTTTATTAACGTCCGACAATTGTGCACACTTGGGCTAATGCAGACGATGGGATGATTTATAGCGTATGAAAATGCCAAGCCCTGGCCGGGAATCGAACCCGGGTCCTCGGGGTGAAAACCCAGTACGCTATCAACTAGGCCACCGAGGCAGCTCAATACAGCAAAAAACTTAATACATGCATTTCCGACAAATAGTGATAGTAAATTTTGAGGAACATGTGTTGTGAATAAACCACAGATAAAATGAAAATGAGGTTGTAGGCCCCACTTTTAGTGCAATGCATGTGGTGTAATTTGTAGGGCATGTATAAGATAAGCATGTATTCATGGAGGTTTATCAGTGTGTGAGATACGAGCTTCTTGGAAATGAAGAAGCGAGTGAGAACGTTTTTCGAATTAAATTCAATCTGCGAATTGCTTACCTTTAAACCAAGACACGGCCTCTTTCCATAAAGAATAGTATCAGTATATCGTATCTCAAAAACAAGTTAATTATATTTTTCTTTTTTTTTACACACAAATCAAACTACTTAAAGAATGAAAATGCAATTTGAAAACACTACACAAATATTCTCACGTTCGGTCGGATGCTATTAGACAACAAAAAATTCTAATTCCTCACATTAATTTTTAACGAATTTCTACTGGCAAACGATATATTTGATCTAGATCCGGGACCAAATATGAGATTTTTTTTTTAATATACATTGTTCTGAATGTGGATTCAGAAATTGTCGTTGTATCGAATTTCTGAAAATTGCTAGTTGTATGAAATAAGAGTGATTTCAAAAATTGCTTTCTTTGCGTGAATATTACTTTTTTTTCTGATAAAAAGTAAGATTTTTCATTGAACAGTACAAATATTTCATAAACTGTACTTTAGCATTTATATAGTCTCTGTTTATAACTCCAATAGCAATTTTATTACTTTTTAAAAAAATTTTCATTAATATTTTTAACCAGCAATTTTGTTTGCGTGTTGTGGACTGTTCCCTTTCTTATTCCTGTTGCATCACTTAAACGAAGTTGCCATCACTACCGCAACCGGAAATCATATGTGTTTTCCCCGGAAACGGCGACAGTTTTTGAGTCCCTACAAAAAAAAGTGAATAAAGTATATAATATAATATATAATATAATAATATAATAAAAGTGAATAATATAATAAAAGTAACGTACGTTTTCAAAAAAACTTCTCGGATAAGGGTGGTTACGCTATTCTTCACAATTACCCAAGTACGTTACCTTGCAAAATCCGTTCAACAGTTTCAATTTTTCCCTACCCTACGTATTTAATAACACTTAGGAGAAAGAGTAAAGCTTACGGTAGTAACTGCAGTCCCGAACCTACAACCTTGAGACAATTTCAGAGACGCAGCAAACTGACAATATGCCAATATTGCCACCACAACCACGCCGGCCCTACTTTTTCAAAATAGTAGTAATTATAAAATAATCATTTATTATCTTGCAATTATTATTTTTTTTTTTTTTTTGAAAATTTTGCTATCGTGATCACAGTTAATAACCTATACAAGTAAATAACGCTCAGAGTTCATTTTAGTATTGTCAGTGTAATTTAATAATACATGCAGATTGTTGTGGTGAAATTAAATTTTCGAATAAATTCTGTTTTTTTCGTACTGTGATATTGTTACTTGTCCATCCCGTGCCGTGAGTAATTCAATTTCCTCACAGATTTTGATAAAATGCGCGGAGCGTATCAGTGCGAGATATTGAGGGAAATCGTTTTGCACAATATTTTATCCAGCCTTCGTTTTACATTATCTGTAAAGGAAGTGGCCGGACAAGTAGGCCTATTTCCGGGATCCGATTGTTTTGCAATCTTCAGGCTAAATGTTCAGGCAATTCCTCATAGCAAGAATGTTGCTATATACAGAATAGCAAGAAAAGTAGATTTTGATCTTGTATCAGAAACAAATTGTTTTTACCCTAAATGTTTGTGCATGCGGCTGGGAGAATAAACGGCTTGGCTTATTTCTATTAAATTTAACACGTCTAGTCATCATATTTATTTCATATTATTTCTCGTGTCAACATCCCTTTTTCCCAACACATACTATTCATACAGGCATACATGAGGTATATTTAGAAAGATTTTTTAACCGGCTTCTTACATTTCAAAACGATTTTTAGCCAAAACTTACTGTTCGTGAAAAATTTTGACATAAAAGACACTTTTAACTGTCGTAAGCAAAACGGCATCTTAGATGTGCATGCCCTACATCACGAATAGACAATCCCATTACAAATGATACTTTTTTGCATAACGTGCTTGTGATAATTTCAATATTTTCTTAAACGTCATTAAACTTATAGGTTATGTGGCTCTACTGACAGTCGTACAAGCCGGGACAAGCATTTCAAATACCAAGCACTTGTTTTGGACACATTTTACACAACTATATGTGTGATTTCTTTTTCCATCGTGCATTTATTTGTTATTAATCGATCGTTTTTCGATTTATTTTTTAAACATGTTTTCCTTCCTTCCAACTACCGCCCTCACCCCAACGACAACTAATTAAAAAGGAATAGTTGTATTCATGTAATATTGTAAACGCATGGAAACGTTTACTTAAAACTTCCATAGTGCGCCATTTCGCACGGGTCCTGTGGTTTAAACATTTTAGAATCATTTTTAAAGCTTTTTGTAATAAAAATCTTAAAGTTTAAATTCTAATTTCGTCAAAATCTGCTATAACGATTTTGATGAAATTTTGTTTAAAATTCTGTAGGTATTCAAAGTAAACGTACGATTTGCTCCCTCCTCCGAAAAATACGGTGCTTTTGACAACAATACCGAAAAATGTTTGACTTTTCAAAACCAGTTTTTACTCATAGTATATCGGTTTATTTTTTATTTTTTGTTTTAGTTTTAAGGCGAAAAGCACATTGAGGCCTATTTTTATTTATTATTGAACCGGTTTTTTTGAGTTAATTCTTCTTATATGAGGTAATTTTGAGAAATTTTACCTGTTATATTTTCCTTGTTGATTTGTTTCCTATAGCTGTCATTACTTTTGAGGAATAACATATGTTTTGTTTGAATGCTTGCGTACACATTTCAATGTGTACTTTCTTAATTCAATGTGACTGAGTTTGTGCTGACTGAGTTTCATGTTTTATTAAAAACCAGCTGAAGATGTCAATAACCAGATCTGATTGTCTAGTCATTAGTCGTGTAGATTGCGTGCAACTGTTACACCACTTGGGAACTTTCTGGACCATATTGTAAGTCCCAATAGTATGTCCCAAATACTAAAGTTTAGTTGATTAAGGAGCCGATAGTGTGTCGTCGTGCCTCAGGGGAAATATAGTTTTATAGGTCAGAATAATAACAGCGTTACAAAACAGTTCAGTACAATGTTGGGGCTTAAATTTGTAAACAATTTAATAAGTCTACGTCATCAACACGTTTATGCAACGGTGCGAAAATATTGAACAAACTTTTTCGCGTTCGATTGAACAGTTTATAAATGAAACTTATAGAAACATCCTATCGCATTCCTTAAATTCGGTTCGATTTCGTTTTTTTAAAAATCGAGTAATCAAATTTTACCTGGATCCCACATTTTATATAAAGGTCCATAACTAAAGCCAGAGTGCAAAATTTGAATTTAAAGGAAGTAGATTCTGATTGCCGTCGGGTTTTCTTTTTCTTATTTAATTTACTGTCGAACTATAAATTCCTCGGTAATTATTCGCTATGTCGACCGTTATATGTTAGAAATTGTTTAGGAATTAATGTGAAAGGTCGGAAAAGCAATTTTAGCTCTGAACAATTAAAAAATGCATAACCTCTATGCCTATGAAAAATTAAAAAATGCATAACCTCTATGCCTAGCGGGGTTCGTAAAGTGGCCAAAAGTTACCAAAACACTTTATTTCATGCCAATTGTAGAACTATACTATGCGATGGCTTTCATAACCTAAAAATTACTACCGCGCGAATATAGCTAGTGTTTTTCATCGCGAAAAATATTATAATTAAATGCGTATTATTAATAATGAAAACAATAGAAATTGTATTTTTAAAAAAGATTTAAGAACGTAACTCGATTTTGTATCAAAAGTGCGGTTCGCGCTTTCGTATATCGTATTCGTGTTAATGTATCGTGTTGCAAAACCTTGTTAGTTAGGTTCTTACGTTCTTTTTTAAAAAAAGAGTTTCTGTTTTCATTATTAATAACACACATTCGCGATGAAAACACGTTACCTACTTTCACACGGTAGTGATTTTGAGGTTACGCGGCGTGATTTTTTTTCCTAACGTCCTGTTTGTTTCCCCATTTTTGTAGTCCGTATTATTACTAATGAGCATGTAATTATGTGGTACTAGTATTATAATAGTAGATTGTGTGGTTATTTTTCATTTTGCAATTGAATAATTGATAATTGCTTTTCCGGTCTTTCAAATTAATTCCTAAAACAATGTCTAACGAATAAGGAACGACATGTTTAAATGTGACATGTTGGATGTGGGAGGGGAGAAATAGTGGAATTCAACCAATTCTTTTTATTTCAAATCAATGGGCCCGTGTGAAATTTCGCACTATGAAAGTTTTAAGTAAACACAGCCTTTTGAATAAGAGTAGTCGTTGGGGTGAGGGCGGTAGTCGGAAGGAAGGGAACACATGTTAAAAACTAAAACAAATTTACGATTCAGGATTAAACCGGGAGGGAAACAAAATGTGCCCGACTGCAAGTGGGCATTGTTAAATTTTTAGTTTCAAATTCGCCACACTAATTGTATTTACGTATCTTTATATATATATATCACCTTATCAAACGCATATCAAAACACACGGCCTCAACCAAAAGTCCCTCGAGCATGACTAAAGAACTTCAAAAAGTTTTTTATTTCTTCATTTTCAACCCACAAACAAGAAACTTGTAAGGGTGAAATTTTAAAATTTGTCTCAATCTACTGAAACTAGGCATAACAAAGGTTTTTATAGGATTGTTCACAAATATGGCAAAACGTTTTTTTCGTGTTATGTTTAGGGGTTGCAAATTTTTAGTGATCCATAAAGTTACAACTTGGTTTTACCTGTTTAATTTAATCTCATTAAAGGAAAACATAAGAACAATACAGTTTTTTTTAACTACCTCTAATATAGTAAAGAGGTAATTAAATATGTAATGTTTATGTAAAGTACGCTATATTAAAAATTCGAGAGAAAACATTTGTTTACGTAAATAAAAAGGAAATTATTTCATTTACAACCTTTAAACAATAGTTGTTTTATTTTTTTAATTTGTCCGAAGTTAATGAACCTTGTTATAAAAGTTATACATTGTTTTGTTTAGTTGTATAAACAAAACAGCTTTGTAAGTAGTTAGATGCTATGGAAAGAAGGAAGGTGCCCTAATTCTGCGTTTTGCTTTAGTATGCATTTATGATGACAAGTGCATTTAATTAGGGTGACTACAAAAATTTTAATTGTTATTTTTGTATCGCCTTTATTACGGTTAGAGTGTTAGACGCCTCCAGATAACGCGTCTAATCTCGTAACGTGGAAATTGGTAAACAACCAGAGGTGAAATGCTGTTAATAGTGTAACACAGACTAAAATATAGAGTTAAACAGGCGAGACGGACAGCTGCCACGGGGCAGTCTTACGACCGTCTGTCGTCTGGCTGGTGTAGCCCCCCGATGTGTCCCTTAATTAGAATATAAAAAAACTTTTAATGCACGAAAAGTACAACCACAGGGAGGATTTATAGTTTTTGCATATTAACGACGTTCTCTTGTCGTCGCCATTGGTCAAAAAACTGAATTTTGCCATTGGTGAAAACTTATACTGTATTTAATGCAAGGAAACTATAAGTACAGGAAGGGGATTTATAGTTTTTGCATGTTAAACGAAGTTCTCGTATCGTCGCCATTGGTGAAAAAACTTAATTTCACTATTGGTCGAAACTGTTACTATATTTAAAGCGAAGAAACTACAACTACAGGAAGTATTTATATCTTTTGCATGGCTAATGAACTTCTTGTAACATCTGTCATTGATTGATGTCATCTTGTGTGAATTATCGGTCGAGTAGCAGCAGTTATATACCTATTTACTGTACATTTTCATTTAACTTCATCCGAAAATTATTAAAATGACAAATTGTTATTGGCCGAGCGAAGTCAACCGTTCGGCATTTTGTTTGTTTGTTTGTTTGTTATGCAGTTTTGACCAAACGCAATGACCAATTGTTTTAAAATTTAGTACCGAGATCCCTTGAGGTACCTTGTTATAAAGCACGAACGGAATATTTGTAAAATTTTTGCCCTATTCATTTCCGTTTCGAGATGGTGGCCTCTGATATACAATAACGAGTGTACGCAGTTTTGACCAAACGCAATGACCAATTGTTTTAAAATTTAGTACCGAGATCCCTTGAGGTACCTTGTTATAAAGCACGAACGGAATATTTGTAAGATTTTTGTCCCATTCATTTCCGTTTCGAGATGGCGGCCTCTGATTTACAATAACGAGTGTACGCAGTTTTAGTCAAACGCAATGACCAGTTGTTTTAAAATTTGGTACCGAGATCCCTTAAGGTACCTTGTTATAAAGCACGAACGGAATATTTGTAAGATTTTTGCCCTATTCATTTCCGTTTCGAGATGGTGGCCTCTGATATACAATAACGAGTGTACGCAGTTTTGACCAAACGCAATGACCAATTGTTTTAAAATTTAGTACCGAGATCCCTTGAGGTACCTTGTTATAAAGCACGAACGGAATATTTGTAAGATTTTTGTCCCATTCATTTCCGTTTCGAGATGGCGGCCTCTGATTTACAATAACGAGTGTACGCAGTTTTAGTCAAACGCAATGACCAGTTGTTTTAAAATTTGGTACCGAGATCCCTTAAGGTACCTTGTTATAAAGCACGAACGGAATATTTGTAAGATTTTTGCCCCATTCATTTCCGTTTCGAGATGGTGGCCTCTGATTTACAATAACGAGTGTACGCAGTTTTAGTCAAACGCAATGACCAATTGTTTTAAAATTTGGTACTGAGATCCCTTGAGGTACCTTGTTATAAAGCACGAACGGAATATTTGTAAGATGTTTGCCGCATTCATTTCCGTTTCGAGATGGTGGCTTCTGATTTACAATAACGAGTGTACGCAGTTTTAGTCAAACGCAATGACCAGTTGTTTTAAAATTTGGTACCGAGATCCCTTGAGGTACCTTGTTATAAAGCACGAACGGAATATTTGTAAGATGTTTGTCCCATTCATTTCCGTTTCGAGATGGCGGCCTCTGATTTACAATAACGAGTGTAAGCAGTTTTAGTCAAACGCAATGACCAGTTGTTTTAAAATTTGGTACCGAGATCCCTTGAGGTACCTTGTTATAAACCACGAACGGAATATTTGTAAAATTTTTGCCCTATTCATTTCCGTTTCGAGATGGTGGCCTCTGATATACAATAACGAGTGTACGCAGTTTTGACCAAACGCAATGACCAATTGTTTTAAAATTTAGTACCGAGATCCCTTGAGGTACCTTGTTATAAAGCACGAACGGAATATTTGTAAGATTTTTGCCCCATTCATTTCCGTTTCGAGATGGTGGCCTCTGATTTACAATAACGAGTGTACGCAGTTTTAGTCAAACGCAATGACCAATTGTTTTAAAATTTGGTACTGAGATCCCTTGAGGTACCTTGTTATAAAGCACGAACGGAATATTTGTAAGATGTTTGCCCCATTCATTTCCGTTTCGAATGGTGGCCTCTGATATACAATAACGAGTGTACGCAGTTTTGACCAAACGCAATGACCAATTGTTTTAAAATTTAGTACCGAGATCCCTTGAGGTACCTTGTTATAAAGCACGAACGGAATATTTGTAAGATTTTTTGCCCCATTCATTTCCGTTTCGAGATGGTGGCCTCTGATTTACAATAACGAGTGTACGCAGTTTTAGTCAAACGCAATGACCAATTGTTTTAAAATTTGGTACTGAGATCCCTTGAGGTACCTTGTTATAAAGCACGAACGGAATATTTGTAAGATGTTTGCCCCATTCATTTCCGTTTCGAGATGGTGGCTTCTGATTTACAATAACGAGTGTACGCAGTTTTAGTCAAACGCAATGACCAATTGTTTTAAAATTTAGTACCGAGATCCCTTGAGGTACCTTGTTATAAAGCACGAACGGAATATTTGTAAGATGTTTGCCCCATTCATTTCCGTTTCGAGATGGTGGCCTCTGATTTACAATAACGAGTGTACGCAGTTTTAGTCAAACGCAATGACCAATTGTTTTAAAATTTAGTACCGAGATCCCTTGAGGTACCTTGTTATAAAGCACGAACGGAATATTTGTAAGATTTTTGCCCCATTCATTTCCGTTTCGAGATGGTGGCCTCTGATTTACAATAACGAGTGTACGCAGTTTTGACCAAACGCAATGACCAATTGTTTTAAAATTTGGTACTGAGATCCCTTGAGGTACCTTGTTATAAAGCACGAACGGAATATTTGTAAGATTTTTGCCCCATTCATTTCCGTTTCGAGATGGTGGCCTCTGATTTACAATAACGAGTGTACGCAGTTTTAGTCAAACGCAATGACCAATTGTTTTAAAATTTGGTACTGAGATCCCTTGAGGTACCTTGTTATAAAGCACGAACGGAATATTTGTAAGATGTTTGCCGCATTCATTTCCGTTTCGAGATGGCGGCCTCTGATTTACAATAACGAGTGTACGCAGTTTTAGTCAAACGCAATGACCAGTTGTTTTAAAATTTGGTACCGAGATATCTTGAGGTACCTTGTTATAAAGCACGAACGGAATATTTGTAAGATGTTTGCCGCATTCATTTCCGTTTCGAGATGGTGGCTTCTGATTTACAATAACGAGTGTACGCAGTTTTAGTCAAACGCAATGACCAGTTGTTTTAAAATTTGGTACCGAGATCCCTTGAGGTACCTTGTTATAAAGCACGAACGGAATATTTGTAAGATTTTTGCCCCATTCATTTCCGTTTCGAGATGGTGGCCTCTGATTTACAATAACGAGTGTACGCAGTTTTAGTCAAACGCAATGACCAGTTGTTTTAAAATTTGGTACCGAGATCCCTTGAGGTACCTTGTTATAAAGCACGAACGGAATATTTGTAAGATGTTTGTCCCATTCATTTCCGTTTCGAGATGGCGGCCTCTGATTTACAATAACGAGTGTAAGCAGTTTTAGTCAAACGCAATGACCAGTTGTTTTAAAATTTGGTACCGAGATCCCTTGAGGTACCTTGTTATAAACCACGAACGGAATATTTGTAAAATTTTTGCCCTATTCATTTCCGTTTCGAGATGGTGGCCTCTGATTTACAATAACGAGTGTACGCAGTTTTGACCAAACGCAATGACCAATTGTTTTAAAATTTAGTACCGAGATCCCTTGAGGTACCTTGTTATAAAGCACGAACAGAATATTTGTAAGATTTTTGTCCCATTCATTTCCTTTTCGAGATGGTGGCCTCTGATTTACAATAACGAGTGTACGCAGTTTTAGTCAAACGCAATGACCAATTGTTTTAAAATTTAATATGAAGGTACCTTGTGTGAAGCCCAGGTGACGTATGTGTAAGATTTTTCAAAATTTACTTTGTTTCAAGATGGCGGCCTTTGATTTAACGTGACGAGTGTCGCAGTTCTGGCAAAACACATTTGCCGATTGTTTTGAAATTTGGTACAATGATATTTTGTAAAAAGCCCAAATGGCGTGTATTATTTTTTCCTATTTACTTCCGTTTCAAGATGGCGGCCGCTGATGTAACAATGACGAGTGTACGCAATTATAATCAAACACATTTGCCGATTGTTTTGAAATTTGATATGAACGTACCTTGTATAAAACTCTTTCAAGATGGCGGACTCATCATTCAATGTTGATTGTTACTATATCCATGTTGATATAATTACTGTTTATTTCCTGTAAATACTGGCTGAACGGCAAAACCTATCATAATTATCGTATTATGAAGCGATCATGAAGAAAAAGCATAAAATTTGGCAGTAAAGTTGGTCCAGTAAGAATTACGGTTACTGGTTACATTGGTTGTACTGTGCGCGGTCTGCTGCCATACTGTCACAGTACTCTCCAGAGTCTTGAACTAGTCCAGGCTACGTACAGCTGGAACGGATGAAAATTATAATTTTGTATGGTTTTTCTGATTAAGTAGAAATATTATGTTCCAGTGAAACTCTCTGAGTTAATGCATAGGTACATTACAGAATCTTCCATATACTTGTAAAGATTTACTATTATTGTTAGCAATTTTGGTGTTCCGCAGCGAGCACGATAAGGAGTAAATCGAAAAATTGCGGCACGCAGCTGTTTCGCTAACGTGATAGATTCGAATTTCCAATTTTGTTTCTTGCAGTATTTTTGTAACTCTGTGATTACACCATCATAAGCAGCTATTATAGGCAAATAGGTTATTTACCAATGGAAATTTGCTGGAAAGCAAAAAAATATATACCCTGAAACAGAATCTATGCCTGGCAGATCAGACATCCATCTGAAAACCACTTCCTCTGACTCCTGGTAAAATAGACCAATCAAAATTTAAAGATCAATTTTTTACGATCACCAAACCTTCTTTTATACTTCATTTAGGCAGAGAGTAAAACGATAAATGCTATATTTTATTAATTTTTCTCAAAACTTTTATTATTTACCTACAGTTTATTAATTAATTAATTACAGTGTTAGTCAAAAGTATCGGGACACCCGAATAACGTTTTAGTTTATTAATGGAGAAAAACCAAATGCATGCATGAAGTGTTTATTTATAAGGCATAAAGATGTACTTTTTAGTACATGTAGTATGGGGCAACTTTGCCTCGGCTCCAAAAATTTGAGATTTTGGAGGCCGAGACAATTTCTTCATGCACAAAAATTTGGTTTTTCTCAACAAATAATCAAAAAAATTATTGGTCACAACAACATTTGACTAATCGTATATATTAATGTAACTTACAGTTCAGTGGTAGAACCGATGTTGCCGGGCAAGAAGAGGTTCGGTACTTGTTTGCAAATATAACTTTCATAACCCTGTAGTCATAATTTCCTTAAGTTTTAGGGTAGGATTTGGAGAGGGAGAGCGAGAAAGACGGACAGAATGCGAGAGAGAGAATATGTCATCGGCCCTTTTCTGTCTCTGAGGTATAAGTTCAAAAAGAAACATGCAGCGCTGCCTATCGGCGGGTGCTCCAAGTAGCGTTGTCTGCCGAATAAAATGGGCTGACTTTTTCAGGCAAGAAGTGTCCTTATAGATTCTGCATTCATTGGATTTACTCTCAAACCGTAAATTCTTATTATATTGACAATTTCGAGAAAAAAACTATTGAACCTAAAGTTTCCGAACAGGATTATTTAGGGAAGTAATTAAATATGAGAAATTTTGTGTATGTTTCGCACTCTTTACTGTTACTGTCCTTTTCCGTTCAGGCTGTTCCAACTAGTAAAAAACAAAAGTCTTGTATGAAGTTGCCTCACTTCAAAGTTCATGAGAAAATTTGTCAAGCGTCTCCTTGAACCTTGGGACAGTGGAATCAATAAACCAGTGAATTCGGAAAACGTTGGTATTTCATAAGACGTATTTCAAAGCACATGATTTCACATAAGCCTTTTCGTGTACTTGCAACTAAACTGAGGTTATCTAACTGATTTCAGTTCAGTTCAATAAATAAACTGTTTAGAACCTTAACTTACATAGTTAATTAAGTATACAGTATCTTTAAAATCGGCCATTCTGAATCACACTAATTGCATTTACCAATCACGCAGAATGTCTCAGGCTAATTGCGTAATCATGTGATATCAGATTTAATACGTTTTGGAAGTTATTGCTCATAGTGGTAGTGGTTACATGACTTCACTGATTAGCCTTACTTGTCAATTTATCAATATGTGACTGCATTGACCTGTTATCGTAGCACGCAGCTTCTCTCTGACGTGATAGAAGCAAATTTTCAAAAGTGTTTTTCTTTATCCTACCCTTTTTTTGTATTCTGGTTTCTCCATAATAATCTGCATATATTAGCGTTTCAAATTTTTAAATTGCATTGAAAATACAAAAATAACCGAAGTCAAATTAAATTTCGTAATTTCGACGGAATTTAAAAATTAAGACAAAAAAGATAATGTTTTATTAAGGATTTGAAATTGCCTTCATTTTGAAACTGTGGGACGAATTTGTCCAAACTATTGTCACAATCGATTTGTGTGCCAAGTTTGAATCATCGAACAAAACTTGCGAACGTGAGCCTGCTAACACAAAAAAGGAGATCTAGAGATCAGGATCGGTGCTTATTTCAAGGTTCAGGGTCTTACCAAATAGCTTATTTTCAACAGAAATTCGCTAGTGATTACGGCACGCAGCTTTTTGGCTGACGTGATAGAAATAATTTTCCAAAAAGTATCAAAACTGATTAACGCAAACGAAAAATTGTATTTAGAAACAAAATTATTCTGCTTAAAAGTCATAACTTGAAACTCTGATTTCACGTCAGTATTCAGTATTAAAATGTGCACAAATTTGTATTTTAAATAGAAATAATTTACATGTCAAGATTTGATTCATTTGCAATGAAATGCATGCGCAGATAGTTCTTAAAACATTGCTTTATAGCGAATTTTATCAAAACCGTTATCTCATTTTCCGATGAAAATGTACCAAAAACTAGAAGATAAACGTTGATGTTAGAAAACTAAAACATTCCTGTTCACATCAGCACCTGAGAGAACGTGAGTTGGTTCACACTCGTGAAATTTGGTTTTTTCTTTCAGTTACGCAAATTGCGACACGCAGCTGTCTCGTTGACTGATGGCAGCGAACAGAAAGTAACAGTACTACAATAATTTCATCATCACAGTCAGCGATGAAATCTATATAAATTAGCATTTTATTTTCTATGAAATTGGTAGTTTAAAGTGCTGATGTATGCAGATATATTTTAACGGTGATTTCGATGATGAAATCAAATTTTGAAAAAAAATGTAAAATAAACAGTTTTTTTAAGATTTTGAATAGCCGCCATTTTGAAACGCTCACGGATATTGCTGTGTAACGAACGTGTCCAGATTATTACTAAAATCGATTTTTGTGCCACGTTTGAATAAAATCGAACTAGAATTACGAATGGTAGTGTCAAACAATTGCGCGCGCCCCAGAGAGAGAGAGAGAGAGGCGCACGTGCACGCGCGCACACACACACACACACACACACACACACACACACACACACACACACACACACACACACGCCTCCTTCAACGGACACTTCCGGGGACATCTTTAGTGGGCGGACATTTTTTTTAGTAGAGGGTAAAAATATTTCTTTGTTTTTACTAAGAATTATGCGGACACACTGATGATAACACGGACAGTAAAAATTGCCAAAATTTGTTTTTCATTGGCAAATAACCTCTGTTGGACAGACACGCGGACATAATATATACAGTAATGTTAGTTGAAGCCGTAGCACAGAATATTGATATTTAAAACTACCCTGTACGTGACAAGTCGGCAGTGTTCAGGTTTTGCCTACTAGAGGCAAGTAAAAGTATGTGCGGTACCGTTATTGTAACACAGAGTTGGAAAATGTTAACAAAAGCATGGGGTTGACAGATTTTATTACAGCTTCAACCAATAAGGATGAATTAAACCGTGAAAGTTTCTCATAATGCTACCACTTTGTGTATGTGGAGAAATTGTCACGTTGAACACATCTCATGGGCGGACAAGTATCCTTATAATAGAGGTTTCACTGTAACGACAACCTTGAAGAGTCAACCTGTTCTGTAAGTCAGTATCGGTTTATTTCAAGCACCCATGTCTGGATACTGCCATTGGTTGACTGTTCTAATGTAAATTCGCTACTCCAATGAGTTTTTTCGTGGGGATTCGTTAAAATCACTGTTTTTAGAAAACAGCTAAAAGTACAGGCGAACCTGAAATTTTCAAAATATTTTACACGTCAGTTCGCTAAATAATTAGAAAAAAAATGTTTATTTTAAAATCGAACAAAACATATAAATAATATAGCATTTATCATCTGCAGTGTCTCGAATATGAAACTTTATTAGAAGGTAGAGTTACGTTTGCCGCAAGGGACAGAAGGGAGAGCGTGAATGGGATTTAATTTGACGAACTTTTGTCATAAAACATGCCTTATAGTTGTTTTATGTCTCCTGTGGAATTTACATGAAGATTACAAACATTGTTGTATCAGAGTGACTCTCGAAGACTTTTGGAATCCGTTTTATAAAAATGATGATAAAACACCATAAAAATGTTCTCCCACTCATATATTTGGTCTAAACATCAGTCTAATTTCGCAAATTGAATTAACGGATGTTTGGTCATAAATGAAGATTCATAACTCTAAATGAGTTTGACCCATACGTGAAAAAAGGTATACCTGTCTTTTGATAGTAAAAATCCTTGAAACAGGTTTTGAAGTGATGCGTTAATGATTAATCATAATTGTATTTTTGGACCTTTAATGCATTTTGTTTTAATATTTAACGATTACATTTAAGGAGAATGCGGATTACGCATTCAGAACCTACCTAATCTGTTATTTTTAATGTAAGTGCGGTCATTGAAAACGAAACACAGCCGAGAGGAGTCAAGTCGCTCGCTCCGCTTTCCCCCCAACACGCCTCCAAACGTAATACTTTTCGATACCTAGGTTACGGTTTTTAAACAGTATTTTCTTAAAATCCGCTACAACAGGCCTAAATATTTAGATTTAAAAGATACAAACGCGTTGTGTAAACTGACTGGACTCCGCTTTCCGTTACCGTTTATCTGTATTCCTCTCCGCTCAGCTCAAACTCGTAGTATGAACTTAGGAAACAGATTTAGAAATACTTTTAAAATATAAAATTGAGTTTTTTTTTAAATTTAGCTCTCTGCACTCGGAAAAAAGAAAAGAATAGGAGACGCTGGTCCAAATACTAAGAAGCCGAATGTTTAGGAACTAGGCTACTCATGGATCAAAAAGGTTTTGATATATTTTTAGAGCTAATTAGACGAAAGATCGGAAAATAATGTTCTTTTATGTAAATTACAAAGATCGATTGACACTTGAGGAGGTACACTCATCAATTCACTTCAATCGAAATTCTGTCATTGTCGTCAATCGCCTCCTACACGATCAGTGATTCGCATCAATAAATGTCGTCTTTGGCTCGGCTGTTCGATCACATTTCTTCTAGAAAGTGTTAAATTAAAAGCCATTTTTCTTCTCGATATTTTGTCATAATATTCTGATGGCATCTCGTTTTAAAACTACACGTTCAAGTGTTATTTTCTCGCCACTTGTTTGATGTTCGTGAACAGTGGGTGTCTACTGAGTGAAATAAAAATGGATTTTACTGTCTGCTTGTGTGTGGCGTTTTTGGCCAAAAGTACCGTTAAAAATCAAAATTTCTCAAAATCAGGCGATTTTAATCCAATTTTGCTGAATTAACTAAAAGTTTCGGTCGTTACTCTCCAAAAATCGGGTTACGGAACTATGGAAAAAATTTAAACGGTCTATTTTTTTCAAAATCGGTTCGTCATAATGGTCTTAGAAGTTAAAACAATAAAATACTCCATTATACACTTGACGCTTTGTTTACCATCAGTTTGTCCGTTTGTAATTTTGCCGTAAAGGTGTTAGTCATGTAACCATCTTTTTTTCGCCAGGAATATAGTAATTTTGAGCACTTATCTCTGCACTTCTTAGCTTCATTTCATGTTTGTTGACTAGTTTCGGAATACTTACATTTTCAAAACTTCTTACTGCACTCAAAAAAGCTTTACTGTATGGTAGAGTACAGTAAAAAGTTTTGAAAATGAAGAATTCCGAAACGCGTCAAAAAATATAAAGGGTTTGAAGCTAGGAAAGGCAGAAATATACACTCTAAAAAATGTTATAGTCAGCTGGCATTTCCTGTGTCAAATAAATAGGACTCAAGATGTCGGCCTAAAACATTTTAAATGTAAATATTTTATTACTTCTTGAATTTTCGATTGTTTATCCATTCACAAATAACTAAGGCAATGTTGTTTCAAATAGAGCCTATACGGTCGGACATACGAGAGTAAGATAAATTGAAAGACACGTAAACTTGTAGGATTCAGTGGCCATCTTGAAGTTTGTTGACCGAAGGATTCGGGGTTTTGTACGAATTGACTAAGTACAAATTTATCTAGTAGTGTGTGAGATGTTGTCAACTGCAGCCTCTTAGCTTGATATGCTATCACTGCACCAAGTCGAAGGGTTTAGTCCTACGCAGTCTTCGTTCTGAATTTCTTCTTGCACTGGCATAAATGCTAGGTTTGGAGTCGCTTTTCGTGTTTCGTTGCTGCTACCTTGATAATTGTAAGGTCTCTACGAATATTTGTATTGCGTGTGTACCATGATGCATTTACTATTTAATGCAAAGTATTTTTTTTCTATTTTATTATTTTTTTTATTTTTCTTGGCACATCACCAAATTTGCAGTCCACAGCTCGCTTAAGAACTTGATTGTATAAAAGTAATTTATTACGTATATTTAATTCTGCATTACTTCTGAATACCCAGTTCATATTGTCGTTCTTAATCTTAAGCTACTTTTTTCTTTTTTTTTTTTTTTTTTGTAAAGTGTGACTTTTAGTTCAGCTTTGATCCGAATTCATTCCCAAATATTTAACTTATGTATGAAATAATTTTAGTGTATATTAGTATGTGCACTTTTTTCTATTTTCTTTTAAGTAAAGTTAATATGGGTTGACTTGGACTCGTTAAGTTTTATGCACCACATTTTGGTTCACACATTAACTTTCAGGATGTTTTTCTGCAGTTTTTGTGTCACTTCTATCACTAAAAAAATCGGAGTGAATATTAAACTTTGTAAGTCACAAACTGAAGCTAAACAAAGCGAGATATTGTCTATTGTGTGCGATAGATATTTTCTTGTTTTGATCTATAGAACTATTTCCCGAAGTTTGTTAGATGATTTGCTGGCACCCTGTATAGTAAGCCTGTTGTGATTTCAGCAGTCCGCTATCGGCACGTTCTGTCAAGTTCTGTGCTCAGAACAATGAAGGCTACAGCTGTTACGGATCGTTTTACGAAATAATTTAAGCTGGCTTGCCAGTTCGTGCCATCCGCGCGATTCCTTTATTTCCTCTTAGCTTCTGCGAAACTGGTATAAACAAACAAATATTGTATACAGACTGCACAAACTTTCTCGTAATCTTGCGTGTGTATTAAGTATTGGACAACTCGTGCTTACTAACAGGCTATCCCGCAGGGGGTGCAGACTAGCTGCACCTATTGAGAGGGTTTAGACGTCCCTCGCGGTACCCGAGTCTAGCACACACAACACTACACTTACATTTAGGGAGGCGATAATAGCCTCGATGTGCTTTTCGCCTTAACAAAAACTACTAATAGGCTAACATCCATGCGGATACTATTTACTGTATTATTCAGTTAATTTTATTTCTTTATTTTGTAGGAAATAAAAAGTTAAAATTCAGTTATGCTATTTGAAGACAGTTAAAATGATTTTATTGAAGCACACAAACAAAATGTATGCCTATCGTCCCCCCCCAAAAAAATGGTTAAAATGTTTTAACAAATTTTGTGTAAGTTCTGATCTTAAATTAAGATTCAAAACTATTTAATGTTCTTATTGGTTCTTGATGGTTGCCATATCCTCAGAACATCAAGATCGTAATTTATAGAGAAAAACTGTAAAATCAACCTGTAATTTCTCAAAATCGGTTTGTCACTTTTTTCAAATTTTGAGCAATATTTTTTGACGAACCAATTTCGTAGAAGTTTTCGGGGGAAATCCTCCTAACCGGGAAAATAATTCGTAGTAAGAAAGTTTGTGTAATAGGTTTACTTTATTTGATTTAGTCGCTAAACGGAATTTTTATAGCGACTTTTAAGTATTCAACATAGTTATAGAAAGTTCGTGCAGCTTTACCGTGCCGTTTAAATTCGGCCGAAACATAAGGTAGTTGGGAACGTTAAATAATGCCCCAATTACTGTAATTAGTGTTAATAGCGACTTTTTATCGGAAATGAGCTTATGTATCAGTCATGAGCCCGGGACCTTGAAATGAGTGCCGATCCTAAAATTTACATCATTTTTTGGAAGTTGAACATTTTTGTGTATGTGTGATAACATTCTAGTGTTGTAATTTTGGTCCGATTTGATCCAAACATGGCACAGAAATCGATTTTTGTAGTAGCCTAAACAAATCCGTTAAACCGTTTCAAAATGGACGCCATTATAAAACTCATAGAAATCCTAACTTTTTTAGGTTACACATGAAATCTGATTCAGCATCGTCAGCATTAATTAAAGTAATTTTAAATACCGTTAAAATAATTAAAATTTACCTGACGTAAATCAGTGTTCATTTTCGTATATTTTGTGTAGTTTGGTAGTTTGCAATACCAATTTATGCAGATTTTAATGCTGATTATTATGATTGTGCGATCGGATTTCTAAGAAAAAGTGTAAACAAAAAATATTGTAAATTCAATTCCATTGGCGAAACAGCTGCGTGCCGCTTTAATTTTTGTTTTTGAGGAATGTTCACGTAGACCTGTTATCAGGAGGGAAATGTGTAGTGTAGATAACATTATCATGTACCTTGGAGGTCAGAGAACTTGTTTGTGTACATTTAGCAAACGTAGTTACACAAAGTCATGTTGCTTGTTCTCCGTCTCCGAGTTGTCGTCGAATGATCACCTTCCGACTAGAGTTTAACCAGTACGGGTAAGTGCAGCTGTCTCGCTCACATGATGACAATTAATTGCCAACAATTTTTTTTTTTTTATGTACACTTCCTTGAAAGTCTGATTTTTAATTTAAATCTGCATAGTTTAGCATTTAAGTGTTTTAAAGCACGTTGGAAATGCGAAATTAACACTGCTCACCGTCACATGTATGCAGATTTTAAAGCTGATTCGTTTAATGTCTTCGTAACACGTTATGAAAAAATATGGAAAGTAATTAGTTTTGAAATGGCTTCCATTTTGAAACTGTTGAACAGATTGACGGACGAACTTGTCCAAACTTTACCCAAATCGATTTGAATCAGATGGGGCCAAAATTGCGAACAATTCAAGATCCTGGGGGCGGGCCTTAATGAACACTCCAGTATATCTTTTCCAATGGAAATTCACTGAAAATTAAACAGTTTGAAATAAAAGAGTTAACTGTAGTATTGCTTACTGAGCTGTAACAAAATAAAGTATTCGTAGCAGTATTTATGCGCTTACATTTTAACGTAATTTTACTGACCGTTTAATGGTAGATTGGTTTGCTTTGTATCATACAATTAAAAACACAACTTTTTAAATTTCAAGTAAAAGGAATTAAATTTTGATTTTCTAAGTACGATACCTACACTTGCGACACCATTTTGGTAATAAATATTGATCTAAATTAAACCAAAAGAATCTAAAATTTTCACTGTGTAACGTCTAACATTTTTTAAGTACCCGTTATGGAAACGTACGCAGTTACAGTGAAACTGTGCGATGATCTTCAAGCATTGAGTCAAAAGTGTAAAATGTCAAAAAGGAAATGTCAAACATACTGGAAAAAGTTCACCCTCCTTTCTCCCCTTCAAAAGAAGTTCTAATGATGCGGTCGAGGTTTTGTTAATTACTTTGGTCGCAGAATGGAAAGTTCAAAATATTAAGCTGCTAATATGTGACATTTGAAAAATGTTAGATGTAAAAGAGGGAGATTCGTTTTTGTTTTAGTAAAATAGAACAGATCTGATAAAACTGTTTTTGCACTCACCTGTCACGTTTTTCAGTGATTATTTTTTAACGTACCTTTTTGAAAATCTGCATTAGTTGGCATTTTAATTTGTCAAAATTACATTGAATGTTAGATGTAAAAGAGGGAGATTCGTTTTTGTTTTAGTGAAATAGAACAGATCTGATAAAACTGTTTTTGCACTCACCTGTCACGTTTTTCAGTGATTATTTTGTATCGTACCTTTTTGAAAATCTGCATTAGTTGGCATTTTAATTTGTCAAAATTACATTGAAAATATGAAAATAAACTCTGTCCTCATCACATTCAGTTTGGTGTTTTTTGTAGAATTTTAAAAGATTTTTTTAAATTTTGGAATGGCCACCAATTTGGAACAGTTGAACTGATTTTGACAGACAACGAACTTGTCCAAACTATTACCAAAATAAAATTTTTGCCAAGTTTGAATCATCCCTTAAGTTCTAATCTAGAGAATCAGCGCTCATTTTCAAGAACCTGGGTCTGATATTATCCATGGTGGTCTTCAGTAGTTTCCATGGAAGTTAACTAAGAAGTGAAGATATCCTTTGATGTTAGGTTCCCTGACTTTCATTCATTTACAGAAGGTTGGATGAGTTTTGCTCAACTTGATTTTCTATTGGGTCAGAAGCCAAAAAAAGTAGACATTTTACCTTGAAAGTAAAAAATTATTTCAAAACAACTGTAATGAAAGCTTCTTTTCTAAATTTTCATTTTTATTGAAAGTATACAATTTTCCTCTTTAAATGTAATGATATGGAATATGATGCGAGGGGATAAACTAAAAGACATAAAACATCAGATTTATTAAAAGAACAACATATTCATTCCAGTGTATTAAACAAAAAAAAAACGTTGAAACATATATATAGCATATCTCAAGCGAACATTAAGTGAACATTCATATAATTGTGAACGCCTTTATGAAATTCAGGTTAATTGTGCCTTATTGTCAGTAAATTATTCATTCAGTGTTTGGCTGTAGGCGTTCTACGCCCAGCATTTTCAGGTCAATTGTCCAGGTATTATTTTCTATTGAGAAGATTTTTTAGTTAGGTTCTTTGTATATTAGTGTAGACAAGTAACCCAACAAAACTTTTACAGTACTTTGTGTTACACCTGATCTTGTAGACAAACTTCTCCATAGATAACTTACAGTGAGATCAAGATTGAAGTAATCATAGTACACTGCTTTAATGCTGACATGATGGTAGCAAATTTCTCAAAAATAAGACTTTTTTAAAATTTGTTTTACTATTTTAGGCTAATCAGTGTTACAGTCTGTATTAGCCTAACTGTATTTCTTTGAAACTTTAAAATGTTAATTAATGTAAGATATAAGAATTATGAAGATTTTGATTGACTGCCATTTTGAAACAGTTGAACTGATTTTATTGGGAACTTGTCCAAACTACTGCTAAAATCAATTGTGTGCCGAGTTTGAATCAAATCGGTAAAGTGCTAATACGAACATTATATATGAAATTTTTATAACTTTCGAAAAATGTTCTAAAGGTCAAGACTGACACTCATTTTATTGACCCGGGTTTTGCCTTATTAAGCCCATTCCAGTAGCTAATTTTTCACTGGAAATTTGTTTATGAGCTCTCGTCTTAAGACTATGACTAGTGTGGCAATCATGTCTTTAGTTGTGTTTGCCAGCTTGAATTTGAATGAGTTTTTGCTTTTGCATACATTAATTTACTCTTTATTAGTGTTGTGTATTTTATATTATAATAATAACGCTTTATTAAATACTCGTATATGAAAAATAAACATGCATATTTTTTAAGCATTTTAAGACAATGTTCACATAGACCATCAGCCTGCTTTTTGAAAACTTGCACATTTATTCACATTTTAAACATATCAATATCAATCCTTTTTTAACATTATTTTTTTATAATTTTACCTAAATACTTCATACTGAAATAAATCACACCAAAAGCAATTAAAGATAAATATTATTATTAATAATTAAATTGTAACTACTGCCATGTCTGTTGGACATACCGAGCCTTGCACCCCAATAAGACCAGTTACCAAAAATGCGTAGTATTTTTGTGTGCATTTTATATAGGTTTATATGCTGATGTACTTAATAATCATATCTTTAATATATCTTTTAAAAAAAAGCAGTAATAAACAATTTTTGTTCAAAGTTTGGTTCGCATTATACAGTCCAACACGGTAAAACTGGTTTGAAGTGTATCGATAGTAGATTACCATTTGTAGTAGTTTAAACAATACGAAAATATTGTATGATAACCCTAAGATAGAGAGATAAAGAAGATGTCATGGATTTACAGTATGCTGTGTAAATGAAAACTTGAATCCTGTGTCACAAATGTTTACAAGGGATGTTACAAAGGGCTCTCTTGAATTTATTGATTAAATATGTTCTAACTTTCACATAGGCTAATGTGTCTCACCAATTTTATTTATAGTTAAATTAATAAGAAAATATATTTGTTTCCAGCGAACAGAGCATAGCTTCGGCACGTGCTTCGGTGATGGTGTATGATGATCTGCAAAAGAAGTGGATTCCCAGCGGAAGCTCTTCCGGTCTTTCCAAGGTTCATATCTTCCAACATCAAGGCAATAACTCTTTCAGAGTTGTTGGTCGCAAACTTCAAGACCATGAGGTATTTTTATTTTAAGTATATTAAGAATAAATATATATATATATATATATATATATATATATATATATATATATATATATATACACACACAAAAGACACACCAGTATTTATAGAATTTAGATCACTCCCTCAAAACTTGTTTTAGAGGTCTAGGATGGGAGCTCATTTTTAAATCTCATGTCCGGATCTTACAGTGATAGCTGCTCCAACAGCTAATTTTTTTACTTAAATCTAAAATTTTATTAAAATATTTTTTTTGTTCTCTTATAGAAAATAAATGTTGTACAAACATTCTCAGACAAAATTTCCCCATAAAATAAAATTCAGGAGGTACTGGGAAAAATTAAACAATTGGTGTAATTTCGTAAAATTGGTTTTACAGATTTTCTTTGAATTTGGTCATATATGAAGTTGTCATAGAAAGTTAAACAATAGTTTCACATAGATTATTTATTATGATTTGTTTGTTATGGTTGTCCATTTCCTACAGAAGTCTGTCCAATTACACATCGATTAATGTAATGATTTAACCTGAGAACGCAACCTAGGTGATTCGGATAATTTGAATGAAATAGATAATCGATCAAGAAAAAGCAAGGAGAGGTTTATAAAATCAAAATTACTAAAACAATTATTGCCCATCACTACCTATGGGTCCAAATTAACCAAGTTCAGAAGCTATAGATTTTTCTGAAATTTTGATCTTATAAGTTCAGTCTGTGCACCAAATTTTAAAATAAAAGAAATTATAGTTTATATAGTAAAATAGCAACAATGTGACCAATAATTTTGTTTGGATGCAAAAGGGGATTTAATCTCCTTTTAAACAATTTAAATTATACGTAAGAAAGTTTCTTCGATGTTTTGCACCATTTATTTAAAACAATTTTCACTTAATCTCTTACAAAACTGGCAGCAAACCAACCCTAAAGTTCTGCACTTCAGGTCACAAAAACCATTTGAATTACCAATTAATTGTTCTCATATAATGAAACTCTTCTAACATTTTTGTTTGTTTTAAAAATGCAGAGAAAAATAACAGTCTGCAAGCAAAATTTAACACAAATAATTACTGCATCTCTCTAACTTTTTAAAGGCAAGTTAAAATTAGTATTTGTAAATAACTTATAACAATTTGTTGTACAGTAATTTTGAAAAACATTTGTCTTACTGTTATATAACTGTTATTTATTAAATTTATTGTAATGAATAATTTAAACTCAAATGAATCAGCTGTAGACTAACTGTAGTATTATTTAAGTGAATTATAATTCAATCAAAGTCAGTTTCTTCTTTAATAAATCAACACTGAACATCGTCATCAAACATACGTATTCCATTCAGAATGTTCTTTCAGGTAGTCATTAATCAATAGAACCATTTCAAAGTTGTTTAATTATGCATTTACTTGCAACAGCTGTGTTTAATCTTTCAGGTAAGAGCAGAACCAATAAAAGTATGACTTTATTCATTAGGTTTAAGTTTTTCTAACAGTATTTCAGTGTTCAAATCTGTAAATTAATTAAAATAATTGCAGCACTCAGCTGTCTCACTGACATAATTTTTTTTTACCAGAGGCGCAGCAGATTGACCACATCGATGCTTTAGCCACATCAACCACCGAGTTTTAAAAAAATCATTATCATAACAAATAACAATATTTTTTTACCTTGTGAATTTAAACAAATTTGATTTCATCACATGCCCTTAAAATCTGCATAAATTATAGTTTTAAATTCTAAAGATATATTGAAAGTACGAAAATGATCTTGACTGCTGTCAGATTAATTTTCATATTCTCAATGAAATTTTAAGGTTGGGAATGACTGCCATTTTGAAACAGTTGATCAGATTTTATTGAGTAATACTTGTACAAAATATTACCAAAATCTCTTGTGTTTACAATTTAGGTCCAGTTTGAATCAGTCTTGGTAAGCTTGTGCAAGTTTCTTACCGAGCAACCATTTCAGAATCACAGGCCATTCTACAGAATTCTCAAAAACTGTTTGTGTGTAATTGCAATATCTAGATTACAAAATTTAAAATAATATTTACTCAGATTTTTTTCTGTAATTCATGTTTGATTAAAACTTTTAACACCAAATGACATAGATACCATATGCTAACTACAGAGAACTGTGCACAGTAGACACAGATGCATGTGCAAATTTGCTTTAGTATAATTGTATTTGGCTACAATCTGTGTAATTATAATAAGTGGTTTTAAAAAGCAAAGTTGCAGGGTAGTATATAATGAAATAATTATTTTATTACCGGTAGGTATGCTACTTTTATTTCTGTTTATTACACTAAACAAAATTAAATTACAGTAGCAGTAAAGAAGAGTAATTGTTTTTGGAAGTGCATGAATTTGCACCTTGCTCTGTTCTCATCCTCCCTGAACAGGTCATGTGCTCAGTTAAACTGCGACAACTGTACTGTTGGTAAACAATGAGAAAAAATACTGTAAAATCTGTTTCAATTTAAACATTCTATAATTTACTTTCTCTTATTACTCAAATTTTAATCTTTCTTTATTACAAAACATAATCTTTCTTTATACTAGGAAACGTGTATCAGATCAAAGTGATACTATAATACAATCAATTTCTTGGTCCCTTGAATTGCGAAGTATGAAATTGGCCCAGAAATTTAAGTGATATAATTGTCTGAAGTTGTTGCAGGGAATTGTTACAAATACAATACTACGCATTAAAAAAATAATTTCAAGAGTTGCGATGTAAACACACCTCAATTAGCAAACAAATTTTTGACAATACAGGCATTGTTAACTTAGATAATGATTTCATCTCAGTTTGAGTAAAATTGCTTCTTGAAATCAGTTATAACTGATTTTCCAAATATAATATTGTACAAATTAGCTTTTTATCAGATTATAATTTTGTAGTTACAGAAGTGAGATGTGCATTGGCCATAGCTGTCAGTACACATGCACTCTAATCTTTCATTACACTGTCAACAACAGAGATTGTACATATTTATTTATAATTTTGTAGTTACAGAAGTGAGATGTGCATTGGCCATAGCTGTCAGTACACATGCACTCTAATCTTTCATTACACTGTCAACAACAGAGATTGTACAGATTTATTTATAATTTTTATAAAAGCACAACTAACGTGCTAATTTTGCATAATTATATATACTGATTAGTTATCACTAAATCACACTCGCTCAGCCAACGCGATTACAGTGCATGTAGCGAAAAACACTCTTACTTGTGCTAGCTGTTTAACATCTCAGCTCTCCAACTGTACACATGACAAAGTGTTTATACTAACACTAAAAATGGTGGTATGGTAACTAATTTTTTTTCTTCTTTCAGGTTGTAATCAACTGCGCTATTTTGAAAGGATTAAAGTACAACCAAGCAACACATACTTTCCACCAATGGCGAGACAATAAGCACGTGTATGGATTAAATTTCAGTAATAAAGAAGATGCAGATTTGTTTGCACGAGCTATGTTCCATGCTCTTGATGTAAGTTCTTTTACATATATTTGTAATGAGAAGCATGCCTCTGGTTCATAAGGGGGCGTAGCTGTAGTTCTAATGGCATATTTAGAATTAGGCATGGAAGGCACTCACTGTAATATGTATGTGTAAATTTTACAACATTTTAAAATTAATCAGTTTTAGAATTGTCAGTGAGAGTTAACAATTTATTGATGATGCAGTAAATTCTATTGTACATTGGCTACCATCCACCACATACAACATGTTGTCATGTTCACAATATGTCTTTACAGTGGCCCCATATCTGCATTCTTTCTTCTAAGGAAATGTAATGAATGAATTGTATCCACACATTTGTGAAAAACATGTGGCCTAGGGGTTAGTGGAGTGGAAGTATTACTATTGACAAATGGAGATTTTAGTGAATTTATCCATTTTCAGGTCCAGTGAATTAAGAAAGTGTTTTTCTTAATTAATAATAATTTTCCTGAAAATGAATAAATCCACCAAAATCTCAAGATTTATTTTGTTCACAATCATCAGTGTTCCTAGTGAAAAAGTAACAATTCATACTTAAAATGTATACTTTCCACTGGTCCAGTTTCAGAAGTTTATACATTACTTTAATGTAATTTATTAATGTGTTTGATGTTTTTTTTTATAAAGTTTAAACAGTTAATGAATATAAAAAAACTGTGAATCATACTTAATTCAGCTATTTGTACTCAATTAAAGGCATAAGTAACAAACTATAAAATTTAATTGTGTGATTCATACTGTTGAATTGTTTTGTTACCCAGTATTATGTAAGTTACTTAGCATTATGTACAATACCACAACCTTCAAAGGAAATATACTGAAAAATAAATGTACAGTTTTCACCATTGAATTTCTTTTAAAATTTCATATTGAAATTGTGTATTACATGACCATCTTCATATTTAAATAAGATAAAGTTACATTCAAGATGGCAGATACAATTTTCAGACTCATAAATAGTATTTTGTAATCTGGTTCCACACTTTGCTTTTCTTTTCGTATCTTACTTATATTAAAAATACAGACTTTCAGACTTTTCGCTCACCTGTATAAACACAGGTTATTGTCTACAGTATCAGCCACACTGACCAAATTAGTTGGTTTTGTTTTTCATACAGTGTTAATTTACCTACATACAGTAGAACCTCTCAATACGATGGGTTCACGATATGATGTGTTCAAGATACGAAGTGGAATATCGCAAATATTCGTGCACGTGAAACGATACGTTTTTCGCGATACGATCCCAATATCTCTTGGCGCTTGAAATTATTTTGAGGTTGGCGCGCTACGGGCAAACCTCACGCGTCACTATTCAAGCTTTTATACGTCACGAGGCTTTTATTTGTTGAGTGGGTTAATTGCTGCTTCAGACCTGCAGTGAAAAAATATATAGAGGAAAAGGTCTTCCTCTAAAATGCCTCCTTGTGCTTGACAATGCCCCTGCTCATCCTCCTGGCCTTGAAGAACAGATACATCCCGACTTCGACTACATCAAAGTGCTCTATCTGCCACCGAACACCACTTCCATCCTCCAGCCTATGGACCAGCAAGTCATTGCTAATTTTAAGAAGCTTTATACGAAGCACCTTTTCAAACGATGCTTCGAAATGACAGAGAGCACGCAACTCACACTCCGTGAGTTTTGGAAGAGTCACTACGACATTGTCCATTGCTTAAAAATCATAGAAAAGGCATGGGGTGAGGTCTCAAGGCGCACCTTGAACTCAGCATGGAGGAAATTCTGGGAACGAGACTTTGAGGGTTTCGAAATCCCTACTGAAGAAGAAGCTGTGGATGATCCTGCTCCATTGGAGGAGATTATTTCTCTGTCAAAATCTTTGGGGCTTGTTGTCGATGAGGCTGACATTGACAACCTACTCGACGAGCACAAGGAGGAGCTCAACACTGACGACTTGAAGGCATTGGAGGCGATGCAAATCAGCGATCTTCAAGATACGATTTTTTTACGATACGATCCCGGTCCAGGAACGGATTAAGATCATATCGCGAGGTACCACTGTATTACAAACGTTGTAGCAATTGTGACCGTCTATTATAATAAATCAAAATCCTGGATAATTTAAAGTTTTCTGTGCTCCATAAATCCCTAAATATCTTTGCAGTGTTCCTTATCTGTGATATGGATTTTTTTAAATTCGAAGTGAAAATTTCTTTAAAAATTCAGGAATTTTAAATGATTTTGATAA
Organism: Callitettix versicolor; assembly: GCA_022606455.1. NCBI lineage: Eukaryota > Metazoa > Arthropoda > Insecta > Hemiptera > Cercopidae > Callitettix > Callitettix versicolor. The sequence goes on along the minus strand of CM040190.1, from coordinate 108,690,598 downwards.
AGTAATCTGTCAGTTTTGATCAAATGTATTTCATAAGTAACCAAAGAAATATGTGGGTGCTTCGTATAAAACCGAAATTTAAGGAAACCGTGTGTATTGTTTTACACTGCTTTTTATTCCTTAAGAAACTGGCATTTCTGCAGTCTCTTTTTCTAAGCATGCAGTGTTGCCATCCTGCAAAGATTCATATTCTTTTATACCAAATGACTTATTTTGTTAACAGTAAATGAAATATTTGTGCTATCACTAATGCAGTGACAAATGTATGATGTGCAGGCAAAGGTGTATATTTTCCAATTCAGCCGCCTCGGTGGCCTAGTTGATAGCGTACTGGGCTTTCACCCCGAGGACCCGGGTTCGATTCCCGGCCAGGGCTTGGCATTTTCATATGCTATAAATAATCCCATTGTTTGCATTAGCCCAAGTGTGGACAATAGTCAGACGTTAAACACCAAAAAAAAAAAAAATATTTTCCAATTCAGTTTCAGTGTGGTTGGGAAGGTGATTGTTAGTTGTGGTGAGTGTATTTCAGTATGGCACCTGCAAAATATTTTGATATATTAAAACCACCTCTAGATATTCTCATGTTTGCTCGTTACTAACAAAGTGACATTTTCTTCCATTAACACTGAGATTTTGTACACTAATTCTGTTCACTCTCTTGTCTACATTCCTGAACAATGAATTCTGCTCTCTGTTTGCTGTGAGTGGTGTCAGTTTAATGGGAAATTTAGATATGATTTGTTTTTTCTTTTCCTTGAGAGAAGGTGACTATGATGTGGCATGTGACCAGTTAAGTGATGAGTGACATGAGACAGCATCTGCTGTCTCCATAAAAAAAAGTGTAGCTGTCAGGGAGGTTTCCAATCAAGGAGATCCACCTTTAGGGTCGCAAATATCAAATCCACATTAAAGCAACCCAACAATGAATAATTAATACCAGTAAAATAACTCATTAGTTATGGAAGCAGTATGTTAACCCAGTAATAATTCAGTTATGGTTTTATTTCCAAACAGAACATCTTTTGTGAATTTTTATACTTTGTAATGGATAGGTAATTTTGTATTGTACTAAAACATTTTTCTTGTAATTCACTTACTCAACTGTACATTATAGTAGAACATGTTCTTTTATATTTAATAGGTGTAATTGGAGGAATACTATAAAAATGTCTGTCAATGTTTTCATGAAAATATGTGGAAGAAAGGCTTTTGAAACAAAAATTGGATCCTTTACCACAGCAAAACATTGACTGATCATATGATCGCCATCATAGATTTGACCAAATTGCTGTGCTTCTGCAACCCTTCTCCTTCTATTGCCCTGATGTAGCCCCTGCCAACTTCTGTTTCCTGAATTGAAATTTTCACTGAAAGACACCAATTTGACTCATTGGAAGACATCCAGGCTAAAGGGAAAGTCATTTAACTTCGCCTTATAAAGGCGAACACACTGTTTTATACGAATAAAAATATCTTCTAAGCACTGCCATTTTGAAATTACAAGCCCAGTTTTAAAATAATTCTGTTTGTTGTACAGGTTTTAAGTAGCGCAGTTATCCGACCAACAGTACCGCCACCTGCTCCAGCTTTACCAACCCCTGCACCACAACCAGTGTATCAGCAAGCAAATGGTCAATACGAAGAAGATATGGGTTATAGGTAAACTATCACATAATAACTGACATTCCAGAAGGTTCTCAGCTAGAATGGTGGAGATAAATAAATTTTGTATTGTTAATTTTTTTTTTAAGTTAAGTTTCAAATGCATTTTTCTCCTACAGGTCTTCATTTCTAAAATTAATTCTGATTGAAAATATAAACTTTAAATATAAGATTAAGTTTCAGAAATTAAACTAAGAGTTCAGAATGCCAAAATTTTATCTTACATTAATACTGATTATTGAGGATATTGCTCATCTTTGATAATCTTTTTGTACTGCCATAACTTAATTAGTCATTAGTTCTATCTGTAGTACTCGTTAGCTAAGAACTTAAACTTTGTATTCTTTTAAATTACTCTGATCATTTTCTTTTCTTTAACAATACTTGGGTTTGTATGCCTCATTTCGTAATAGCCCATGGTGCTTTAATTTAGGTGGACATTATTTATAACTAAATACACAGCGTGACTTGACTACAATACAGCACAACATACAGTTATAATCTGTTCTGCAAATTCTTTGGTGCTGGCAAGAAATGCAACACATGCACATAACATAGAAAAGATTATAATACCACAAAAAAAATATTTGCTTTTTCTTAAAATTAAATTCAAGCATTAAATATTTCCTATGGAAGCCCTCAGCTACCACCAACTATCCAACCTGGCCGGTTCACTCGTGATTTAAAAAGTGATATTTTGTACAAAATGTGAAGAAATAAATTGCAACTCAGATAATATAAACAATATCCAATCATTTGAAATACCATCTCAGGTTTCAAATTATCTTAAGAAATGTTTTTAGTAGTTACATTGTTCTGTTCGCTTCCTGCATTGTGCTTACTGAGCTATTGTTTCCTTTTCCTTGTTGATATTTAAAGGTTGCATCAAATCTCAAACAAAAATAATGGTAAAAATATTTAGAAAAAGAATTTGAAATATTGTTTTATTTGAAGACATTTTTTGTTTACTTTGTCAAAATCGGTCATAACAATTTAGGTAAAAAATTAAGCTCAAATGTCTCACTTGAGTTCTCAAATAAACATATGTTGAAAGAAAACATTAAGTTAAAAAAAATATCTGGAGGTATGAACAAAGACCAAAATGTCATCCTAAATTGTCAGAATCAGTTAATCGTAATTTCCTAAAATTTTGATCAAACATAAAGGTTCATAATTCAGGTCAGTACAGTAGACTCCTAGTTTGACCTCTGGATGAAATGATCTCACTGGAACAACAAAATAAGTTTTCTCTTAACTAAATTTATATTTCTGTAGAGTAGTACAGAATAAAATATATGCTAAAAACAAATACTGTAAAGTTGGTAATTTGAATTCAGTTTTGACTACCAAATTCAGCAATTTTTGTAGCCATAATGGATGCCGAATGTGTTGTAACTTTTATCATTGTAATCAGGCTTACTTGATAAACATGTTCATCTGTAGAAGAAACTAAAACAAGTAGCAAAAATGGATTTTTATGAAAAGATGTCATAAAAACATCTTGTTGAGATTCTGTCAGATACTTAATGTAGTAGTAAATTGAAAAGGTTTATTACTTAGCAAAATTGACTCATCCAGTTAAAAAGACAGCCTTCAGAACAGAAAAAAGTGTAACATTTTTACAATTATTTAAATCCAATTTCATCATCATAATGAGTGTTGAAATCTTCACAGAAACTTCAAATTTGTTTGAATTTTTAATTCTTATTTATGCACATTACGATGGTAAAATCAGACTTGAATTTAAACTGTAAGGGGGAAATTATAAAGTTTTTTTAAATAATTTGAATGATCATACTTTTGAAACGAACAAATGGGTTTTGTACTGTACCTAACTAGCAAGTTATTATCAAAATCAAATTGATTTTTGTGTATTGAAATCTTGTGCGATCTTTACTATATTGCAACCTTCTTAGTTTCTTTCATCTCCTATATTGCATATATATATTCATCTACTATATTGCAACACTTCATCTCCTATTCTAGTTGCGAAAAACTATTGTAAGGTATAGTCACCATGTTTTGATGTAAGAATGTTCACCACCGTTGTTACACATGTTCCGTTTTTATTATATTTCATTTATTATATTTTATATTTAAATAATTCTTTGGTGCGTTCCATTTTTCAGAGGGATGTTTTATTTAGTCAATTATTTATATAATAATATTAGGCTAATAGAGACTAAACTAGATTATTTACTCTTATGTTTTGTCCTCTTTATTTTTGTCTTGATGATTTGGGCTGAATGTAACTGCATGTTTGTGACAGCCCTGTGGTCGGAGCACAGAGAGGGATCTACCATCAAGTATCGCCTGGGGGACCACAGAGGATAGATCTTAGCCCAAATTCGCAGTCACATTCAAGGTCAGACACTCAGTTAAAAAGACTGCTTCGCATGCTTTGCTTGTGTTGTTTACAGTAGAATGTTTATTTTCTGGGACTAATAATAAATACATTAACTATTTTTTTAATTATTAAAATTAATTAAAAAAGAAAAACAAATGTTGTTTAATTATACATACTTATTTTTTTCATTGCGCTGTAATTTTTTATAATCATGACATCCAGCTATCTTTCTGATATGATGAAAATAAGTTTCAATAAAGTTTTTCTCCAAGAAAATTTTATCTTGCACTTTGTTTTAAATTAAGAGTGGACACCACTTGCTTTAGTCATAGTCTACCAAAGCCAAACTTGTAAGAACAACTGTTTCTAAGAACAGCTGACTGATAACAATAACCAGATATTGTAAAATCTGTAGAAATTTCTCTCTAAAAGCGTCATTAATAAAACAATATAAAACAGTCTGAAAGAAATATTGTTCTAAATTAATTGTGGTTAACAAAATTAATGTGTTATAATAATTTGTAGCGATACATAATACGTAAATAACCGAAAAAGGACACAATTTGATATTAAAATGCTTTGGAACTATTTTTCTGTATAGTAGGTCTTCATAAGTGTATGACAAAGTAAACAAAAGTTCTACGCATAATAAAAACAAGCTTACCCATGAATTATGCGTCATCTTCCCCTTCATCTACTCAAACCAACATTCTGTGTTGGTACTTTCAACTTGTTGCAGTGCCAATTTTTGATTGACTGTTAAAACACCTTCTTCTCCAAATATATATATATATATATATATATATATATATATTCACATATATATTTATATATTCATGAACACACAGATATAAAGTGTTCTTAACGGCAGGATCTGCTTTCATTTTGAAGTCCCAAATCCAGGGTCTTTTTGTAATGGTAGCTCCAGTAACTGATATTTGAATGGAAATCAGCTAAAAAAGAAATATATATTTCAAATTAAAGTTATTTTTTTATGCTTAACGTCTGTACTTTATGCCAGTTAGACTAACGAAGGCAAGGGAACAGCATCAGTAGTAAAGATAAAGCAGCGGGAGTAACTGCAGCTTGGACTAAGAACCTTGAGGTACACAGTTCAGAGATGCAGCAGACTGACCAGAACTTTAGCCACATTGACTACACCAGTTAAAGTTATAAAATAATTTTATGAAGTGTCAGTCATTGTAATGAATCATTATTAATGACACTGTCACCAGGATGTAATCAGCTGTGATAAAGGACTTGTCAATAGTAATTGTTATTTCATATAGGATGTTTGTACAGAACAGTTTTAACATTAATTGTTATGCCTGACCACTCTCTTACACAAATTTTTCACTTTTATATTTTCCCCGGGTTCATTATAATTTTATTCATAATTTATCGTCTCTTCAAATAAAAGTCTGAGAAATTTACATTCTGTTGTACTTTAGTATTAGTTTTAGTTGTTTTACACTTACACTAAATCAAGTGGTTGAACTACTTGTTACTTGATCTCTACTTTATGCAGTGTCTAAGGACCTTAAAAGCATTTTTATCTTTTTGTTGTTGTTTTTCTTCTTCTTTTCGTACTTATGGTTTACGCATTCTTGTAATCGACGGAGCTGGTCAGAGGCCCAAAATGGTCAATAATAAAAAGAAATGCTGAGACAGACTTGTGGAAATTTATAATTTAATGATTATAACATAAGTAAAACAATTGTTTGAATTTATAATAAAAAAAAAAATTGATGATTATTATTAATCTCATGGCATTCAGAGGAAAAAGCTATTAATTCTTTTCACCAATATTTTTAAAAGCTCAGCAACAAGGAGTAAATTATTTCTGTACTCAGAAAACTATGTACTCTTCTTCCACGAAAATTTTAAGGAATTTTAAAAAAAGATGAAATCAAGAAAGGGGTTCACTAATGTGATGATGAATGCAAAAGTCAATATTCACACACATTATCATTGTGTGATAACGAGCACTGACAAACTTAGACCTCATTGAGACTTAAAAAAAAATTCACAAGGATGAAGCAGTTTACTTATGAATCAGACGATGAGCCATTTTAATAAAGCTAAATGTTTTTTAAAGTTGTTTTTTAATCATTCTGGGTACAGCAACTCGCTAAACAAAAATTGTGAGCTCTTAAGAGAATCATAGCATGAGATTTAAGGGTCTATACAATAACTGTAGTTTCGGAAGTGAGATGGCAAAAAACTGAGAGCAAATTGCTCAACTTTTTAGGTTATTTTATTTTAAAAAAAGGTGGTGTTCAAAGAAAATACGTTGATTATGAAAAATGGTCAATTTTAATGATTTATCCGTTTTTGTGTTACCTCCAAAAAAGTGGTGTTTACTTCAATGTCTTGTGTGTTTCTGTAGACAGCTGCAAATTTTTAATTATTTGACCAGTTGTTATGAAATTTGTCAAGTAAGTCTGGTTTTTCTATTTCTCAAGACCTTTTTTTTATTGTAATTATTATTACGAAAAACTTCAAATCTATTTTTGGTCCAAAATCGAATAGAACTGATTTTTTTTTTAAAATTGCCTTATCAATTCTTATAAAATGTTTATCAAATGTATTGTCTAAGAAACTAAACAGAAGGTATAAAGTCACCTTTGTTTATACTTAGGTAAAGTAGGAACTGACCTTATTCCATAAAACTAAAACAAATACATTCTGCTCCAGTAAACAATAATTTTAAACTGCAATTTATATATATATATATATATATATATATATATATGAATTTTTAAAATGTTTAAATATTTATTAAAATCACTCTGTACGTTAACCTTTTTTATTTTATTTTTATTTTTTACTATATACCATTTTTCTTTAGCAAATAAATTAACAAAAATTTCCTAAATAAAAGTTTAAGAAATGAAATGGTAAAATGGTATTCAAATTTTAAAAAGTTCATAAGAGATATAAACTCCCACACGATTTCCAAAAATATTTTGACAAATAGCCACTTCTCAAGAAAAAAAAATAACTGAATATCCTAGTTTCTATATCCTGGAAAGTCAGATACAATTTTTGTTGTTGCCACTTTTATGTCCTTCTTCGTATTTTTCTTTTCACAAAATTTATTGAATAGGTAATGTGTACATTTAAATGTTAATAATATTTATGTATTATTGGTTGATATTATTTACGTAATATTCCCAATGGTTGAGAATCTACACAGATGGATCCAAGTATGAGGACAGAAGCACCAGAGCGGGAGTGTACACACCCCATTTCTCCCTCCACTACCCGGTTGGGCTGAACAGGTCGAATTTTGACACCAAGATGGAGGCCATATCTAAAGCTGTTCTCCTTCTGCTGAAAACTTCGCATAAACACCAAAACTGTGTAATACTGACAGATTCAAAGGCAGCAGTGCAGGCCCTATCATCATCAGCAGGCAACAATCTTAAAGAAATACATCAAATGTTACGAACGCTTAAAAAATTAAGCAGAAATATAGTGTTCCAATGGATCCCTTCTAATATAGGTGTGCCAGGAAATGAGGCTGCAGATGGGCTGGCAAACAAAGGTTCACTCCTACCCCAACACAAACATTTGCCCAATCCATATAAGACAAAAGCCATGCTCAAAAGTACAATGAAGAAACAGCAGATGGAAAAAATGAAGAGGCTAGCAAAAGGCAAACGCTGGGAAAATATAGACGAGGAATAGGATGGACCGAAGGTAAAACCAAGGAGACAGTCAGTGGCACAGTTCCGTCTTGACACGGGTCATGACTGCCTCGCCGCCCACTTGAAGCACATTGGAGTCTACTCCTCTGAAATGTGCCCTCTGTGCCAAGAGACGAACTCAAATATGAACAAGGACACCTGCTGACATGCCCTGGATTGAATGCTGATTCGAGACGACAGAAGAGCTTCGCTCGGCTGTATTGGGAGGCAAGGAGGCTGATGGACTGCAGTTTGGGCTAGCCATAGGAAACAACAACAACAACATATTTATGTAAAATTGACCTAGCTATTTTGTAATAAAAATGTTCAAATTGTTATTCTCTTATTGCAAATCTATTATTATCTTTGCTGGTAAATTGTTTGAGTTTGTGCCTTTAGCTTGAAGTCTGGCACAAGGGATTTTGGATATGAGCTGTTTGGAATGATTATAGTTTACCTCTCCACTAGGTGACATTATAATTTTTAAAATCTGTATTTTTTTAAATTTTGAATTCCACCTGCAATACTTGATTTTATATTTAATTATTTATTACATGTATTATTATTAATTAATTATTGCAGGTATTATAAACTTTTTAAAATAAAGCAAAACCATACACATGACACAAAACTTAACTATTTACATTTCATATAATACACATTATTTATTTTACTCTGAGCACTTATTTTACCACCTGCTTTTTTATATTTTACATTTACTTAAGGTGCATGTAATTTTTAATTTTCATAGCCACTTACATAAATCTAAATTCCCAACATTTGTAAATTTTTGTAGTTTAGTAATGTCTAATTGGTGGGATTAAGTTTGTTAGATTTTTGTGAAGGAGAAGTTGCATTATGTGATTCAAAGAACAGATACTTTAGTTTTAAGATGGGATTTTTCCTGTTTTTGTATAATGTGTACAAATTATAAAATAATAATTATGTATTTTTACAGAACAATGACCAGAGAAGATGTTGCCATATTGCAAGAGAGGAGAATGTCTCAACAATCTCAAGGTATAGTTTACAGTTAATAAATTTAATGGAAATAGTATTACAGGCGAACTTGTTTTTAAGAGCCTCGGAAGTTACTTCAAATCGCATGTAATATCATTTTTTCGTGAGTGTAGACAAATAACTGTTTTTAATGCAAAAAGAATGATTAATAGCACTAGATATTGTTTTCGGTTACAGTGTCAAAAATGTCTTATGAAGAAGTGAATAAAAGGAAAGTTCTAGTAAAATGGGAGTAGTGATTCAGTCGATAAGGACATTGCCCGTTTTCAGATTTATGCTATCAGATAAAGGCACAACTAAACTGTCAACTAATTTCTGCTAAAAAGTATAGTTCTTCTCAAGAATGGACTGTATGTAGGCTCAGAAACAACTGCAATTACATAATACTATCATCTCTCTTTTGCTAGAGAAAAATAACCGGATCGGTACTTCCTTTTGTAATCTGTAATGGTTAGCGTGTTCGAGAGTAAGCGTAAAGATGTATGAGTGCAACATTTTTTTTCAAACCATTTCAAAGTATATATTTCTTCTTCATGTTTTTGTGCAGAAATATTGCATCACTAAATTTTTAACCCTTTGAATGCCGCTGCGGTTTGGCCAAGTTATATGCATAAATTACCGGCCAGCTTTGCCTCACTTTGCAAGTATTTAGGAGAAAACATGTTCTTAAATAACTATCCAACCAATTTTTATTTTGTTGTTTTGAGAAAATCTTACATGCACAATTAATAATTTAGAACTAAAAACCAACTAAATTTGAAAAAGCGCCAACTTGATTTTGATACAAAGAATATTTTGGGGATTTTTTCATTTATACAGTGTCAACAAATATAAAAAACTAAAAAGAAATCATTTGGTAATATGTTTTAGTACCATTTCTATAAAAATAATACAGCAACAGATGATTCGAACAGCTGCTGTTGTAGATTACAAAGAATCTATGATTTTAATGATTATGATTACAATGATTTTTCTAGATTCTTGCAGGTTTTGTATGGTATAGTGAATCTGTACCCACTGCTTACCAACATCGCAGGTATACAAATGTGTTAATAGAAATATTAGGCACAAGAATCGGTTAAAACTGCAGTGACTGAAGCTGTAAAATTGACATCTGAATTTCATTTGATTTCACATGGCAAAAGCATGCTCATGTATCAAAGAATTCTTGTGCTACAGCAACTAGTTTTGATACAAGAAAAGTTATAGATGTTGAAATTTTAACAAAGTATTGTCATTATTGTAGCGTAAATGAGATAATAATATAGAAACTCATGATCATAAATGTCAAGAAAAATTATGAAAATAAAATAAGCTGCCAAAACCATATTTCAACGATCAGATGCTACAAGGGAAAGTTTATTACACACAGTATCTTGGACATGGAAATTCATCTGCTTTGCAATCTGTCACTAAAACAAAGCTTGAATGTGCTTGTGGCATTCCAAAAAGGATGGATCACATCTTTGCAAATTAAAAATTAAACTTGGCAGTAAAGTTCTTCCTGACAGTAAAAATGTAAAAGATGTAGCTAGGCTTACAGATACAGTTATAGATGAACTACAAACATTTTATTGAAATGCAGCAAGGAATAATCAAAATAATAATTTGACAGGGATGAAACAGGCAGTGTGGGCAACTTTTTTCCATCAGTTATGCCTTCTGCCCCCAAATTTGTGGTGTAAATAGAGAAAGGTCAGGAAAATAATGCAGTAACAAATTGTATCATAAACATTATATACCTGTGGTTATTATTGTGATAGAAATAATATCTATTTTTAAGGATCTGGCTGACCCAGAACTACTTAAAGTATGTTTACATGGCAAGATGCAAAACATCTTTCTATAATGTTAAGTAATGTTGTGTGATCAATTGCCGAAAATGTTTTTGTAGGAAGAAAATTCATTAATAGACTGAAAATAATTTAAGGCTGCGTATTCAATTTACATCCAAAGTTAAAATGAACTTAACCTGCTTATTTATTTCTAATAATCTGTTTCAATGTTTCAGTTCTGAGTAGTCCCAATGCTTCTTCACCATCTACAACAGGACCACCCCAGATGCCAGCCACACCTCCAGGGAGTCAAGGTCATCATCGGACATCATCAGCGCCTCCAGCACCACAGCCTCCACCCATGTCCCTCTGTCCACCTCCTCCTGTACCTCCTCTTCCTCCACCGTGTCCTGCTGCTGCTCCTGGTCCTCCACCTCCTCCTCCACCACCTGGCCCTAACATGTCACGTTCCTCTAGCTCGGATGGCCCTGACCAAGGTTCTCTAGCTGCCCAACTACAAAGTGCTCGACTACGCAGGTCTAACAAAGTAAGTCTAAACATATTTCATGTGTATATGTGTTTATAAGTTTTCCAGATGGTTTAGCGGTAAATGTTTTTATTATACAACCATCAATTTATGTTTTTTTCTAAGTACTTTCTCCTACTTCGTGATGTGTGAATCTTGTGGTGATGTTTGTAATACAAAGCATTTTGTACACTCTGGCAGCACAAGCAGAGTTGGGGTTTCCCAAAATACATATCATTGTCTGAGTGCTTGATCGTGTGTTTCTAGACCTATGTCCATGGTCTTCAGGCTTTTCTTAAATTATTGTTTCTTTCACTATGGTAGAGTAGGTGTTGTACATCCTTAACTTCCTCTTGTTATGCCTGCACATCTGGGAGTCTTCTGTAACTGTGCAACAATTGTGAGCTTGCTTTTGCAAAAGTCTACAGTTTGTTACTTAGTCCAGCATAAATTTTGAGGTCACCCAGTACTTGTGTTGTGTTTTTAAGTACTCCTGAATGCTACATTTATATTAAATGATCAGAGAATTTTCAAATATTTTGTCATCCTGCCAAATTGTGCTTTCTACATGAATAAGGAGTATTGAAAGAATCAATTTTTTCTTTTGACCACAAAGTTCCTTAATTTTTAAAAAACGTTTGTTCGTCCATTTCTACATTATAATATACAACAAGTGTTTTTTACCTTTTTCAGAATAGCACTGCCTTGCGATAAAAATAATGTGGCCAACGTTCCTTTGCATTTTATTTTATGCTTTCTTTGTACTCAAATCAAAGTTTAATGCATTATGAGGCTGTTTAAAAGTATGCATTAAAAATAAAAATACATTTTGGGGTATTATGTTTTAATAAACAAATTTAGTGATCCATTTTAAGAATCAAAATTTTTGAAATTAAATGTTGTTAGCTAAACCTGTTTTATGAGTAATGAGAATAAAAGAAGTACAGTTTCTTTTCATTGTTTTTGCTTTATTATTTTGTGACAAAAGCATTAAATGAAAATAAACGTTAACAAAAACACAATCAAAATATATGGAAAGCATTTAAAATTGAAACAAAACAGAGGATTAGAACTCGTATAATATGAAAAACTGGTCAATTTGTAGAAACAAAATTGTTAAATCGACAAAGTTAAAAATATAAGAACTGGTATTACTTTAGTTAGAAGCTTTTATTTTAAGCCTTTTGATTGTTAATGGCTACTCTTAAGCCTAATTAATAGGCATTAATTTTGGCAATTTTAGTTTCCAGCTGTCAGCCATTGTAACTGAGCTATTTATACATAATAAATTAGAGATATTTTGGAAAGTTTCATTGGTCTATAAAGAAAAATATAATGAACAATACCAAAACAGCTAAATTATTCATTTTTTTAGTGTTATAATTACATTACGAATAAAAGTTACACTGTAGTGACTAACATGCTACTTATTCTGTGTACAGCAATCAGCTGAAAATAGTGGCTCATCAACTAGCAGTAGTGGTAGTAACTACGGTACAATAGGTCGAGGCTCAACAGGAATGGCCAGTATGATGGATGAGATGGCCAAGACTCTTGCCAGACGGAGAGCTCAGGCTGAGAAAAAAGATCCTGCAGACGCACCATCACAGGTAAAATTAGGTTAAAATTTTCATGCATATAATGAAACATTTGATTTTTATAATCGTTTCTTGAAAATTACAGTATTTAATATTACTAATCTTTTTTATAATTTGGATCTTATCATGGTGGCTACCAATTTTCTAATGGAAATTTTCTAATAAATTATTTATTGATGTAGAATATATTTGAAATGAAAAACTGTTTGTCATTTCTAAAATAAATTATTATATAAATTACAGGAAGGTGACTGCAGTACTATGGAACGAAAAGGAAGTATATGGAACGCGGGAAGCAAATTAGGAAATGGGTGTGAATCTTCGCCAAAACCGTCACGAAAACAGTTGAACTCTTCTAGCGAAGAATGTATTCCTAAAGTAAATGGAGAGCAAAGCACTGGGCTAGCTATGTCTGAACAAGAAGCATTTAAACAAGATATTATAAGAGAAATGAAGAAAGAACTAAATAAAATTAAACAAGAAATACTTGATGGTAAGTAATTTTACTTTGAAACAGTAAAGTTTTTGTTTGATTTTTAATTAATTACATATAACAGCATATTTGCCTATTACGTTTTATAGTTTTAAGACATGTGTATCAGTAATATAAAAAAAACTTCCCATATCTAAGAAAAAATATGCTACTGAAATTGATATAGTATAGCTGCAATAGCATAAGTTTCGATCAGATAACAAAAATGTGGGTGTTAAATAGTACGATGTAATTAGAGTATGCTCATTTGTACTATATTGGTACAGGCTGTTTCATATTGACCTGAAACATTTTAATAAGACATTTTGTTCCGATCAACTAACTTAAGTTAATATTTGAAAACATTGAATTATATTCTTTTTACATTCATATGTTTCGCATTGTTTCAGCCATAAAGGTAGAATTGAACAAAAGATAATGTTTGAGCGAAGTGGAAAGTTCCTGAGTGCAGTGGCCAAATCTTGACAGACTGACCTGATGATCACGATGCAACGCATTTCTCTCAGCTTGGTGTACGTGTTTATACCCATTCCTTACTGTGTGTCTTTTTGCACACAATCGTTAACATTATTTTGATGGTTTCTTTACCAACCATTAAAGTGATGTTTAAAAATTCCTATGGTTTAATGTATTCTTAGTTAATTACGTATTGAAATGGTTAAAAGAATCCATGTGCAATAAAATATTAATGATTATGAGGATTAAATGAGGACACCTGATATATTTTCTAGAGCATAAAACTAATTTTGGATGTTTGTAACCTTTGTGCTGTTGAATGCTGGCTATTTTATACATATAAATATTTTTTTCTTTACTTGTAGCTAGTTTATTTGAAAATAAAAAAAATTGATTTGTTTATATTAAAATATGTGTTGAAAATAAAATGTTTTATTTAAATAGTACTGATTTTAAATATACATTGGGAACTGTTTGCAGTAAAATTAATTCTTATACATTTTTTTTTTTTTAATTTGGAAAAAATTTATGATATGGTTAAAAACATTAAAGGTTTTGAATACCAATCAACTTATCTTATGTATGAATATAAGATTATATTGTTATAAATCCAAAAAGTAAATAAGGGAATTTAGTGTACCCTTATGTAAATGGAATTATATTTATCAGTAAATTTTGCTTTAGAAGTTAACTGCTAATTGACAAAGTAAGCACATAAAATTATTCTGCATTACTAGCCTGCGTTTGCTGATAAACTCATCAAGTATTTAGGTTTTGTTAAGTAAATCTAAACTCATAATGGTCTATGTTATATTATTATATATAATATAATAATGTTGTATTTATTATTAATTAAATAAGCTCAATTTTTCTACTTTTTTTAGCTGTTGATTTTCTTGTTAAATCTTTCTTGTCACACACAACTTCTCTAGTATCTTTGGAAAGAATCAGCTAAAAACAACCCTGAAATGTTAAGAAAGTAGAATGTTATATTAAAATATTAGTTGAAAATAAAATGATATTTTGGTAGAAAATTGTCATTCATTCATGTCTGCTTCAAAATCATATGAGTTTATAGTTTTGCTTTACATAAGCGACTTGTACTCTCAGAACCAGTCAGTATTTTAGGACTAATTGTCAGTTACAATTGGTAATTCATTTATGTGGAAACGTAATATTGTGTCATGCCCATTATTGCTTCTAAGTAATTCGCTTTACCCCAAAAATGTGCACAGTGATGGTTAATTCATCCCTCCTTTTTGTGTTTAAAGGTGTGTATTGTATGTCGTGTTATTCTGCTTTTTCTCTTAATATTTGAACAAACTATATTAGTATAGACATAGAAACAGCAATCATAATAATGTGAACTAATGGAAAAAAGGATCCATTTACTTGGTCTGCTTTGTCATCTCCGCTTAAAAGATTAATATAGAATGAGATTGAAAAAAAATTATCCATATTTGCTATTAATTGGATTGAACCTAATGATTGTTCTTTTTTTTGTGTTTAACGTCCGACTAACAGTAGAATAACATTGAATACAAATATTGTTGTAGGTTAGGCCTAAGACTAACTTGATGATATCAGTTTTTCACTTGGAGCCAAAATATTATTACAAAAAATATTAAATACTTTGATGATTTCTAGACTTTCAAGTGAACTATCTATCAGCTGTGGTTAATCTAAGATATTTGTTTTCTAATCTGCCATTGATTCAGGATTGTATCAATCTGCCATCAAAATTGGCAAAAGTAAAACAGAACAAATCTCAATAGCTAAAAAAAATGAGAAAATTGAGTATTTTTACTTAACCTGAAAATATAAAAACATCAGTTTGTATGGAACTGACCATATTTTTTTAAAAAGCTTCATGAGTTTAAATCAGTGGTACACAATCATTTGATGCTATTAGTACTTTGATGACAATTGGTTGACTAATTTAAAACTTCAGCATTAAATATAGAATTGAAGATTTTGTTATTATTATGTACGTAAAAAAATCTTCAGCACACAACATCTCGTCTGAATTTTACTGCAGAGCCATGTTATATGCAATAAAATTTATCGAAAAAAATTTCCATTTAAGTAATTTCAGGTGCTTTCCACAAAAAAATAAGTATTCTAGTTACAAAGTACATAAAATGTAATGAATAAAATGTGGTTATGTTTATAAAGTACAAATAAATTATACCTTTTTAAGACAATGTTGAATGAATGATCCATTTACTTTTACCAGTTATAATAATTGATCTTATTTTTATTAATTTACATAGTTTCTTATTTGTAAAGTGTCTTAAAAATTTGTTGTTGCTGAACTATATTTTTGTATTTTATCTTTATTCCATTTGATTATTTTTGATTAATTGAATTTCAATTATTGATTGATTTTTTTTTACTTTATTTCTACAAATACATCCTTAAGAAAATATTCTTTTATGAGTTATAGTAATTTATGTGTTAATAAAAATAATAAATCATAGTTATAATAACCGCATAAAAATATTGTATAGTTAGTCATTAAGTAAAGAAAATCATAATTTTTTTTACTGTATGTTAAAATAGTATTTTAGTAAATCAATAGTTCAGGTAACATCTCATTAATATTTTTTACTTTTGTCGCATAGTGTACATCTTCCATATCTATTAATCGATATAATATGCTGAACCATATTCTATGCGTTTACGCTCATATCCATTGTATATAAATATCTTTTAATACTTTAGTTTAAATTTGATAATCGTGCTAATCTATTCCAAAAATTATATCCTGTTAATGTAATATATCTTCCAACAATGTGTATAGTTAAAATTAATGCAAATAAACTTTTTACCATAATATTAAAATGTAACAATCATTGTCAATATATTAGAGGAATTTTGATAAAAACCATTTGAAATGAAATCGAAAGCACAATATTAGGTTTTGTGTACTACCTCTGTAATTTTGACATTTTTCAATTAGAAAGTAGCGATTTGTGATTTATGAAATATAATTGTTTTAAGTACAAATTTTATTGCATTTTACAACTGAATGCATTTATTTTCTGAAAAATGTAACTATGAATTATTGTAATTGCACAGCTTTCCGTATTTTCAGCACAGTACCACTTCAAGCTGTTTATTTATATAAATATTTAATATTATATAAATGTAACTTTATTACGTTTAGTGACTATTATATTATATTTCCTTGTACAAAAATAATAACTTAATGTAAATATAAATATATCTATTAAAATAGTCTTTGAAATTGTTAGTTGTATTATAAATAAAACAAAATGTAAGTTGTACAATGAACTATTTATTGGAATATGTTCAAGATTGTGGCATATTAATTATTAGGTTGAACTATTAAATTATTAATTTTATTTGTTTGTGTTCCTCAATTTCAGTTTTACAGCCATGAATGTATTTAAATATGTTTCTTCCTTTGCTTATTTGCACTTTGGAAGTTTGTACTGTATAGAGGTATTTTCTTTACACTGCCAAGGAAGGAAAACTTTACCAAGTTACAGAAAGAACCTGACATGGGGACCATGAAATGTGTACCAGTCTTTACCTCTAATACAGTTTTTGAGTGTTTGTTAAAAACTTTATGTATATATGTATGTGTGTATATATATTAACACTCTGAGGTTTGCAGTATTGGTTTCATTCATTTAGAACTTTACCATAAAAAATGGTTTCATTAAAAGCTAGCACAAGTTTCTTAGAAAAAAATTCAAAATGAAGTGACCATTGGCATTGTTTTTTTTCTCGGAGATTCAGTTATCTTTTTAAGATTTAATTTTTTAGGTTTTATAAACACCAAATTTCATATACCCAAAAAGGAAGTGTTTACAGCTGTTAGATTAGGAGACCAATGTCTCAAAATCTTCATTATCTCTCATATAATATATGCTGATATGTCGTCTTGCTGGAACCAAATATCGTCATTAACTTAGGCACATCCATCAAACAAAACAGTTTCCAATATCAGAATGGTTACTGTATAACCTTCTTCCAAAAAGTATAAACAATCGATTTAATGCTGGTCCTTACAATAATTTGGTACTGTGCAACAGTTACTGGTGTTTCATCACTCCATAAGCAATTATATTTGGTTTGTGAAACTGCCACTGAAATAGATCTTTATATTTTTTAAACAATTTTGAATATGTCACTCATTTCTTCCAATAGGTTAAAGCTGATAACACCTACACGAACAAATTTCTTGTAAATAATGATTGCTCAACATTTTCTTGTGTGTGTAGTAGGAACAAATTGATCACACAAATATACCTGTGTTATTTCACTGTCCAAAACTTTTAAGGATAGTGTTTTGCAAAGAAAACATATGTACTCATTTTTAATTCTTGCCAAAATCTTCACTTCATTTAATGATTTATATACAGTGGATGCACTCATTGGTAAAACGTATTCTTGCTTAGACTAGTTGGGCATGTTGCTTAACTCTTCAGTCAAGCAGCTCATCCTGCCCACCAGTTTTAAAAACACTAGAGAATGGTGTTCCACTACAGCTACTCATTAAAAACTATCTCATGCCATTGCCACACCTCTTACTAATTTAACTTGTGAGCAGTGCACCTTTCAAAAATGGGAAGAAGAAACAATATACAGTGCACAAGAAGTTCTTAGTTACTTCAAAGCAGTTTCATTCATTATAATTAGGCTATATAATACAATAGGCCTTACGTTTATGTAAAACTATCGTATTTAAAACTATAACCTACAAAATTAATAACCGACTTGTAACATTATATCTTACTGAAATATTTACAAAGAAACCTACTGGGACAGATTTTACAGTACATACCTAAATCAGACAACAGCATTTACTGTTTAACACACCATGCCTGCATTGTTACAGGGACACTTTATAATGCTCCTGGAATTTTGTTTTATTGTAAAGCCTTAAAATGGAAAAGCATGAGGTGTAAGAGTTCCCTGGTGTTCTGACAAATTTGTAGATATCCCACATATGTAGTTGTATTAACACATCATGTTTGATAACCGATCGGAATACTTGGCATAATAATATATGAAAAATGTTATTCCAAGTATCTCTCATATTCTAACTTTTTGAACCAACTGTAGTAAATTTTTTCTCAATTTGAAGTGTCATTTAGTTTTTAGCTTGTGACATCCTTTGTGGCTACTTTTGCGTACATGTCATACATTATGCGATCAATTTTCTTGATGCATATTTTTAATGACTTCCTGGTTTTGTAAGATCAGTAAGAAAACGTTAACAAAATTAATAATTATTTTTTCACGCAGCTGACAATTTTCTAGTTCATCACCAAAAATCAATTAGAATGAATTATTGTATTAATGGATGTTAATCGTTTACCTTATACATGCAAATTTCTTAAGCCCTTTACTAAAAAATGGATTCAGTCTTTTTATTTGTAAGCTGTATAGAACTTCCAAAGTTAAAGCATGTATCAGTGTATTTTTTTAATGTTTATTTTTTCCAATAATTTATAAATCTTTACTTGCCAGATTATATGACATCATTAACACAGGAAAAATAAAAGAAAATGATTGCTTCTGTAAATTTGTTGTGATGCATTTTGATTATACTGTAATTCTGTATTATTATTAGGTTAGACCTTAGTGTTAAACAAGTTTGTTTTGTATCATATTTATTGTAGCACATACTATGTAATACTTGTTTACTGAAGCTTGTTTATCTAATTAAATGAGACAGCTTTTATAGAATATTATATAGTATTACTAAATTATTTTACCTAAATTTTTACTTAAAAAAAATATTACACTAAAATTTCTATAGCAGCATTGAAGGGAACATTAGTTTTCGCCACTATAGAGAGCGCTCAACCAAAATGTCTTTTTTTTGTAAAACGTGTTATTTTACATTATTTTGTATTTGAGGATTGGAATGCAAGGTTATTGAAATAACAGTATATGACTTACAGTCTTTAAAAAACAGTATTTATTAAGTAATACTGAATGAATAAAATAACATAACTGTGAGATAAAGGCAATATTTTGTAACCTATTGTTCATTAATTGGCATAGAAATTTGGATGTCAACATTTAAAGTTACTCTTGTTTTGTAGGATATTCCTAGTTATAAATAACTGATGTATTGCATTATAATCAGTTATACACACACAAAACACTATTCATGTAAAAGAACACATTTGAAAAAATTTTAAAGTAAGCTAACACAACAAAATTTAGAAATAGGCTAGTGTAAGTTACATAATGAAAATTACCAATTAAAGATAGTGGGGCTTCAACTTGTTAATTTAATTCGTTCCACAAGTCATTTCGTAAGTTAAGGTGCATTTTACATTTAATTTGCATAATTTGTTCCATCACCCCTAAACTTCCACCATACAATAAAAAAAAATATACATTTATGTCAAATATGGAAGAAATATGCATTAATAAAACATAGATAAAACCAAAATTAAAAAATTTTAATAATTACACATAATATGTACTACATCACATATACGTAATACTAATATGAAATTATGTACATACTAAAATTTCTTACATCTAAAGATTCGGATACATAGCGAAGTTTGTGGGAGGAGGCTGCAGCGATGGTTGTGGTTATGGAGGAAAAGGAGATGAATGTGGAGTGCTGAAAGAGAACATGCATATGCAGTGTGTTACAAAATAAAATTCAACATTAAGTATTGAAAAGAATTTAACACTTTAAACTTTTTAGAACTTGATTTTGAATTATCATTTCTTTTTCCTCTTTGGGTTCACTTTCACCTAACCCAGTTTCTTCTGACATACGTTTGGTTAAATAACGGTTCAGTAACGATTGTTTTTGCCGATTTTTAAGAATGCTTCTGAAATGTTTTGGAAAAATTTCATCAAAATGTGCGGCTGCCCTATTCGTAAACACTTTCGGGAGGTTTTTCGTTAGTTGAGGCACGTTTCATAAGTTAGGGCAGAAATTTTCTGAAATTACTTTTGTAAGTTGAAATTTTTATTAGTGAGGTCATTTGTAAGTTAAGGCCCCACTGTATTCTCAAGATGTAATAAATAAAGTCTTTGTTAACTGACTGAAGTATACTGTTTTAGATTAGGAAAAAAAACATTTTATATAGGCTACTGAATTATTCAACTACTATATCTGCGTTTAATTTTTTGTCATCATAGCACATTCTGTTTAACAGATGCCAAATTAAAATAAAGTAACAAAAACAGCCAAATGTCAGGCTTGTTGGACAGGACAAGGAAAACCTCATTTACAATAGAACACATTCTTTCTCAAACTTAACAATTGTCAAGTAGCATTATTATCACTTTCAATCACTTCCCTGTTTATTTATGTGTGATAAGATTCTAACCTTGACATCTAAGGATAAAAATTTCTATTAGTCGCCATTAGTATACTGTACTGTAAACATATACAAAATAATGCAAATGTAAAAAAATATAAGTATTATCATAATAATTCATTCTTTGATTTTCAATAGAATTTTGAATAATTAAAAATTTTATTATTCAATCAGGTTAAAGATTATTTTAATACTGAAATATAATGAAGTATGATATTTTTTAATAATTCTTTTGAAAAAATCAAACCTTAATTTTTTTTAACTTTTTAGGCCACATGGGACCACTTTTAGTCAATATTTTGGTCTCTTCTTCTTATCCGTGTTAGTGCACTGTGAGGATTACAACTTCTTCTTCCTTCAATACTCCTTCATCCTATCCGATCTCCGCCTCCTGACCTTGTCTGACACCTCCACCGTCCCTCGTCGTTTCGGCTTTCCTATGTCAAACCTGATGTTTTTCAGAATGCTTCTGATTCTTGTTCTGTCTGGTGCATCCTCGATCCGCAAACTAATCTCTTGCAGGTCTTTCAGAGTCTATGAGACGTAGTGTCCTTGGGTCTTCCTATTAATATTTCTCATGACCAGCTGTTTCAGAATCCTTCTGTTGGGCATCCTAAGGATGTGGAAGAGATGGGCAATATGATGGTCCTAATACACACACATATGAATTACATTGAAATGTTCTGTAAATATATTGAGTATAATTGTTTCAAGAAGAAACATTGCTCCAACATTCACCAGAAGCATATCTGACATCTTAAAGGTGGTTTTCATTCCAAGTCAGATGTCAAACTCTACAACAAGCTTATCCTTAGAATAAATGATATTCTAATACAATATTTTTAAATATTTATTATACATATCTACATTTCTGGTCTGAGTCTTACCATGATGGCCATGCCAAGCTCCAGTAGTTAATTTTCAAATTGTAATTCATTAATAAACTTCAACAGTTATCAGTCATTATTTTTAGTTTACTCCAGTATCATATTAATAATATTTTTTTTAATTAGTTAAATTGTAGTAGGGTCAACAAAATTATGAATCAAATCAAATTTATAGCAATTAATAAAATCTAGGAACAAAAATTTTGAGAAATTAGTTCAGTATTGTCCAATTGTTTTTCAGTAGCTACTGACCAATTTTTTTTTAGTAAAAACAAACATTCTATTTGTACACCTACATGTATGTTGTTGCTCTGCATTTGAATTCAATATTTTTAAAGGTTTAAAAAAAACAAGATTTTGTAGAACATATTAGTTATTTTGTTGAGAAGAGTACACATGCCTTTCCTAGCTTTTAACATTTTATATTTATTGGCTTGTTCAAATTACTTCGATTTTCAAAACTTTTAACTATACTCCTACAATTTAGTTTTGTTTTTTTTAAGGCGAAAAGCACATTAAAGCTATTATCGTAAATGTAAATGTGTGTTAAACTCGGGTACCTCGAGGGGCGTCTAAATCTTCTCAATAGGTGCAGCTAGTCTGCACCCCCCTGCGGGGTATATTTTATAGTACAGTAAAATGTTTTGAAAATGGAAGTATTTCGAAACGCTTCACAAATATAAAATCTTTGAAGCTAGGAAAGCAGAGATATGTACTCAACAAAATAATGACATTCCTATTGGAAAAAATTATTACATTAGGTTTTACAATATTTTATTACCTAAAAATTAACTATAAATATGTTTTTCGAAGTGAAAAATTCTATGATCATGGTTGACAAAACATAGGCATAAACTGTGGGTATAAACATTTTTGCTTTTCTGTAACACATACCTTACAGCATATATAATGGTTCTTGTATATGTAAACGAAGTGACTACTTCTACATACTGATTTCACACAATAGCTGTTGCTTCCGTATCATTTCAATTGAGGTTATGTTTATTGTTCTAGTTAATTTTAAAAATGTATATTTTCTAAATTTGTGTAGTTAAATTGTTTAATGAATATGACCTATACCAATTTTTGAATCTTAGAATCAAAATATTATATTTATTATTATACTTAGACTATTAGACTCCGTCCTGCATACATATAATTTTTTATTAAAAAAATCAAATCATAATAATGAAAAAAAAATGCCAAAAGAAGTAGTCACTTCTGTCGGCTAGTCCCGCGACTGCCTATTTTTTTAAATAAGATGTAGTGTTTTAATCTCTTATCAGTTTAATGAATCTAATTTATACACCCAAACTTTGGCATGATGAGGACCACTTGTAATTGGTGATCCTAGGTTTGTGTATGCGTTCACACAATCACTGGTCTAATGTGTTCGTTGACTTGATATAGTTTAAATCTTACTATATGTTCAAATTGAAATATGCTTAAATATATTTTAATAAAAAAATCACTAGATTTACAATAAATGGTATTCTAAAGAAATATTCCTAAATATTTATTTACACATATAATTTCAAATGTGTGTTGCATTATATATATGTATGTCATAGCCACGGCTAGCTGTATCTACGAACAATCTTGCTACAGTTGCTACCAATTGCATTTTGTACAACGGTTTCTTCTTGTCTCGCAATAACCTTTCGCCATCTTGTTCGGGCAGGGCTGGCAACTTATATTTGTAGGTACTTTTTCATTTGTTTTATTTTGCAAATAATTAATTTTGGGTTGAAATTTTTGAATACAGTACTTTAATGTCGTATTAAAACAAATTGTTATAAACTGTAGATATTAGACTTCGTATTATGCCGAAGATTGTACGAAGAGTCGGACTGCTTGGTTTAATAAGCTAAGAAAAGCTCTTCCGTGGTAATATGAAAGACCCTAGTTTTTAACATAAATACCCTACGCTGTAAATTTATTACAACATAACCTCTAAACTTAAGGTAAGATCTATTTTTTTAATATATTTTAAGTTGGCAAATTGTACTTTAAGAAGTTTGTAAGATGACAGTAATCTGAATGATATGTATATATATTGGAAAAGGATTTTTTAATTTTATTACAAGCTTAAACATAAGCAATTTGGTTGTTTGTTATATTTCCTTATATTATTATCATTCCAGTAGGCTTTATTATTTTACACTTTTATGCCCTCCAATTTTTTTAGGTCCTATTATTGCCCAACTAATTTGTATTTAGGGCGTATTTACAGCAATTATTTTTGTACACAATTTCATACTAATTGACTGTATAAGATAGTCTATACATAAAATAAAATTTAAGTTATCCATTTATTATTTTTAATAGTAAAGTTAATTTTAGATAACTACCTTTTCCTTGTTTAATTAATAATTTTAAGAAACTACTTTTTCTCTAAATGATATTTCTCTGCAACATTAATTAACACTACCTATATTTTCATTATCTTGCTTCCACTGTGTTCATTTATTAAAGTTACCAGTACACCTATATTTTTTGGAAACTTTTTGTAGCTAATTTTCTGTCTTTTTATATTATCCCATGTATTTTCTATTCAGAATATTTTGAAAGTTTCCTACATTTTTCCATGAGCTATTTAATTAACATGTTATTAATAGTTGCCAAAAATATGTTTTGACATTAATAAAATAAATATCATACCTGAAAAATATTGACTAAAAGTAGGCCCAATATTTTGTTTTTATGTAGTACTTTGGTAATTACTTGATAATCAATATTTATTCAATTTCGAATATAAGTTTGTTTAAAGAAATTATTTTTAATACAATGATGTTGAGATGATCCAGTTCCACAGAAGTACCATGATAGGCCTTACTAGGGCTCGGTAGTCAATGTGGCTAGGGCACCTGGTCAGTCTGCTGCATCTCCGAACTGAATACCTCAAGCTTGTCAGTTCTAGTTGCAGTTATGGCCGACCTTTGATCCTTACCATTAATGCTGATCCTTCGTGCTCGTTAGTCTAACTGACATAATATATGTATATTAAGCAACCTAAAAAATCCTAATCAATTTATCACCTTCCAATATGTATACAGTAAGTGCTTAAGAAGTTTTCATGTCTTTTACTTAAGTATGAACTAGGGACTTAATCTTTTCCCAGCACACCATAAAAAGATATATGACCATAAACAGTAAAAATAATACTTTTATAGTCAGTGACAATTGAAAACAAATGTCAGTGACAATTGGAAGAAGGACCTACTAACATTTGAAATACATAGGAGTACTTCAATGCAAGTGTGGCTAGATTATTCAAATAATCACAGCACATAGATATGTCTCACTAACATGATAGAAGCAAGTTTCCAAAAAGCAACAATATTAAAAAAATTTTATCTTATACATTTTTGAAAAACTGATTTCAGTATCATCATTGTTGAAATCTACACAAATTAGAATTTAAATTACATTGAAAAGGAACTGCCATGAGATTCATTTTTGTATTTTCAGTGAAATTTAAATGATGATTTTTAATACTAATTACAGTGTGTAATCAGATTTTCAAAAAGGTTGGAGAAATAAAAAAGTTGTAAATTTCTTATGGTTCAGAATAGCTGCAATTTTGAAACAGTTGAAATATTTTGCGGACATGAATTTTTCCAAGCGGTTTCCAAAATCAGCTTTTTAGCGATTTAAAATTTAATCAGCTTGGACTGAAATTTTAAACACAATTTAGCTTATATGTAAAATTTTTAACAACCTTTAAAAAAAGTCAGATCAGTGCTTACTTCGAAGTTCCTGGACTAGGTCTTATCTTGATGGCCACTCTAATAGTACATTTTCCAAAAAGAAACTTTTCCATTATGAAAAACTTGCTAATAATGGCATTAAATGAACTAACCAGCAATGAAAATTATTTATACATTTTTTAACAAATTTCATTTGAACAGTTAAGTTACTTTTAATTTTTATAGTATGGGGCTTAGTAAACATAAGGCCTTAGAAACCTCATGATCAAAAATTCACTTAATCCAAAACAAAAATTGATGTTAACAACAAAATAATTAAATTTATTAACAAAACAATCAAGGTATGACATATCTATCCACTTGTGGCTCCCAAACCTTGGGAAAATGAGTACAGGTCTCTGCCTGTCTTAAAATGTAGGATAGTCAATTCAAATATGAATAGACTCAAGAAACTAAAAGTGTTGCCGGAAACTGCTAAAACATTCAAAATGCTATTTTAATTATGTATATATTATTGCTCTTACCACAAAAAAATAAAATATATTCATATTTTTTCAGAGAAAAAAAGTAACTAAAAATGGTACACATCAATGTTTAAAAAAGTGAACAGAGCAAACATAACACTTTAGTGGATCAACATCTATTGTTAGCTAAATTAAAAACACAGTGCAGGACAATATATTTTAAGATAATCATGGAAAGCAGCTGTTACTGTAGTGGAAGGAAATTTTCAAAAAGTAACAATATCAAAATAGTTTCTGTATCACTTTCTTCGGAATATGATTTTAACATCATAATCAGTGTTATCTGCATAAATTAGTATTTCATACTTTTAAATTACAAAATGACAAGTACAAATTATTAAATTAAAGTACAAAATGACACCTTAACCACCATTAGATTCATTTTCGTATTTTCACGGTAATTTAAAGTGCTAATTTGTATAGATTTTAACACTAGTTTAATTGTTCAGTATAAGGTTTTACGATATTCAAATTTTAAAAAGTGTTGGTACAAACTTGTGATTTTTTTAAGATTTCAAAATTCAATGTTAACATAATCGTCCAACCTATTACCTAAAATTAAATTGAGTTAATTGTTCAACCAAAATTGTAGATACTAGAGTGCTAATAAACCACACATTTAACAACCCCTCAAAAAGTTATTAGTTTCCAGGATCAGTCTCATTTTAAGATCTTGAATATAGGTCTTACAATTCTGGCTATTCCAGTAACTCTTTTCTAATAGAAATTCGATAAAGAGGTGAAAGGAAATTAAGATCAGAGTTGTAGAATTCTAGCAATTTATCATGAGTCAGCTGATCCATGTAAAAGACCAGACTTCACAGGGTAATGTTGCAATGTAGACTTGCTTAGGCACATTTGTCATTGCACCAGTAAGTAATATGTTTAAGTTTATAAATGTATGCTTTTATTTAACAAATTTGTTTATCTGAAATTTTATCAATGTCAATTCTAATTACAGTTTTTAATAAAAGAGTGAAAAGACCAAACATAACATTGTACACTTGTTTGCTATGGTATTATAATGAATGTCATATAGATCTTACATTGATTAAAATAATAATATTTTTTCAAAAAAATATCAATAGGCTATTTTAATAAAGACAGTTAATATAGAAATGTTCTTTATTTCTCTTAACGTTTTATTGAGTTTTATATTTATACATAATAAATAGGCCTACATAGTAGCCTACTTAGTACTGAGATTGAGATACAAATTTATGTATACAAAAAGCAGTAATAATAAGGAAATACATAAACAATTTTTGATAAAATTTTGATTTTATAAAATATTTTCCTCTTTGAAATGAATAAATAATCAATAGCTAAATTACTTAATAGCTGTAAAATAAGCCTATTTAGTTTTAGTTTCCACATTATATTCGAAATGCACTAATATTATTTCTTCTTCTTATGGTGATTATCAGTTTGGTTTTTCATCTTTAAAAAAATCATTTTTTTCTCAATTATTCTCAAATTTAATTTATTTACTGATTTCAGACTTTTATGATGACAGCAGATACAGAAAAAAATGCAGTTCCAACTAAATCTCCTACTTGTTTAATATGTGATGCAAGTGTTGGTGTCTCCACAAGAAATAGTTGTCCGATATTTCATGTAAATGTATCTACTTCAGATAAGCCTGTTTCTAAAATAATCGGGTTTGTGCTTGGATTAGAAATAGTAGAGGATATTGTACATAGTGTGCTGGTATGTAAAAAGTGCTTTAAATTATTCAATGAAGTGGATGAGTTACAAGAAAGGCTTGCTGAAATCAGGCGGGAAGTAAATGGCAACTACCAGAGGACCATGAGGTAATTTTATTAATGTACAATATTTTTTTTTTATAAACAATCTTTCCTACTAAAAAAAACAAGAAAATTTATGTATTTATTATTCAAAATTAATGTTTCTTCAACTATTTTCTTTTGAATGCATAATGTATTTCAAGATAAAGTCACACGGTATAACAATATACTGAATCCATACATATTAACTCCTTCATTTATTAAAAACAGAATATTTACATATGATTTTATAAAGTGACTAAGAACAAGATTATTGTCCATAACAATGCTGATCTCTTGCCCAGAGTGACAATGGTATTCTTCCTCAAATCTTTAAAAATCTGGAGGAGTTTTCATGGATTATCTATTCTGTTAACTTAAGTTTTGAAAAATGTGAAAGAAACGAATATAAAAGATAATGAAATTGATATTCAAAATATTACATTAAAATACAAATTTAAGCAATGGTCCCCACCATAATTCTAGATTAGTTGACATCAGTATCACCGAGGCCATCATAATACCACTTGCAAACAATGAAATACAAATAATATAGATCAATACTAATAAATGTGGCCAAAGAATTGAAAGTTTATCAAAGCTTTACTAAAACTGTCAAGGAAAACAAGTTCACCCATATCACTAAATCTACATGTATAAATGAAAAAGTAATTTTTAAAAAAATATGTTTGAGATATATTTAATTTGAAATGTATATATATTTCCTATAAAATCCTGTCAAGGAAATTGCTGTATTTGACTTGTGTTGTACAGATCAACTTAGACGTACTATCTAGGTAATCTCCTCAAGATTTTTAGAATGAAATGTTGTTTTGTAATTACTGTATGTTTATTAATCAATTCTTATCTGCTGGCACTACTCAACAGTTTTATATAAATAAACAATATTTGATTATAAATAAATTTCCACTATCATTTTCAAATAAAGTTGAAACATTTATTTACCTTTCGATGTTTTCTTAGTTATGGCCTATATTTTAATTTTACCTTGAATAAACATACTTAATAGTTTGTCCCTTTCTATTTTATTACTACTGTAAGCGGGGAGAACATAGGACCAGAAGGGTGTCCTATGTTATTGGATTATTGGACAGATGAAGAGGATCCCAAGGTATAACAAAAGTTTGAAAACCACTGCACTATACCATATGTGCCTTAGTGTACAGGTTAAAATTATGTAGAGGCCTTTATGCAATCAACTTCCAACTATCTGTAGTGACATCTTTTTTACAATGACACAAACAATATATATACTTTGTCTTTAAAAATAAAGAAGTTTAAAATACTGTATAGTAAATGTAATTTCTCTATATGCAATAATACACCTGGAAAAGTTGGAATCAACTAACAAAACCTATGTTTTGTCTTTAAAAACAATCTAAATTTAGAATAAGGTAGTGCTAAGTTAAATGTTAAACAGTAAACACATGTATATGCGTTACTGTGTTCTGTATGGTTACACAGTAATTCTGTATACCATAACATGTTACAATGTATAGGGTTATATTTGATGTTCACGATAAATAATTAGCGTTAAATTTTAGTTGTGTTTCAGGTATTGAAAGTAGGCGATAACTGAGGCAATAAGTAAATAATTATAACAGTGTGCTATGGTTGTTTATTGTCTCTTAGCTCCCTAAGCAGATGAGTCATAAGAATCTCAATACTGTAAATCATTCTTTTTCATTTAAGCAGTTTTTTATTTAATATATTCCTAAATAATTTGTAAACTATATTGCATCCTAAATATACCATATTTGTTGTGAAATAATGTGTTGTAGCGGTTCTGTTACTTTGCTCACCTAACTCTATCGGTATTCCATTTTCGATGATTATAGTCGTCCATTTTTTAATTAAATCTTATTTTTTTACTCCACAGAAAGCCAATCAATTCTTTTCCTTTATTGACACGATTCATTTTATCCCTGTTTTTTGCACTTTTTTGTTGAATGAAACAAAACTTTCCCAATACCTAAATAATGCTGATTTAGAATATTTTTTAATTATAGTAGCAGAAGACCACAACTTATGAGATGATAATTTATGTATTATAGGCTTCAGTAAATATATTTTATAAAATGTTGTTAACATATTAAAAATAATATTTTAAATTCACATTACTAGTTTATTTTCAGGAAATATGATGGTAGTAATCCCACAGAAAGTGATGATGAACGTCGGAAAGTGCTGCAATTGCAAAACTCAGAAGTTCAAAGGCCCAGAGCTCCAGGTAGATTGCCAGGATCTGGCCGACCTCGCAAATCAACTGCAGTACAACTACCACCAGTTAAATCTCCTGTAGACATCGAAATTAAAGAAGATGAAAGTAATAAACAGGAAGTCCAAATATTGGAACAAGAAGTGGAACAAAATGAAGCTCCACAAGAGGTTCAAACAGAAGCTATAAGAGCTGTAGAATTACCACCTGAGGAACTCTGTCTTGACGAAACGGTAATAAAAAATTGAAATATCTGTTGAAATACCTTGTTAAAATTAGGTAGAATGCAAGAATATTTTAGTTCAAAACTAACCAATCAAAATGGTGCTTTATTTTATTGATATCCAGAATCTGCAAAAATAAACAAATGATAATAAGCATGCAGAAAAAAACAAATATTATTTTAACATAATTCTGGAATTTAACACTTTGTAGAAATCATATTAATAATATGCATCTTACTACTTTTTTTTTATTTTTGAATTATATAAACTAGATACAAGTTAGAGCAAATTGTTTATTATTGGCCTCTCTGAGATATATTTAATTTATATATATATATATATATATATATATATATATATATATATATTTATATTTATTAGTATATATAAATTATACTTAATACTAACCTTAATGCTATGTATTGTTATACATAAAAAAACGTTATAAACATTTTTTATATAAAATGAAAAAATATCAAATTTTATGCAACTTTTGAAATAAACTCATGAAAAGTCATCTGTCTCATTTTTCAACATATTTGCAAAGTTAGTATACTGGTTCAGTGCTCATGGCAGTAAGTCCACACATTTGTAACATTCTGTGTTTAGCAGTAAGACAAATTTTACAGTTACTTCTTGCTTTCTTAAGAGAATGTTGAACGTGGATAGCAACTTGTTTCTTCCCATAGAGATCGTTTATTTCAACTGCCGCTGAATGGTTGGCAGCTGATTTCTCCTATCCAATCATAGTTCTCTATAAACTGTTTATAAACATTTGTTTCTAGAAGTTTCTTATTCAACTTCAGTACACAGTTATGGATGATCTACAAATTCATTTCAGCCTTATTGAACATTCCAAAAAAACTTGCCCAACAGCTACTGTCTTGTTTTTTCTGGAACAAGAGAACGTACTGCATGTTTGGTTTAACACATTGACTCGTTCTTTAATGATTGGTTTTCCTGATGCTGTCATGCATAGTAGATATGAAGCAGATCTACTACAAGTCTTTTTAAACTTCAAAAAAAGGAATGTGATTGTATCATGAAATAGATATTATGCATCTTAAGTTTCTCTTCTTTTTTGTAGTAAGCATACAATCATAAAGTTCCTTCTTATTTTTTGTAAATGTATTGGTCATAGACTGTAAAAAAGCTTGAACAGGTTATTGAGCAAATGTTTTCACATAATAATGGCTTGCAAGTTCATTGTTGTTGTGTAAGGTCCTGTGCCTAAGTAATGTTCACCTTTCAACAGTTTAACATCCCCAACATCGTGTAACAGAAACAATTGTAAGGCTGTTTTTACTGGACTAATTTGGCATATAGATCTACACCAGCCAAAAGCTGTTCATTGTCAGTAAAATGCTAGGTTCATAATTTTAGCAGATTTTGCATAATGTTTCCTCAAATCCTATTTAGGGAGAAACTTATTAGTTTTCTTTATGTGAGGGCATGTCTGTTTATCATAAAATCTTAATGCGTCTGGTAAGAAAATTAACCAGACTTTTGTTTTGTGTCCTGCAGAAAACAAAAGTATCCCAGTAACACTATAAAACACTTGTAATTTCAAATAAGGCTATAATTTCTTTTTTTTCAAATTGATTCAGTTTGATGTGATTTATAATTAGAGTTATGAGGTACTACAATAAAGTAATGAGACTGCTGTGAAAAAAATTTAATTTACATTTTTAGTCATCTGTAGTGTAATTTAATTTTGCTTGCACACACTCCAACACATATGCTACTGCAGGTGACATTTCTGGAACTCTCCTTCTGGAATGTCCTGTAAGATTGTTTTTTGCTTTTGGACATTGTAAGATTGCTTTTTGGACATTTTCATTTGTTTGAGAATGATGTCTCTTGACTGCCATTTTGAGTTTTAGAAAGAAAAAAGCCACACAGTGCAGTGTCTTGATTGCAGAGATTAAAAATTGCTGTACAGACAGTGCAGTATGGGATGGCACATTATTGTGATGAAGACTCCAGTTTTCAGCAATGTTTGCACAGACATAGATAACTCGTTTTCGAATTTGTTGCAGAATTTTTTTGTAGAAATATTGATTAACTGTTTGGCCATGAGGCATCCACTATTTATCAACAATGCTCTTGGAATAACAAATTTTTTTTTGTATTTTAAGGAGAAAATACATTGAGGCTATTATCGCCTCCCTAAATGTAAGTGTGTGTTAGACTCGGGTACCGCGAGGGACGTCTAAACCCTCTCAATAGATGCAGCTAGTCTACACCACCTTGTGGGGAATTGGAGTCAAAGAAGTCCACAAGTATACATTTCACTTTTTTGACTTCAACATGCACACTTTTTTTGGTCCTAGTGATCCATTTGAACACCATTGCAAACTGGGATGTTTTGTCTCTGGATTGTACTGGAAGAATCAACTTAAGCAACAGTGATAACAAAGTTCAATAAATCCGAATTGATTTCCACTTGTAACAAAATCGTCTGCCACATTTACCATTCTTCACTGATGCTTTGTGAGATTTTTTGGAACAATTTTTGCAAAAAATTTTCTCATGTCCAGATCTTTTTGATGGCAAACAGTTTCTCGATTGATGTTGACTTCTGCTGAAATTTTTATGGATAATCTTTTATTAGATCTTATAATTTCACATACTTTGATGTCTCCATTAGGTTGATGGTCATCCAGTACGGTCTTCATCTTCACCATTCATTCTGCCTTTGTATAACATGCCAATGAAAAATTTGTCCTTAAGCGTTTGGGCCCAAGGAAAAACATAACCTCATTTCTAAAAGCCTTCTGAAGCTTACTGTAAGTTGCCGTCACATTCTCACCTAGTTTAACACAAAATAAATGGCATAACATGCATTATTTCATGATTCCATTTCATGAAGAGAGAGCGAGAGAGAGACAAAAACATGTGTTCACTTATTACAGCAGAACTCAAGATCGAATGATCATACTGATGTGCTGCTTGGACTAGAATTAAGATCAAGGATGGAACGCCTACACAAGCTGCGGGTTGCTACATCTTGCTAAAAAAAAAACAGTCTCATTACTTAATTATCAAACCTCATACATCCTCATTAGTAATAAAACTGAAAAATTTAAAAGTATCCTTAATTTTAGGAGTTGAATAGAAGTATTAGCAGCATGAGTTTTTGTAGAACTCGTTATAAGCTCCCAAGTCCAGCAACACCTGGATAGTTCTAGAAGAGTATTATTTGAAGTTGTACTTAAGATACAAGTTGTTGCTGGGAAGGACTCTTGAATTGTGTATTTTGCAGTAAGTTGTAAGGCATACGAACTCTGCAATGAAGAGGGAAACTATTGAACCAGAGGACTTAGGTGCCTGTGTTGAAGTAGAAGACTATTAGAATGAGCTTCCGAAGACAATAGTTCTCCAACACATGAAATCTTGTGTTTCTTAAGTATTATTTCAATATATTCATTGCTGGATGGTTGATAGTAGTCACTTTCAGAATATTGTCATACTCTGTCCTCTGTATCATCTCTGATAGGAAGTGGTTCATAAATAAACCTATCAATTTTTGGATTTCAAAGCCGTTTATGATATCAAAATATTGACAACAAATGCAATGAAACTCAGTGTACAGTCAATAAGCATCGATAAGCTTTTGTAAAATTTACTACACACTTCAAATAACTCACAGATAAAAATGAGTCAGATGACAGCCAAAGTGAACACTGACCTTGCATACAAAGGGACCATAGTCCCTGATGATACCGACAGGTAGGTTAACCAAACGCCACATGATGATAATGCAAAAAAACAAATGCTGTTTTTAAAAATAATAGCTCAGCATCCAGAGCTAAACAGTGTCTATACACTTATACAATTTTTAAATTATAACCTTATTTTTGCTTTATGTTCATGTACAAGCTATACTCGTAATATTCATGAAAATTAACAAACCCAAAGGTTGTATTTATATTGTTATTAGTACCATTGCATACTTAAATAGAATGCAGCTATGGTTTTGTTAAACAATGTGATCAGCTATCAGTAGACTTACTGTTTGTTTTAGCTTATCAACTAAAATAAAACACTATTTGTACATAGTGATTAAACCCAGTTGAAATCAGTACAGTAGTACTTAACTGGTTTGATTCATTGTGTGGTCCAATTGTCCCATAATCGGCAATTGTTTGCATGTGCGTCACTTGTCTTTACTATAAACTTAACAGGTACAAGAAATTAAAACAGTAGGCTAAATGTATATATACTAAGAAATCGATTATCTGAACTTAGTGAATCAAAACCTTTTCAGCTAAACAAAATTTTGGGTGAGAGGAACACCATAAAAACCTCATTTCAGAAAGGTCTGAAACATCAGATATCATTATTATGAGCTGTGACAGTGGATCGTGATTTATGGGTCAAAGACCATTTCCACCTATCACCAATGTTTTGTCTGTATCAATAGCCTTGTTTTGAGTGCTTAATAAAACCTACAACATTAAATACAAGTATAGCAAAACAAAAACAACGTAAAAGTTGTACAGTATTGATAGTTGTACAATTTGATAGTCTAATGTACTGTTTTTAAACTCTTTTTAAAAAAACCTGGTGTGATTGAAGCCTGGCTATCAGTCTTGCATGCAGTTTTACTGTCACTATGCTGCTATTTTGTTTGTTTTGTATACGTATGTGGTTAGTTGGTGCGAAATAACGATAGCAGCTGTATCAGGTAGCGGTGCCTGTTAAAAATAATTCCTTCAGTATTTTGTAATATTCTTAGGTTATAAACATGCAAGTTCTATACGATAGGCCTACATTTGTCATACAAAAAGTATTTAATTAGTATAGAAAAGTGTACTTTGCTATTAATATACGTGAATTCATAAATGAACAACTTGATGGCTGCTGGATTGGCTCTGCAGTATCACCAACTCTGTAGGCCACACACAAAACACAAGTATCTGCACATCGGTATACCACAAATTACAAGATATATATATGTTTCTGAGAACAACGTATTTTAGTCAGTATGACAGCGAGCAGGTGGTTCATTACAAACCAGATTTAGGTAGTTACTATTATCTTTTTTCATTAATGTGGACTAGTATGCATGTTTTTATCAACAAATTTAACAAAATCAGCCTGAAAGAAGGAATTCTTAGGAAATATTGAAATTGGAATCGGTTAGTGTTAATAGAAACTAAAATTGTATTTCCACTTAGAAATTACAAACAAACTTTAGATAACAGTAAATGTTTTGTATAAAGATACAGTCATTATTGTACAGTGCTATTAATAACATGTGTGAATATAATAAGATGCAGAGCTAAAAATATGTTTTGCTAAAACTCTTTGACAGCCTATAACCTTGAATAATATCTTACTTATGCAGAACAGAATTTGTACAATTAGGCCTACACTCTTTCTAGATATTTGCACAGATTTTTATGAGTGATACTAATTTATGACAAAAAGCATAAAAAAATTATCTTGATATTAAACAAATTAACCAATTTTAAAGAAATTTGACGAGTTGTCTCATATCTCTGGATCATTATAAAACTTTTTGTTAATAAATTCTTAGAAAGTAATAACATGGCTTTAACAATTTTGCACAAATGTAGACATTGTGCACTCAGATTATGATCATTAATGACACTTCACAATTCAAGTCAGTGTACCAAATTTGAAGTAAAAGAATTTACAGCTTATGAATAAATCTGGTTGAGGGGTAATTAAAATAAACCTTTGTTTTATAGTGTGCATGAAATATTATGCTGTCTACACTGACATGGCAGCAATAAAATTAGTCTGTTCAAATTTACAGCTACTGATTTTGAAACCATGTTATTATTTTTGCTAATCTTCAAATTAACAATTGATAAGTAAATAAATTTTGACCAAGACCTGTTCCATTTCAGTGGAATTGATTACACCACTACAATCAAAACACTACATTTAAACTGTGTGTTATGATGAAATTAATTATTGCAAAGTAGCGCATTACAGTAAATATATGAGAATTTTACTATAAACTATAGAAATGTACTAATACTAAACATTGTAGTTTGTGTTTATTATTGATTTTCAATGAAGTTATGTTATTTAATAGCTCTATACTACCATTGAGTCAACACTAAGATAAAAATCTTAATTATTATGATTGGAACGGCGATAAAAGTTTTGATTTATGGGCTCAAATGAATTATTTCATGGATTAATTTTTTTGGTCATACTTGTATATAGTTTACAGTTCGTTCATTACTATTTTCAGAAAGAATTGTACTGTGCCTATATATTTGTTTAAATAATTCAGTTCTTTTGCTGATAATAACAATAAATTTGTGTTATTTATGTTTAGTAAAAAACTAATAATTTTATCTTTCATATTTAATGAGAATATTTTTCGTATATCTTGAAGTTTAGTTTCACAACTATTACTATAGGTAAGTATCCTTATCTGATAGCATTTATTTATTGCTAGGTTTAATTTTTTTTATTATTTCCAGATAAAAGACTAAATTTATTTTATTTTAATTTAGCATACTGGTTTGAATTATAAATCTTCTTGTTTGACCAAATTTGATGAACTGATTTTGAAAAAAAACACTGAGTTTTTAGTATTTTGTCAAAAACATCCAAAGTGGATTTTTAAAAAAATAGTAATCTTTTCTAGAAATTGATAAATAGCAGTTTTAAAAAATTGCCAAATAGGAGAAAAAATGTTGCAGTTGGTATTCTTACCTTCAAGGATAAAAAATTATCATTAGCAATTTATGTTTTGGTTTTATAAACGTGCACAAACAGAAAATGAGAGATGAAATTCCATTACGGATAATGTTGGTAAATACAATAATTCCTATATGTTACACATAGATGGACAAAATATTAATTGTACAGTTAATACAGATAAAACCTTAAAATACGTGAAATATGTTTTAGTGTATTGAAACAAAGAAAAGCATGGAAAATACTAAGAAATTAATTTTTTTTGCAAATTCAAACCCCTCTTTCAAAATACTTTTTTTTTATTATTAGGCAAGAAAAATGTCATAAACTTTTATATAGCAATTTGTAATAATTAGAAAAAAAGTAATAGAGATCAACAATGCTAAAATGTTGTTTTAGTATAATAGTAAAAATAACCTTTATTTTAACATAATTTTGATAATGTTTTTGTGTCAAAGTTTTATTTATATAGTTTTTGTAATCTGAAAAAGCCTTTTTTTTGTTGAAATATTATCTCATTGGTTGTTATTTAAGAATATTGGGCTCCCTCAACTCAGTATGGGCAAAGATTTTATTGTTGATTAAAAAATATAGTTTAAATAAACTAAACACAATTAATTAAGATATCTCGGTAGTAATAATAGTATATCATAATGCACAGCTGATATAACATAAACTATGAATGACATCACATAAATAAACACTTTGATTTGAAAATATTTTTTTTATATTTATGTAGATTTTGAAAATCAGATTTTAATTGACATTAAAAATCTGCTTAAATAGCATTTTCAAATTTGTTCTAAAATAATGTTTGCAAAAATAAAATAACAGAAGATAAAATGTATATAGTTCTGTAATATAAATTTTGTATCTCCTCATTGTATGTATGACAATATAGTATTTGAATTACAGGATCTCCCTGAGAATCCAGGACAAACTGCTGTACTAGTGGAAGATGGTCAAGATGATATGCAAGATCTTGAGGACAGCGAAATAGAGGTGCACGAAGTCCGTTTCATTCAGGACATATCAGAGTTAACCGGTCTGCAAGGAAATATTGCAACTGCAACACTTGAAAAAGCACCTGATGGTTCAATGCAGATTAAATTAGAAGCTCCTGATGAGGATAATATGTCAGATAAATCTGCAATGAAGAAAGGAATCGGCCGGCAACGAAAAAGAAGATCGCAGTCTGTCAAATCAGAAATTTCTTCTTTAATTCCTCAGATGGTATGTATGATATTAGATACTTGTATTTATTTATTTACCGTAATTTTGGGCATTTAAACCAAAGATAGTTAGCCTTGCCAACAACAATTAGTCTCATGCTGCTCGAGTGTTGCTCCCAGTTTTGTGATACCTTGCAGGCTGCATACTAAACATTTCTCTAATCAAAGACCTCTCTTGTCGTCTAATCTTATATTATTCCCTCACTATTGTATCTTTGTCAAGGCCACATAGCTAAGTTAAATTATATACTAACTATTTCGTACAGTTGTGAATGGTGATAATCTGTTTTTAATGTAAGTTTTTTTAGTAACAAATAAGAATAATGATTTATTATAAGCACTACACAAACTTTAAATGTTTTCCAGAAAAAAATTGCTTCATCAGTTTCACCTTCAGTCATAAATTATTTCATAATTTTAGTTTTAATTTTTAAATAATATTGACTCAACTACGATCAGGGTTTGATTTTTTTTTTTTAGCTATGTATTCCCAAACCCCTTAAATTTTAAAAAGGTAAAAGTATTTTGTCACTAGCTCCTGGATTTTTTTAAGCATTTTATACATTTTGTTTAGGTACTTAAGAAAATTTCATCAAAACATCTTTTTTTTTGAAAAGTCATGCACAAAATCTTTTTTTAAAAAAGTGAAATTAGTCATAGATGTGGGCAAACTACATCTACGTAAATTTCATAAAAATCTGTCAGATTATTACCCGTGAGATAGACATGCGTTCAGGTAGGAACCATAAAACATGAAATTTACAAAATTGATCAATAATTTTTTTTTATAGCAAGAGAAAATTTCTTAGGAGAAGAATACATTATATGTCACAGTGTAATTTCTGAAGAACTATGTAAAAAAAAAAAAACAACGGCAAATTAATGTTGACCTAAATTATTTAGAAGTATAGAAATCTTTAGAATTTTTTTTTAAACTGTACTACGTGGAGTATACCAAATTCCAAATTAAAGCAGATTAGGACATTAAAAAATATAACTAATTTATAAATAAAAAACTAAACAAAATTAAAAATTTATATCCCACTCAATCATTTTTTTGAAACAGTAACAGTTGAAATGTTAAGTGCGCACAGTAAAGGATTCAGATTCATATTTTATGTAACTTCCCAAATAACCTACAAAAAGTTGTGATAGGATAGTGTACTAGTGGTGAAATACTAATTTTAATAGTGCTTTTAAAAAATAAACTTATATTATTTTTAAACTAAATTTATTAATAATACTCTAATATATACATTACATATTGTTTCAGGTCGTCAGCCGAGATGCTGCTATTTATACTTGCCTCTTATGTTCTGCTGAAGACAAATTTATGAGTGACGCCAAAGGAATATGTTTGCACATGAAAGAATGTCATAGTCTAAGGTTATACATATGTGATATGTGCGGTCAGGAGTTTTTAAAAAGAAATGATCTTTCAGCACATTTAGATGAGCATGTAGCTAACGAAGAAGGTGATTTTCAGTGTGAAATTTGCAGTAGAATATTTTCAAATCTTCGATTGTATAGAGTCCACAAGCGAATGCACTATCCTCAAGTGAAAAATTGGACATGTGATCAGTGTGGTAAACGTTACTTGTAAGTATCTCTTTGTGATAAGACTTGAGTTTTTGACTTTTAGTATTTTTCTTAAATAGCTTAATTACATAGTACAGTAGAGTTTCACCTATCTATCTGTAAGCCTACGTGCCATGGTAAAATTAAGAAATAGGGATATATAATTAACAAACCATTTTTAGTGCACAGAAATGCATTTTCTATGGAAAATAGTAATTACTTTTTTTGACTACTGCAGTACCTTAAACATTCCAGAACGGAAAGTCCCAGTTTTCTTTAACTTTCCAATAAATGTACATTAGTTTAGTTGCACGTAAAATTTATAAATCAAAAATATGTCAGGTAAACATTTTCATGTACTTCAGCAAGTGTAAATTATTTCATTCTGACGGTCACTGATCACTATTTCGTAGATGATACATTAATACTATACTACTACATAAATTTAAAAACATATATTAATAAGTTTATCTGTGTTATTTCAATTTTGGAAGATGCCTTTTCTTAGTCACAGTACTATGTCACTTCATCAGGAGTAGTGACTGAAAGTGATACAATGAGACAAGGTCGTCAAATTATTTTATGTCCATAGTGAAACTCACAACAATCTAGATTGGCCAAATACTGTATTGCTTACTACTTAGGCCTAAGTTTATGCATATATTTTCAAAGGAAGTTTGTAGAAGAAAACACGTTTATTTAAAAAATTAAATTATTGGAAACAATAAAAATTAAAAAGTTTACAATACTTTGTCTGTTGTGGTATTTAATGTGACCTAGGTGTAGGTCAGCCACTTAAAAAACAGCATACTAAGAACACTAGTTGGACAGAGAGAAAAAAATGTGCGAGTGAGAGTTTGAATCTCCACTCTCTCATCATAGCTCCCTCCTTGTCTTTCACCATCACTGAGTAGTAACACTTTGTAGACTTACATTGGCAGACTGTAGACTCTGTGTCACTGGACTGTTGGAGAAGGGGAATTCTACTTGCGCGAGAAATTCTCACACAGGCCATTTATTAAATGGTTGGACTAATTGCTTATCATTCATGCCATTTCAGTTCAAATTTTGTCCCTCCTTCAGAATTGATGTCAAATGTTTGACAATCTGGATCTGTATTTGGACTTGATATAATTCATTTTTGAAATGTTTGCTCATACAAGTATGTGAAGGCAAATTGGGGTGGGTCATTCCCCTTGCAAAGTCTTTTACGCTCTTGAAGTCTTCTTTCAAAGACCTTGAATAAATTTTATTGAAATATTTTGATGCTTCAAACTGACTCAAATGTTGAATGAAAAATACAAAATGTAGACTGTATGAAACAGTTTTTTTACAAGTGGATATAGCATGAAAGTGGAAGATAAAGCAACTGGTGGTATAGTTATGACAATGCATACAATAATTTCAACAAAACACAGTACTCTTAGAGGCACAAAACAGTTCACATCATTAAATTTTTTTCTATAAAAATTAAGATATTTTTTCCTCATCAAATTTATGTCAGTTAAGTGCATTAAATCAGCTCTACTTAAGAGAGTCTATAATAAAATTCCTTAATTTTAATTTATTGCAAGAAATAAAGGTTGTCATTATTTTTCAATATTCATTTGTCATTGTTGAGAGTATTGAATTGTTGATTTTTTTTTATATTACCTGTATTTAATAAAACAAATTGTTTCTACGAGTGTGCGCG
This sequence comes from Callitettix versicolor, assembly GCA_022606455.1. Classification (NCBI taxonomy): domain Eukaryota; kingdom Metazoa; phylum Arthropoda; class Insecta; order Hemiptera; family Cercopidae; genus Callitettix; species Callitettix versicolor. The sequence continues at coordinate 108,649,128 of CM040190.1, read as the reverse complement.
ATGTACAGCCAAATCTATGGCATACAGAAGTCTGAAATTTGTAATGTTGGTTGACACCTTGAAGCCAGATTTAAAAATTTTTAATTAGATTTTTTTAATTAAGAAATTAGCTGAAAATTACACCTGTTTATTTAGGACATTCACAGTGAAAATGTCACCACCTGTGGGAAGTTAGTCAACACTATGACCACCTTAACAGCTTCCAGAGCATTCCTGGCTGACAGTTTCCTACCAGCCCTTTAAATGTACCATATTTTTTTGTTTGCCTCAGTCTCTAGGGTACTCCCATCAGATCTCAGTCTTGTTGGGTCTGCCCAGTTGTCACTGACTCCCTATAGAAGCTTCCAGTAGGTATTTGTCTGCAATTCTGGTTATTCAAATCATGAATCATTTCGAAGTGTTCAACCCCATTCCTTCATTCTATGACAGGTCAAATCTGCTCAGCATCCCCACAGTGAACTACTTTAAGTGGTTCAGTTTGTTTTGTTTCTATTTAATGTACCACTGGTAGCTAGGGAAAAGATGTTTAGCCATAAAGAGCCTCACATGTATCAGTAAAGCGAAACTGGAGGTCGCTTGGTCCAGAGTATGCTGTTCCACCTTGCCGTGGGATGTGTGTGCATCCTACTCGTTCGCTGTAATGATACAAATCCTTTTTACAGCACAGTATAAATCCATTTCCACCCTGCACCACATGGAGGTGCATAAGTCCGCTCTTGGATCTGCATACTCATCTTCTATCCCACCGATGGGATAGAATGCTCTGATCTAGTGTGTGATATAAGAGACCAATGTACAGACTTTTCACAGAGCTAGAATGCATAAAATGAACTTGTCAGCAATGCATTTGCTACAGTAAACTCGCAAGAATAATTTGCAAATTGATTGAAAGATGAAGTAAACAATACAAACTCCTAGTTAAATAAATATCAAGTATATTTTACAATTAAAAAAAACTAAAGTATAAACAAACTAATAAAACTACAGCAATTGTTAATTACATGTAAAGTAAAAAATTTGAATGTCATTTATCATAAAAACTGTGATAAAATATCACATTTCTATAATTATGAAGCAAAAATGTTCTCAGGCTTTTTGGATAAGAGTTAAAACTTTTCCAAATTAATCAGTCCATCAGACAGGCTTTTCCACATTCCTGTCCCAAGTAATGAATGAATGAACAGCTTTATGCTATTTATTGTACTGTATGTAAAGTTTGTAGTATTATATGTGTGAATTGTGACATGCACGATAGAAATAGTGTATTTGATTCTTACAATTTTTATTTAAAATAATATTTAGTAACCATCGGAAAAGTAAAAGCCCACAATTTTATTTCTGTTCTTGGAAAACTGCCATTTTTTTTTAAAGGCGAAAAGCACATTGAGGCTATTATCACCTCCCTAAATGTAAGTGTGAGTGCGCCTCCCTAAATGTAAGAGTTAAAGTCATAAGTGTAAGTGTGTTGTTCGGGTACCGTGAGGGATGTCTCTCAATAGGTGCAGCTAGTTTGCACCCCCCTGCGGATGAACAATTGCAAGTTTTGGTTCACTAAGTTTGGATAATCGATTTCTTAGTGTATATACATTAGCCTACTGTTTTAATTTCTTGTACCTGTTAAAATTATTATTTCTGTGTGCGGTGTTTCGACTAAACAGTTAAGTTAAGACAAGTGATGCACATGCAAACAATTGCCGATAATGTAACAATTGGACTACACAATGAATCAAACCAGTAAAGTACTACTGTACTGATTTCAACTAGGCTGCTATTAAACTAGCACTACGACTACTTATTGTGTCAAAGATTTTTTTTAGATATTACTGTACTGTACATTAATCAGTAATAACGTGATATTTTTGAAATTGTTTATTTTTGACAGATCTCGAAATATGTTGGAAGAACATATGAATACACACACTGGAATACGACCGTACAATTGTTCCAATTGTGGAAAATCGTTTGCTTCCAAATATACGTTCAAGGCACATGAAAAGACTCATTTAGAAAGGCCACGACCTTTTTCTTGTGATAAATGTAATAAAACGTTCCTTACACAACAAAATCTCATCCAGCACGAACGGACTCATTCCAGTTTACGAAACTTTGTTTGTCCCAGTTGTGGTAAGATATATACATATATAAATCTATAATTTACATACTACAAAATTGTTACATGAAGTCTTAGTTTTATTTCTGAATGTTTTGTTTAGATCTAGGTCTATGTTCTAGTTACATGTTTGGGTCTTAGGTTATTGAGAATTAGAGTTGATTCATGTAGAGTGTGGTTTGAATCGTGTATGGTTTCGTATACCCAAATAAATACCAATAATGACATGAATGAAATGTTCTTAATATTCCATCATTAAGTAACACTTTTAGAAACAGAAATGAAGATATTTGATTAATTTTCTAGTTGATTATTTCAAAGAAATAAAAGCATGTATGGTAAAGTAAAGATGTGTGTGGGATATATTGCATCTCAAAAGCACAGTTACATTGGGCTTTTGACATTTCTTTTTCTCTTAACCAATAAGACTGAGTATGACCCATACCTAGTCCTCCAACCAAGCTAAGTACAAGTCCCTTCATAATGTCCATTGATTATTTCACTTCTGAATACTAGAAGGCCCTTTCTTAATGTCTAGTTCGAACAAAACTTTGTGACAAGCTCATTCATGATAATCAAGAGCTGATTCTTTGTGAATTCTATCTCAGGATCGTCCGCTGTCTTTTTAGATACCAGAATGTCACTGTACATTTGAGTGTAAGGTACCACTACTTCTTGTAGTGTAAGGTAGATCAGTTGTGCAGTTCAGTAAATCCTCTTCCTTCCTCTGCCTTTAGAGGCAGAAATAAGTTCTGCCACTCAAAAATTGCATAAATTTGCCCTCATATACAAGGTGTGTTCAGAAAGTAACGAGAATTTTATGAACGGAATATTTATTTATTCTTCTACACTGATGTTGTTGCCTTCAAAATAGTCCCCATTGGAGATAATGCACTTGTGCCAGCGCTTCTTCCAATCCTCGAAACACTTCGCAAACTCGATCTTTGAGATAGCCTTTAGTTCTTTCAGTGATGCGCTTTTAATGTCATCTACGGCTGTAAAATGACGGCCCTTTAAGATTCTTTTTATTTTTGGAAATAGGAAAAAGTCACACGGAGCCATGTCTGATGAATATGGAAGCTGGGGCATCGTTACAGTACTGTTTTTGACCAAAAATTCATGAAAATGAAGTGGTGCAAAAGCCATGAATTGTTTTTCCACAGATCCAGGCGTTTTTTTTTTTCGGATTGCTTCACGCAAACGGTATTGAACTTGTATGTAGTATATTATTTTATTGACCGTTTCACCTGGTGGCAGGAATTCATGATGCACTATGCCATTAATATCAAAGAACACAGTGAACATAACCTTCACGTTCGACCGCACTTGTCGAGCCTTTTTCGGTCTTGGTGAGCCAGAATACCTCCACTGGGATGATTGACGTCCCATCCATTTAGTTTCGGCGTCATATCCGTAAACCCATGTTTCATCACCTTTTATAATACGTTTCAGTAATTTTGCATTGTCGTTGACTTCATTTAGTGACTCCTGAGCAACTTCCATTCGCTGCTATTTTTGTTAAAAATTCAACAATTTTGGAACGAATTTTGCTGCCACGCGTTTCATACACAAAACATTAGAAACAATGTCATGACATGATCCAGTCAATATGCCAACATCATCAGCGACCTCTCTAATTGTGATTCGGCGATTGTTCATAACCATTTCTTTCACTTTTTCCACATTTTCATCAGTTGTTGATATGCTGGGGCGTCCAACGTCTTCACGGCCTTCTTGGAAACACTTATAAAACTCGTAAACTCTTGCTTTACTCATAGTAGACTCACCATAGGCCTTTGTTAACATTTCACACACTTTGTTACACTTTATTCCATTTTTTACACAAAATTTGATACAAATTCTTTGACCCATTTCTTTTAACAAACGAAAATCTCATAAAACACATCTAACCTTAGTGGCTGTCACAGACAAATTCAACAATAAAAACAGCTGAAAGTTTTATCATACTTCAAGTGCATGTATACCGACATAAAAAAAAATATTTGACAATCTGACTCTTCAAGCCTGCGAAATTTAAAAATTCTCGTTACTTTCTGAACACATCTCATAGGTTTTTTTAAGTTCACTACAATACCTTTATCTTCAAAAAAAAAAAAAAGACTAACGCAGTTGAGCTGCTACAAGATTTTTCATTTTCATCAGTTCAGTAAGTAGAACCTCGGTAAGTTAGATTAATCGAGACTGATGTCAGTCTGGGTTAACCAGAGAATGTGGGAAAAATTAGTGAATGATAGTATAACAGCTATATAAAATTTTCCTATTTTTTAAACAAAACATCTTAGAAACATGAAAAATTTATACAGATTTTAAAACACATCACAAATCTGTTGAACAATTTGCAAACAGCAGCAGTTTTAAAAAACCTTGTATGATCTATAAAATCCAACGGAAATCTTGTTATGCAGTCCTTTTTAAAAAAAAAATCGTACATTGGAAACAACTGGAGCTATAGTTATGAAATTTAACACAATATAGATAAAATATTGACTGTTATATAAAAATTGATTAAAAATCTAGGTATGGCTATTCCAATTTATGAAAAACCATTTTCAAAATGAACCTTTACTGTTATATATGCTAATAAAGGTCAGTGCATTAGCCATTCAAATGCATTTAAATCATACATATCAGTCAAACCTTCTGCAAACCACAGTGTTTAAAAAACCCTTACATGTTCCCTAAAATCCGCGGAACCCAAGTGCGTGCAAGAGTTTTTTTATAAAAGCTGCAGTTCTTAAGTCTATAGCCGTGTCTAAAAGAAAATAAGGTAGTGTTTTTAAAAAATCCTTTGTGGAAAAGTTTCCATCAGTTTTAGAATTAAGAAAAGGCAATCAGTATACTTGCAATAATCCGACACTTTTTAATCTGGCATGTCCAGTAATCCTTTTGTGTTAATTATCTGTGTTCCATGTACTCTTAAAGCTTTTACTGTGTTTTTATTGTTGTTTAACTTGTTTATTTTTTACTTTTATTTGTTTAGCTTTTACTTGTTTATTTGCATTTAAAATAATTCTGACAGTGTTGTACTATGGTAACGTGATATTTAAAGGATTGGTATTTGATCCAATTAATGTAGCTTACTAAATTATGATCAACAATTAAATAATTAAACACATAAATAATAATAGTGATGACACAAACGTGTCTGCATATAATTTTAAACAACAAAGCGTTAAGCATTTTGTACAGTGTTCTTCAAAGTTTATACATTTTTTTTCTTGCATTTAGGAAAAGGTTTTGGCACAGCTCGTAATCTCGAAGTCCATTGTGTGATACATACAGGGTTCAAATCATTTATATGTAGAATGTGTGGTAAAGCATTTGCCAGGAAAGCTGAGATAAGAGATCATGAGCGAACACATACTGGCGAGAAACCATATCAGTGTGAATTCTGTGGGGCTACGTTTAGGTAAGTAGCTTTATTTTATTTATTTATAATCCCTAAAATTATTTAATTTATATCACTTAAGTTATAATTTATAAATAAATTAAGCTACATGTGGTCAGTGGTGCATAATTTCAGTAACAGTTATAAACTTTTAATTGAAGTAATACAGTTGAATATCTCAAAGACAAAATAATGTATGGGTGTTGCACTCCTTGGTGGTGAATGACTTATGTCTCGTTTTCAGTTTTCAGCAATTTGCTGCATTTATTATTTGTTAAATAATGTAATTTTGTAAAAACTAACCTTGGTTCGTTATATTTTTATCAAAAAATGAATAGTATTTTAAACTTTTATAATTAATTGTTTTGTGGTTCAAGTTTATTTAACAACTAGTAGTTCAAAGAACAGTAGTTCTTGCAGCATATTCTTAATCAGTATAAGAGCGATCCACGTCAGAGTTCATAACTTTTTCTGTCAATTTATTGTGTAACTGATATTTATGAAAAATGTTACTGGACCAACTTTATTGGAAATTTTACATTCTTTCACCATAAAAAGCGGTCAAAATTGTGATAGGTTTTGCTCTTAAGCCAGTATTACAGGAAATAACTAGCAGCTACACTATCGATGCTTAAGCAGACCCCACCATCTTGAAATGGAAGTGAATGGGAAAAAATCTTTTGGGCTTTATACAAGGTACCGTCTGTTAGGAATTTGGGATCTCACCTAACCCAGGTTCATTGAAGAATCAATTATCGGTTGTTCACAAAGCCTTTTAATTCATATAATTATTACAAAATATTTTATGTTGTCACAGCTACAAGTACACTTGGTAACAACCCAAGAATGAACACTATTGTATTACCCGATCAAAATTTTTCCCCTGAAATAATGTCCCAAGCTCCTTTCTAGAGACCCGTGCCCCATTTTTTTTTAAACCAAAAAGAGAAGGGGAAGAAGTGTACAGAAAAACTGTCTACTTACTTAGACTGTCGACCCAGTGGTTGTTGATAACCTGGCTGGAATGTCCTGTTGGAGCACTTCCTGATATACAGTTGGCCTACCAATTGCCCTTTGGTCTCCTCCAGAATCAACTGAATACAACCTAACCTAGTTTTTCCCCAAGCTTTTATCTAAACTGCTGTTCAACATATCTTGTTGATCATTGCAACTGGCAGTATGTCAGCAGTTTAGTAATTTTTTTTTTTTTTTTTTTGTAACTTTGTCAATAGTGTTCATTTTTGGCTGTGACCTCTTTACAGTATTTAAAACTAATAATTAAAATTGCAATTTTTAGTTCATACTATATTTCAAAATAATTGGTCATTGATTTTTGGCCAAAACTATGTACATTCATCATCGTTAAATCAGATGCCATCATCTTGAAAAAGAAGTGAATGAGAAAAAATTTTACACACGTTGTTTGGGCTTTATACAGAGTACCTCTGAAACAAATTTTAAAACAACTGTCAATGTGTTTGGCCAAAACTGCGTAACAAGTGAACATGCAAACCAAATGCTTAACGATCGAGTTGAAACAGAGACCTCGCTTCGCTTGGGCAATTATTAATAAATTTATTACTTTGCCAATTATATAAAATTGTACCTTTTATTTCTTAAACTGAATGAGTCTAGATTTATATGAATTATTTACATATAGGTATATGTAATTATACATATTTATCAAAAGTTTTATCTTTTTCATCATTATAAATTATTTGCACTGTTCTTATTTTGTTATATAATTCTGGCAACATTTTTCTATAATCGAGCTACAAGTTTTATCAATTACATATTTTTGGAGATAACTGCCAAAGAGGCTGATTTGTTTTATCTTTATCTCAGTTAGGCTCTTGTTTACATGACCGATCCCATACGGTTCTAGAGTATAAAGATGTTCTGCTGAGTTGTCAGCTATCTCAAAACTATGAACTAATACCACTTAAAACAACTTTTCCTTACAATTTTAACCTTAAATGTAAACCATCAGCTAATTGATTCTTACCAATGTAAACATTACACAAAGCAATTATCAGCATTTGCCCCTGCCGCAGACCATTAAACAGTTGTCTGTGGACACCTAGTGCTGTTTTGTAGTACTATTTTAAAATATATGTGGTATATAATCAATGTTGTTTAAATGTCCATTTATGACATGAACAATTTTTACTGTTTGCTTTAGCTTATGTTTAACATGAATTTTAAAATAGGTCTACAAAACATAATAGCATTTTATAGAAATAACATGGAAATATTATATAACAACTGTAGTATTATAGGTGAATATATTTCCTTTTGATTTTGATCACTATATTGTAATATTTTATTACTGATTTACAGTCAAAGGAGTAACCTGCAATCACATAAAAGGGCGACACATTATGATGACAAACGTTATAAGTGTATGGACTGTGGGAAAGGGTTTAAACGAAGACGTTTGTTAGACTACCATGTGAAAGCGGCCCATACTGGAGAGCGACCATATAAATGTCCAACGTGTAGTGCAACATTCATATATCCAGAACATTTCAAAAAGCACAGAAGAATTCATACCGGTGAAAAACCATTCTTGTGCGAGGTAATTGCAAAACTGTGTGTAAGCTTTTTTAATTTAAGTTGTATGTGTTTGATTTTGATGATGCCAAATACTTCTATGATTAAATAAAGTATCGTCACAATAAGTGGCCAACAAGATTCATGATTTAAAAATAACACTTGCATATGCTGTAGTTGTTTGACAATTCCTTCTAAATTCAAGATGTCTGATTAAATATCTGTTTAAAAATGGTATAATATTAAATGTTTTCTGCCTATATACAATAAAACAAGAAATTGTTGATAATTTGGGACAGATTAAGAGTGATTATAGCTTAGTAAATTTAAGATGCCACAAATGCATTTAAATCTTTCATATATTATACTGTATTTTGATCGGTTTTGTACCAAAAATAAGAACCTGCTTTATTGAAACTACATATATGGGGTACATACAGGTTCATTCAAACTCCAGGGAACTCTTATACTTTTAAGGCTTTACAATAAAATAAAATTGACAAAAGGTCTACGAAAAAAATTTCCGTAAAGTGTCACCGTGAGAATGTGCAGCACAATGCAGGCATAAGTGACAAAAATAATTGTGTGTGTACCAAGACAGTTGATTCTTCAAAAAAAGTTGTTCAAAGTAATGTTTCAATTATTACTGCACTGAAGACTTAATTATTGACTAAAATTTTTGAACGTAGAATTTTCAATCAGTTTTACCAGTGTAGAACTGTATTATAAATCAGTTCTGATTTAGAATCAGTTTTGAAAGTAGAATCAGTAAGACAATGTAATATGTAAATCTTATTGAATAAAAGACTGTTTTTAGTAAACAGTAAATACTAACATTCAATTATGCATAGCAATTTCTTTAACAATACAAACTGTGATAACCTCTTTTCCTATTTGTTTATTTAATAATTGTTGACTAAATCAGTTTTGAAAGAATCAGTAAGACAGTCTGTGTTCTTAAATAAAAGACTCAGCTTCTAGTAGTCTTAAAGATATACAGTTTACTGTAGTCTAATATAGATATGTAATGTAAAAAATCCAATTATAGTAGAGTTCATTTTTAAATATTTCAGTAATGTACAGTGTTAGAATTCTTTTTATATTCTTCTTCTTTTCAATTTGAATATATTTAATTTAATTAACGCCATTCGAATTAAGTAAAAAACAGTTCTTCATAAAAATTGCCTTGGCAGTAACTATTAACATAGCGCAAGGGCAAACACTTGATAAAAAAGATATTTACCTCCTCAAGCTAGTCCTTTTGCACAGACAATTGTATGTTGCTTTCTCAAGAGTTACATCTCTTGCAATGTAAATTAGTTGTAGAAGAAACTTCCGAATAAAAATTGACTGAGGATTCTGTTGTCACTTTGAACATTGTGTATAAAGAGATGCTAAAACACTATTCAACTTCTTGCTGTACATTGTTCTATATTATGCGTTTTTTTTTTTTTTTTTTTTTTTTTTTTTTTTTTTTTTTTTTTTAACTACAAAAGATTGCATGGATCCACTAGTTAAAATTAAGCTACGGAATTATCTAACGCACAAAGAAATGGTGGTTATAATAAAACCCTGCAGATTCGTGACAAATGGGAATGAGAGCTTGGTTAAAATGCGAAAAAGGTCAGATTATCAGAGGTACACTTTCATTGATAAAACACAAACAGTACTGTAGTGTAGAGAAATGAAAGCATAGCTGATTTCTGCTTACACTTACACCATTAATTATGAATCACAGACTAGTAGAAATGAAAAGTCTACTAATCTATTCATGAAAGCAAAGAGCAGTGAATCACTAACAGATGCACAGGTGCATTAGCGCTAAATCATAAAACAAAAATAATAAATTGCCAATAACAGGACTATCACACAATCAGGATGAACCAACGAACTTGTACTGTACTAATGTTTTTAAAAAGAAGCATTTTATAAGAAAAAAGGAGGAAGAAACCAATAAAATATTTATGGGAGCTTTTACTGATGTCAAACATGTAGAATCTTTTATCATTTTTACTTCAATCCATTTAAATCTTGAGCCTTATTTGCAGTAAAAATCAATTTTTTTAATCGAATTAAATTATAATTATTGCATATGATTGCGGCTTATATAAATATGTACAAAATAATAAATTCTAGTCTATAAAATAACAGGTTACGTACAGCTTTGATATAAGAGTACATTTAGTGGAGGTAATATCTTGCTACATAAAAACTAAATGTTATTTGTTTGTGTAGGTTTGTGGGAAGGCATTCAATAGCAGAGATAACCGTAATGCACATCGCTTTGTGCATAGTGACAAGAAGCCATATGAGTGTCTCGTCTGTGGCATGGGTTTTATGCGAAAACCTCTGCTTTACAATCACATGCAAACTCAGGTAAGGTTGCTTAAATGTAACCATTTTCAAAAACATTTTTACAGATTTTTACTGCTATTGGTTTTTCAGTTTATCCATTTGAAACTAGTATTGATTACCCTGAAATGATCGTTGATGGTTCAGAAGTGATATATGTAGAAATGTTAAAAAATTATTTGGGGAACACTTAAAACTCATCCTGTTATTATTTAAAACATTTTTTTTGTTTATATATATATATATATATAAACAAAAAAAAATCATTCATGAAAAAAGTCAACACTGAATTACAAATACATTTATTGTAAATTATAACAGGATGAGTTTAAGTGTTCCCCAAATATTTTTTTAACATTTCTACATATCGCTTCTGAATCATCAATGATCATTCCAGGGTAATCAATACTTAGTTTCAAATGGATACATTGAAATGGTGCATAAGTTCAGTTTTATTACCACTTTTTATAAAAAAAAGTTTTTAAACTCATAATCGTAAAATATTTATTTTAAGAAAAGTAGCTTTTATGTTCATATCTGATTTTTTCAGAATTATTCTAACAAATTATTTTTAATTTTGATTATGGTATTAAGAGTTGATGTTTCATAAGATTTATTTATTTGTTTAGGGTCATTTACACGATACCATTGTAGTAAACCAACCCAGACTAACAACAGATGAAGATATGTTAGTGTCGCATACTGGAACTGAAGGAATGGAAATGACTTTAGTGACAGACAGCGAAGGAAACACCAAACTTTTACCTGCTGATCAGGTGGTAAGTCATTAGAAAAATATGAAAATGAATTTTCTAAAATAAATACCATACTGTAGCTTTCTTTAAATGTAAATTAATATTTGATGTTAAAGTAAAGTAAAAATTTCTAATTTAGGGATCAGTACATGTATTAATACAGTGGTACCCCCATTAACGGCCTTAATTCCTTCCAGAACTAAGGCAACTGCTGTGAGAATCAGCGCTTACATTAGAGACTTGTTGAAAACATTTTAATTTGTTCAAAAATTGAAAATAGGATTTGAACAACAATTTGAAGCTTGCACACAAAGACACAACATTTTGTTAAATTTAAAAATCAAAAGTATGTAACACGATAATATTATAACTGTTTAAATTTTTTAACACTAACAAATTAAACGAGTTCACACACAAAGTAAAATTAGGTATGGTGATAGAAAAGTGAATAGGATTGGGCATTCTGAGAAGAGATAACTAAGAAATATCATGGAAGTTATTGTTGTACAAAAACCAAACGCCCATCAGTCAAAGGCTTGCTTGTGTTTTAGCACAAAGGGTATTTGTGCAGTGTAGGTTGCTTTTTTGAGATAGTGATTTTTGAAATTTTTTTGTTTTATTTTGTACCTTATTATCTAATTAACATGTATTCAACCACAGAAAATATTTTTTTTTAAGATTATTTACGATTTTAGGCTCTTTTTACAGAATTATGTTGTGGCATCATTGCTGTTTACATTGCATTAAACATATTAAATTTCATACATGGATTTACCAGTCATGCTCATTATTATCAACTACATGTACTTACTGCTCATCTATGTTACTCATTCTGACAGCTTAATAGCTAAATGAAGGTGAATTCCTTTTTCCACTTAGCACCAACAACCTTTTTTTTTGGTTTAGCAACCAACCACTTTTTCCTTGTGGAATACACCAACAATGAAGGTGTATTCCTTTTTCCCTTGGTTAGTTCTCATAATAAAAACACTGTTCAAATGGCGCCCATTATTTATGAACTTTGGCGATTGTGGCCTTTTGTGTTTTAGGTTCATCACCTAACAAAAGTGTCATTTTTTTTTAAATGGTTTTTCCATTGTTTTAACAATCAAAAATATGTTGCCTACTTTTGTGCAGTAGTAATTTTAAGGTTATGCAGGTCACTTTTATTTTCGATTTTTATCATATTTTCTATGTTTTCCGCTCTTGTATTTTTGATTATTGCGTTTGGACATTTAATGAAGCATTTTAGTAAACAAATTACACAAAAATCAAAAACAACCTACATTGCATATTTACTGTTCAGCTCTTTATTTGAAACTAAACTGTTATGTGGATCAGTGTACCTCAGACAAAGAGTTAACATGACATGAACTTAAAACACAAGGAAGGCTATTGATAATGTTTAATTACACATATTAGATGATCTTATTGTGCAGAAAATGCAAGTACATAAAAATTATTAACAACAACAATGAAGTTTAAAAATATGACAGATTTTGTACTTTTCATTTTCTGTAATACACAAAATATGTCTTACTACGGCAGGGTCTGCTGAAGAACTGCTTGGGCCACAATGTCTTTCCTAAACCCTCGAACTTCTTGAACATTGCCTGTTCTAGATTCTTAAGCTTTCATTGATTAACAATAGTCCAGAAGATTTAGTTGTAACACAGTTTCTTTTCATTTGTTGATCTATAATTTAATTTGTCTATGTAAATGTATAAATTAATATTATTATTACTATTTAAATTCATCATATGTTAAAATACACTTGCATAGTTTGTTCGTATGTATGTATGTATGTATTTATGTAATTTTGTTTATGTAGGACCTAGATGGGCAGGATAGCAAAATGTACATAGCCGACAGTCAAGATACAAAGATGTATATAACTGATGGGCCAGATACTAAGATGTACATAGCTGAACTGAAGGAACATGTAATTATTCACAAAGACAGGTCAAACAGTACGAATGTTATGGGCGAAGGAGATGAGATTGTCGAAGGAGCAGAATATGAAGAGGCAGTTGAACATCTAATTATTGATGGCCAGGTTAAACAAATTACTTACTGTTAACCTATGTTAGTTATGACTAATTCACTTATTGTGATTTCAAGTTCTAAATTAAACTATAGTAAAGATTCCTTTGACAACTGACCCAGTAACAAATTGAACAGTCCAAGGCAGTGAGGCTCGAAAAGAAAATTATTACAACTCGGTTGGTCTTACAATAATATAAACATGCTATTTATATTTAAGTTTAGACTATCAAGTTGAAAATAAAGTAGTCATAGATATTGGTAAGAATAGTTGATCGATAACAGACCTATAGTGAAACGTAATACGAACCAAAGAACCAATTAGCAAAAAAGGCGGTAAAATACGCCAGATGCAGCCAATAAAAATGTAAAACATAAGGCAACACTTTTTAGTAACATTTGAACAATCTGAGAGACCAGATACATTTTTGAAAAGCGTTAAGTAAATGAAATAGAATTGCAGTGATCAGTGGAAAATAATTAAATAATCAAGTGTGAAAACAGGAAGACTAATATTAATGTGATCAATTTATTGACTAGAATACAGACAACAATATTAGCAACTATAAAATCGAAAGACAATTTTAGAACATTTTGAAAGATTTTTTATATTTTAATAACAAAAATATGTTACAAAAAATATCATTATGTATAATTATTTCTTAAGAGAAATAATTACCCTGCTTACATCCCGATATTGGAAAATATTGTGTTTATAAAGTGAATGTAAATCTTTTTATTTGTTCTCAATCAATATGAATTTAATAAAAATTAAATTGTTAAATTATTTTATTTTATGGTCATGTTTGAAAAAAATTTACTTATAGTAAATGAGGAAATAATTATTTTATACATATTATAGAAATAAATTGGTTGATTATTTCAAAATATATACCTAAATATACAAATAAAATTTATAATATAATTGGATAAATTAATTATGTTTGTCAAAAAAGAAAAAACTGCAAATTTATTGCCATAGTATGTGTATAAATGTAGTAATGAGACTTGGAAGAAAACTGTCTGGACATAACCTTTCTGTGGCAGCTTCATTGTAATTTTCGTATCTACAGTCATATCTCATGCACTCTAACCTTTGTCGATTTTTAATATGCCATATTTCATTGACTCTAAGACACATTTTTTCCTATTCTAATACTTAAAAAAAACAAGGTGTGCCTTAGAATCAATGATGTCAAAACAGTAATCCAAAAATATTTCTATTTTCATATTTTTTAGAAATGAAACCTTGTTAACTGAACAATTAGAAGAAAGCACACAGCTGCAAGATCATTCACTGTGATAGCCCCTCCTCCCCTCCTCCCCTCTACAGTTCTGTCTAACGAGTGTTTTCATTTCAATCTTGCATTGTAACAAGTGTTTTTATTTAAACTTGTGTTGTTTGGTTAGAACTTTGTTCTTAAAAAATTTTTTTGGTTTTGAGAAGTGTAATTTGTTATTCTTGATTGCCTTAATGTTTGAATAATAGTAAGCTGCATTATTTGCTAATGTCAAGACATTTTTGTAACCATAACTGGTCAGTTATTTTGTTCTGACTCTTGTCACAACTTTCATCTCCAGCTGTTCATTGATATTTTTTTGTGGTACTGTGTTGATCGTAGGTTCATTTCGCTAATCCTAATGCAATGGAAGCACTCGATTCATCAGGAAACGAAATAGGATCAGTGGCCGAAATAACAACTAGTTTAGAAGATGGGGGACATACAATTGTTGTACCTTCAAGACATGGTTCTTACGGTGATCAAACTGCAAGTGTTGAATCCGATGATGTTCCAGTGCACCTTGTGCATATCCGTATTCCTGCAGAAGGTGATAATGGACAAGCCTCTTGGTTTAATATAGTGCCACCTTAAGTTATGTAATTATTACTTAATATAAATAGTTTGTAAATAGTAATAGTATTTTGTGTATTTTACAAACTACAATATATTTTTACTTGTTTTTTAAGGAAAAATGTAAAATAACAATGTGGTATTTGAACTATCATAATTGAAAACATTTTTTATAATTATTTGTGCTTTTTGTAAATGCTGATCATCAAGGGTAGTAATAATTTATTATCAAATTTTGTTAAAAATAATTTATTCCAAAAAACGTGTTTTTTTAAAGTTGCCACCTATGTATTTTAGAAACCATCTCAGTGAACTTAAGGGTTGTAAAAGCAAAATGAATTTTTCAGGAAATTCTGTAAATTTTATACTTGTTCATTCTTCTAGTACACCTTCAACTTAATCTTATTATTTTCAATCATTACATTTTCTCCTTATTTTTGAAGGAATTATTACAATCTAAGTATTTGAATTAATTCAGTTATACAAATATTAATATTAATTCACATCAATGACTAATGTTAATGTATTTGTTAGCCTAGAACAATACATGCCTACCTTTATTTTGCTGGATTTACTGGGATTATTATTACTATTGTTCAGTGTACTGACACCATCTTCCAGTGTTCTTGCTCTCCAGTGTCTCCTCTTCTCTCTTTGGATAACAATAAATGTTGATAAAATTTAAATTCTTTATTACTTCATTTTTAGTCGGTACTCTCAGTAGTTGATTGGTCAGTGTAGTGTTGCACTTTATTCCTTTATTTCCCTTGTAATGAAAGTGATCTTACAGCAATGCATGTAATCCTTTTTTGAAATAAATACAGCCTCTAACAATATGATTACGATTCAATTTCCTTATTACAGATATATATATATATATATATATATATATATATATATATATATATATATATATATAGATAGATAGATATATATATATATATATATATATATATATATATATATATATATATATATATATATATAGATATATATGTATATATCTTTGATTTTGCTAATTCCCTCTTAATGTAATTAATTTAGAAACTAAATTCATGATAGTCCAAAAATATTGTTTTATGCCTTGCATTTCCAAAGATTGTGATAAATTTCCTGTTTTTTGTGCCAGCAATCCAATTTGTTCCATTCTCATTCCCAATGATAAATTGTGCATTCTAACCACCAATAGCTTAAAAAAAATTGTTTTTTTCAAATTTGAAATCTCGTCTTTGTACAACTTTACATGAAAGTTAATTTTAAAATATGCAGTTTGAATGTTTTTTTATGTTTTTATACCCTCATTGCCGAGTTTTCTTTTATAATTTACAGCCTACATTCCAAATGGGCTTACCCTTCTAAAATGATTTTCTTTAGCTAGTTTAAATATATTCTTCTGAATATAGCAAATATTTAGTTTTTTTGTAACTTCATTTTAATGTTATATACGTAAAAAAAATTGCATTTGTTTAAATCAATGTAAAATAATGTAAAAAGTTTAAATTTCATTGTACAAATCATGAATGTTTAAGAATTATTGTATTTAAGATTATTTGGAGATGTGTTGGTAAAAATGAATATTGTAATTCCTGGGAAATAGTTATCCTTACAAACTCTTAAGTCTACCACAAACGTTTTTTAAGTTTTTATTTAAATAGGTAGCTCTTGACAAGTACCAAGACGAAGTATGGTTAATATCTATGTCTACAATACAACTGCAATGTCTATTAATGTCTACAATTATTATTTCATGTCAGTACTGTATGTTCGTATTGTAACAATAATCATTATAAAACAGTATTTTATTATAACTTAAATTGTTACATTAAAAAATATGAAACTAATAATTTAATTAAATAACTTTTTAATGGTATAATAAGAGCACTGTGGTGATGTTATACAAACGTTTTCCAAGTCCTTACCATACTTGGTAATAAACAGAATAACAAAAAAAAAATTGTGAAGTTATTTCTTTATTCTTGTTATCATGATGGCTATAAGAGTTAAATAGGAATAAAGGAATAACTCTGATAAAAAAATTTGTTTGTGTTATTGTGTTTACTCGCAATTGTGGTAAAAGACTCCCAAGACAGTTTGTAAGTTAAAATCCTATACAGTAAAATTTAAAAATTACACATCTAAACAATATTTTCTGCATATTTTAATAATCAGTAATGAAATATGACCTTTGAATATGATCAGCATTCTAGTGTTAGATTACCTGTGATTTTTAAGATAAATAATTTTTATTTTAGTGTTATACAGTAATTTTACTTTGTCACTATAGAAAGTTTAAAGAAATTACGATGATCATACAGAATATAAACCTTGTGGTTTTCAGATAACCACTTTCAGGTAAGTTAACCCCCACCTAACATTTCATTTGAATGAAAAATGTTATTGAAGTCCAGTTTCTTTTCTTGGATGGATGTCAGTATTGCTGAATATGAAATTAATTGACAATTTTTTATTTCATTTTCCATGTCAAGACAATATTTTAACTTTTCAAAACAAATTTGTTTGAAGACCTTTTTGGTAAAAAAACAATTGTTAAAAGTTAGATTGTCTCAAGAATTGCCTCTACAAAAAAAATTAATGGATAATTGTACGATGTAGATTTGAGTTGTTTTAAATCTGTACGGCCAAACTAATGAATTGATTTGTTTATGATTAACTTTCAAACTGCATTTCAGGAGAAACAGTTGTGTATGAGGAAGTTGGATAATCAGCACGCATGAAAGAGGCTGGCGTGTATAAAATGAATCTGTAATTTTGTACGTAAACGTATTTTCTTTATAACCAATTAAAATGGATATTTTGATCTTAATAGTTGGCGTTATACCACAACAATTAATTCTGTGAATGAATAATTAATTTTAAATAAATTAATAATTATTACACCATGTTTATATATTTTTTTTTTTTTTAAATATTACTTTTATAGTAGTTTAACATTATAACTTACTAAGTTTTCTCTTTACTGAAAAATAAAGGAATTTTTTTTTTATTAGTAAACAAATAAAATGGAGTTAACTAAATTTTGGTTTCCGGTGATGACAGTTAAAATTACTATGCATATTCAGAAATGATGTATTACTTTGAATTCAACAACATTACAATTAATCAATTATTAATTTATTGACTATTATTTACACCTGCGTTACTAATTTCTACATGATATCTCCAACACTATGTTGAGTGAATGTAGCATTCTGCAGCACTAATTTTGAAAGATATGTAATATTGTCTGAAACATTAACTCATTTAAAGACTAAACCATTTAAAATTCTTGTTATGGCAGCTGGTGCAAAAAGTAAGAACATTGCAATAATCTTAGTGCTTAGACAGCTTATATAAAATACTTTTATTAAAAATGATTTAAAGCAAACTGTAAACTTTATTCAATACAACACATATTTAACACTTATAAAATATTAACTTTTTTTACTGTATTTGCAAGTATAAAGGAAAAATAAAATTTAGTACAAATAAGTATAAAGTATCATTTCAATATTTAAACAAGAAACTAATATTTTTAAGTGATCTCTGTGTTTTATAGTTTTAAGGAAAATTTTAAAAACATCGCAAATGTATATTTCCTTTATTTTATTATGTGAGATAATATTAACATGTATACATAATGAAAGTTATTTGATTCCTCGTTGTATTACTTGATCAACTGTTAATAAATCATTCTGCTAATTTTGATACATAAGTAATACTTTTGTATTTATTGAATTTTGTCTGTAAATTTGTATATATTTTTAGATGTATTAAATTGCCTTACTTTTAAGTAAACAGTTAAAAGTTGTACTGTGTATAAATTACCAATATAAATATGGAAACCTTCTGTTTATTTTATTGTGATAGTATCCTTAAATCTTACAAATTAGAAGGAAACAAAGACTTCGTCAAAAGGTCTCCTTGAGCAGTTTCATCCTGGTTTTAATCCTTTTACTCCAAATTAGCATACCCCAGTCTTCCATTTAATGATTTTAAGATATTCGTAACAAATAATTTTATTATTTTTAAGTAACTGAAAAATTTATGAAGTCCTTGATTGTTTCAAATTCTTTTATTTACAAGCTCAAACTATACTTGTAATAATGTTTAACAAAAGTTTGATAAATATTTATGATGAAGATAGCAGTTAATTCTTCAGATGGTTCCGTTTTTAAAATAAAAAAGTTCTATTTTAATCAAGTAAGAAATAAACATCTATACTTTACAGTTTTTAACATCTATACTTTATGCCAGTTAGGCTACTGAGGATGAGGGATCAGCGTTAACGGTAACGGAAAATCAAAACAATTGTAAGCAATACAATAGTTTTAAGTATTATTAAAGATAAATATAAATAAATTAAGGTAGAATGATTAACTTCATGAAATAACAACAAAATGGGTTTATTAACATGTTACATCACTGTATACAAACCAGTCACGCACGAGTCTGCACATAGATCTGATTGCTCCTGTGTATTTAAACACAGATAGTGGCAGTGGATAATTGATCAGTTACTTGGCTGTGTAAACAATGATCCTATTATTTATGACTGTAAAGTGATACTTTTCTGTGTACAGTCCTGGGAACTGAAACAATATCAGTATACTTTCCTGGCTTTGCAACGTGGTTTTATTTTACAGCACCATTTCTGCAGTGTTCTAAACAAGTTCAAACATACATAAGCTTTCAGTGTAGTGTACAGCATGCAGGATATTTACAGAATTTTTTTTTTTTAGTGTATAGTGTATGAAAATGTCAAGCCCTAACCTGGAATCGAACCCAGGTCCTCAGGGTGAAAGCCAAGTACGCTATCAACTAGGCCACAGAGGCAGCTGATATTTACTGAAATATAAAGGTTCGTAAAACAACTTAGTATATTAAATTTCAAATTAAAAACTTTTTGATTTGATGACTATTACAGTAAAATATTTTAAAGGTAATATTTTGGTTAGATCTGAAATAGTACTGTACAAAACATATTTTGAATTAAAAAAATGTATTTAAAAGGTGTGTTCATTACTAGCCTTTAAATGTCTACCCATTTTTGGCTTAATATGAACTAAACAATTCCATATCAGTGATATTTAATGGCGGCAATTCAACCTGAGAGGATTAAATAAGCAGAAAGTAATTAAAGTACATATCTCTGCTTTTCCTAGTTTCAAACACTATTTGTTGACACATTTTCAAAACTTATACTGTTCTGCTCCTCCAAGTCTACATTCAGTTATTTATAACATTATGTTGATGAAATTATATTTTAAAAAAGTATAAGTTAACAAAATTATTGTTGGAAATTCACTGTAATCATAATATGTTTGCTGCAGTTTTTTTTTATCTGGTACCCGCAGGGGGTTGAGAGGATTTAGACGTCCCTCATGGTATCTGAGTCTAAAAAACACTTTACATTTAGGGAGGCTATAATAGCCTCAATGTGTTTTTCGCCTTAAAATAACACACAAAAATTATCAGGTAAACAATTTTTTTTTCATTTATTTATTTATTACAATTTTAATCTTACAAATTAAATGAGTAATACATATCATTGATCTAACATGTATTGAACTTAGCTAACTAAATCATGTGGCTTAAGTCGTCTGTTGTCCAATTCCACATCCAAGAGTTGGATGGCTTCGACGTTCGAATGTTGATGTAGTCTCTTCTCATGCCGAGAGGCGCAGTCTTGTATTATCTCCTTTACATACTTCAAGTCTAGGTCTGCATGAAGGTCATCATTTCTCTGGTACCGTCTTGCATTTGTCATTGCACGAATAATAAGATTTTGTATTCGCTGGATAATCTGTTGATTTGAGGGTACTGTACACCCCCAAAGTTCAGCACCATATGTCCAAATAGGCCTAATTACTGATATGTACAATAATCTCTTGTGGTATAAGGCCAACTGAGATTTTCATCCCATCAGCCAATACAAATCACGCAGTTTTTCTTTGATTTGCTCTGCTTTCTTACATACATGATGCTTCCACATAAGGCGTTCATCAAGATGCATTCCAAGATGTTTAGCAGATTTACTCTGTGGAATTTGTTTATTATTAAGTACAAATTGGGAGGTCTACTAACTTCTCAAATGTCAAGAATTCTTATTTTTTGGCTGTTAATCTAAGTATAAATATATATTATAACTACAAAAATAAACTCACCATTGGATTCTTGCCTAAAATATTACACACTTCAAAAGGCTTAATTAGTCTTTAACTGTAAAATAGTTGATCAAAACTGTTACCATGCCATACATTTACAAATTATCTTATTTTTGATTAATCAGTCAACAAATATTTAATCTTATTTATAATTATATTTTATTATAGTTTTCATTATTTTCTTAAAACAGAATAAAACTAAAAATAAATCTTTTTATCTAGTATATTGTACATACATTGTAAGAAAACAGGATAAAAATAAACTTGGAGTGCCTGCGCACTAAGCAGTTCAAAACATTGCCAATTTAAACTTTGTAAACTTCATTTGTTACCCTTCTTCAACAAGACAAATTTTTAGGAAGTGCAACTACTGTATATTTTTGTTGGTTCGTTATCACCAATGTAAATCTACATTAAAGTAACACAAGCTTGCCGATTACAATCTGTATTAGGGCAAGGTTGTATGAGTTAGCCTATCAGCCTTGTCATCAATTAACTGATAGTCAGAATTACAGTAAACAACTTTTCATATGCCAAACTAAACTTATTTAAAATGGACAGGGAAATATTTAATATGGTATTATTAGGATTAGCTTTTATGGTTTTGTTTACAGCTTTTAACACCATGGAAAATTTAGAGGTAATGTTAAAAATTTGCATGTTTTTAGAAAGATATTAAATTACCTGGAAAACTGTTAAATTTATCATGTATAAGGTGTTATTCATTAGACTATCCTAGGTTTTTTCAGTGATTATAAAAATAATTAAATTTCTCAAACATAATAACAGTATGTATAATAAATTTTCATATTATTTAGTTTTTTTATGTTTAAAATTAATTGAAAGTTATTATCATTGATTTTAATAACTTAATTGATTAAGTTATAATCAAAGTTTAATAATTGAAAGTTATTGAATATTATTATAAAAATTTGCTAAAATGTAAATTTGTAAATTAGCTATTAAAACATATAAACATGCAAAATATAATAATTTGGCTAATAAATTAACTTTTTAATATCGCACATTCTAAGTAAAAAATTGTTCAAGTTTAGTAAATGAAATGAGGTTTAAATAAATATTATTTTATATATAGTTCTGAAAGTCTTGTTTCATTTTGTGGTATATATATATTTTATATTATATTATATATATATATATATATATATATATATATATATATATATATATATATATATATATATATATATATATATATATATATATATATATATATATATATATATATATATATATATATATATATATATATATATATATATATATATATAATTATATATATATATTTTATTACTATTATTATTATTTGCGTATAGACCCTGTTGGATCACGCAAAGCACTTCGACTCATGTCTTGTTCCTTCTAATCCTCCACACCTCCTTCATCCTGTCCCCATGGATCCTCCTCCGTTCATTTTACCCCTGCTCTCTTTGCGATTTCATTTTCTGGGATCTTCCAACCGAGCATCTTTCTCCTGTATGCATTCCTATCTTAAATGTCTGTTGAATCTATTTCTGCGTCATGTAGGTCTATTCTGACTTATATATATATTTGTTAATGTGTTAATGTTACATTTTACAGAAACCATTCTTAGTGAGTTCACACAATGAGCATCCCAATTTTTATGTTGATGGATATGCTGCTCTGGGACTATTGTATTTTACTTTTGGATTAAGCCTATGGTTCACACCCTCTGTTCTAAGTATGACAGGACCACGTATAGTAATGAGTGTTTCAACATTTGGATACAGGTAAGCATTACCTACTTAAATAAAAAATTTAAATTTTTCTATCCCTTTACCTCTAAACAACATTATTTATTGTTTAATCAGTTATATTTTTTTACTTTCTTTTTTTCCAGTTTAAAATCTTCTTTATAGTAAATTTTCAATAATATTTTTAATTATTTATGTAGTAAACTAATTTAATTATTTTATAACCTCCACTTATTATATTGCAGTAGTTTTCTGGTTTAGGGTATACCTACATACATTATAGGCTACATTATTTACATACATTATAGGCTATGGTAATGTATTGTTCTGTGCAGTAAGAATAATCTGTACTTTATATTCTTCCTTGAGTTGTTAAAATATTTACATTTTGAAGTATGAAATGATTATAAAAACTGTTTTAATCATACAAAAAAATATATTTCTTATATTTTAAATTGACAGCCCCTGGTTCCCATCAAATCATATGACATTTTTTAATGTTCAAAGGTAAAATAAATGTGTTAAATTTCAAATTTGTAACTTTAATTTAAGCTCTTTGTGTATATAATATAAATTTTAAATATATTTTCAACAATATATTTATTACATTATTCTTTTTAGTCTTTACGTTGCATCGTTCTTTCCGACCAAGGCTTGGGTCATTTATGCTGGATCAGTTATCAATGGTATAGCTTCCGCACACATGTGGACAGCACAAGGGAACTACATTATCTTAAACTCTACATCAAAAACTGTTTCAAGAAACACAAGTATCTTCTGGGTGTTTTATAAATGTTCGTAAGTACAGAGGTGAACGTGAAAAGATGAGCTTATACATTTTTTTTAATTTATTTAAATAAACCTGGCATTAGTCAGGATTTATTTTGTGATTTTTTAACAAATTTTCATCGGCCAATGAGCTATTGGGGCAGCCATCGTGGTGACCCAAACCCGAGAACCTTGAAAATAGCACTAATTCTGACCTCTAGATCACTTTTTAAAGGGTTATTAAAGATTGTATGTGTGTACGTAATACTCTGATGTTTGAAACTTTGTTCACAACTAGCTTCACAAGAGTGAATCAGCTACGATGACTGGGACGTAGGACATAGTCTGAGAATGGTTAAGAATAATTCTATCCAATCATTATGATTGTACTTAATACCATAGCCTTGTATTTGTATGACATGTTAAAAAATTAAAACTCATGATTAAGTAGTTTTTTAACACTGATAAAAAACCATTATTTCGAGAAAACTGTATTTTTAAGTAAACAAACATGTTTCAATTCACATTAAAGCCCATGATATTCTTGAGCCAACAGCCAATGTTTGAGGCATATAATATAATATAACTTTTTCACTTCTTATAATTGTCCTGCTGCCTTGACTTTTCATCTCTGTGAACCACTTTTGCCATTTAGAAAGTAGTCAAGCACACGATATTCCAAACATATCGTAAAACGTACGATATGCAGTCAAACAATGTCCCAGTTTATACATTAACTAATCATGGTCAATAATTTTCAATGTTGAATTAAAATATAGAATTATTCAAAAAATGTTTTTATGACATGTCCTTGTTGAAATCAACCAATTTTTTTTTTATAACTTTGAAAAAAGGTTATAAAACTAGAAAAAAGGTTTCAAGCAGAGTAATATAAAATGTATTTGCAAAACTTTTATATGTAGCTTATAAAATGTTTAAAAAATTCCTTCAAAATATTCTCTCTAAATTATTCCTATTCCATTCAAACATTTCAAAATGGCAGTCTTTCCAAATCTTATATTTCATTATGTTGAGTATAATGATCTGCCTTCTCTAGCTTCATCAATTCTACTTTTGTTGATGCATTTCGGAGAACCTCCATCTTCAAAAACTATATCTATACTGGTCCTTATATTTCATGTCTGACACGAGATTTTTTTTAAAATACGATTTCACTGCAAAGACTAAAAATGTGTATATATTAGTATTTTAAATTTCCATTGATATTAGTATTTATAAATATGGCAGTGGTCAGGGTTAATTTTCATACTTTCAATGTAATTTAAATACCACATGTAATATTCTAATTTATATAGGTTTTATATCTGATTATGATGGTAAAATCATTTTTTCCATAAAAGTGTAGTACATGGCAGCTGTATGCTGCAATGATTTCTTTTTTCCAGAGCATGCCCTCAGATGTATATAATTCAATCGTTGACTCACATGAAAATGTGTTTTCTAATGACACAAAATTAAATTATTTATTGCCTTCTGGCATCCCAATAATATTTCGATAGGTGTAGTAACCCTGAACTTTGATAAGTGCAATCTAATCCCCAGCAGACAAAAAGAGTGTCCTTGTTCGTAGTTTAAGGATACCTAGAAATTGAGGCTGAGGGTCATAGATATCCACAAAAGAGAAAGCAAAGGGAAAGTTGAACTCGCTGACACAAGATATTATTATTTTTATTTATTAAATAGTGAAATGAGACAATTTAAAATAAAGACCAAAGTAAAGTTAGAAAAGGCTCATACCAGTAAAAAAACTTAAAAATTATAATTGTCTGTTTACCGACATTTTTTGAGTGTTGTGTAGAAATATTTGCATAATCCTGATTGCCTGGTGCCCTTAAATATGTCATTTATTATTATTCATATATATAACAGTTATAGAATGCTATCGTGTGTGCGCACATATGTATATATATATATATATATATATATAAATTTAACAACTAGTCAAAAACAGATTTACATGCCAGAATTGGCACTTATTTCTAGGTCCCAGGTCAGGGTTTTACCATGATGGCCACACTAATACCCAAGTTTATTTTTCAATTGAAATTTGCTACAAAAAATACAACAATTATTGTATACAAAGTAACAGTTACTATATTTCAGTACAAAGTTGAAAAAGACTCAAATAGAATTAAGCTACATACTTTTTTTTAAATCAAATCTTGTAAAGCACTGACCAAATTTTAAAAACCATAAAAGCATCATTAATTTAATGTTTAATTTAAGCGTTTTTACAAAAAAATTAAAAGTTTTGAGTGGATTATGGATTGAATGGGCCTATAATTTTGTCATAATAACATAACATAATTCATTCCAGGCATAGTGGAGCTGTGTAACCTAGACCATGATGCTGAAGGTGTGAGCAGTGTTTTAATTAACACTGAAAGATGCTAATAGATTACAAAGAACAAACAAGTCGTAAAGAATTTTTTCTCTCTCTATTGACCCAATATGAACTCAAATAAGCATGACTCATAATTGTTGACTACCTTGTATCTATAGAAGGACACATATAAAACATATTCAGTTGGCAGTAGTGAGTGCTCGCCATTCAGATGATTTATTATAATTAACAATTTAATTTTGTAAATTAAAGTCTCACTCTATTTTACATGTATAAAAACTTTAGTTTCTGTCTGAAAAACATTTTTTTTGTATTTAATTGTAATTTTTTTTATATTTTTCTTCTAACTGATTAAGCTCAAATTTATATTGGATCTATACTATCATAATTTTCAAGTACAGTATAGTTTCATAGTAACAGAATAACTGTTCCCAGTAATTGTTGACAGACAGCGTAAGCAAATGGTGAAGCAAAACAGATAATTTGCAAGTGAGTGGATTTCTATTCAAAACCTTTGCTCCACAACAGTAACCACAAGGTAATATCACACCTGAAGTAAACAGCCTTGTCCATCACCAGTCTTCCAGAATTTTTAAAAACAATTTGTAAACTTTTTGGAAATGTGAATTTGAGAATACATTTTGACATTATAATTTTTAAACTAGATTTAGAATAATATTTCTAATATATTTGTTTTGTAAAAATAATGCATCTTAGGAAATCATTTGAATTTCAGGTTGTTCTTTGGAAATGCGTTTGCATTTTTTGTAATTAAAGGAAAATCTCAAATAGACAGGAGTTCAAGATTATTAATACTATGGGTACTACTTGCTTTCACAATTATTGCTTTCATAATTTTGGTATTTCTTCGGAAACCTGAGCATATGGAATCAGAGAAGACTAATCGCAGACAAAAACAATTGCTTCATGATGCGGTGCAAGCTTTTTTAAAGTCTGTTAAAATTGCAGTGACTCCTAATATCATACTTCTAAGCATTATGTTCTGTTACGTTGGTACGTATAAATTTACATTTCTAATCAAAATATTTTAATTAAGGGCAGCAAAACTTACACTGACCTTTTTAGAACTATCTTAATTTTCATTTTTCAGGTTTCCAAGTGTCTCTCCATTCCGGGGTGTATAGTGCCTCCGTAGGGTTCACACATCAGCTGGGATCCAATTCTAAACAATTGATTCCTTTGGTTGGCATTGGCATTGGTTCTGGAGAAATAATAAGTAGGCCAACAATTTAATAATTATTTTCCCCAAAATTCCATATTTGCACCAAAATAAACAGTACTGAAATTCAGACAGCTGTGGATATATTCTCAACTGATTACGCTGTTGATTATTTTCACTTAAAAGTATATATTTATGTCCTTTTTTAATTTATTAAATGGTGAAATGTTTCTTACAATCGAGGTGAAAGTTGTTACTGAAGAATAACAACATTATTTTATTCATTTGGAACTGGTCATTCCGGTGGTCCACGTTTTGCAAAGACTGCTAATATTTTCAAGAACAATAACATAAGCTACAGCCAAGTAAAGCTGTAATATTAGCTGTCACTGGATAATGTTGTCATACAGGAAATGTTTTATCACAGTGGAAAGGGTGTAGTGGCCATCAACTGCTGTAAGAACAAATGAGAATCATGGTAGAGTTCTTATGCAAGTATTACTGTCCAACAAGAAGACTCTGCCAGATGCCTCAAAAAATAAATATCAGTTACAAGTTACAAAAAGAATGTTTAAGAATTTTGGTGGATTTTCCTATAAAATTTAAAACTTGGTGGTGCCTGGGACAAACATACTGAAGTCCCAGTACATATTGTTCTTAAATGTTATGTGTAAATATATGTAAATGTTTTGGTGCATTGTTCCTTTCCAAAGTATGGCCTTCGGATTAGTTACATTCGTTTAAATGGATTCTTAAACTGGCAATAAATGGATTTTGTGGAAAAATTATAACATAGTGACTACATAACCATATGGTGTGCAGTATCAGTGCAGGGCATATTGGGCCCTTATTTTGTTCATGACTAACAGGAATTCTGTTACTTCTAACCAAGAGTATTACAGAGAGAAAATTGTTAGACCTTTGAAAGAAATGAAATTTTGTTATGCTAGAAATCTGATTTTATGTTATCCAGAGGTTCCACTAGTCACACAGCATTGGACACTCTAACTATGGTACCAAACTTCCACATCGTTTCCCACTCACCATTTATGACACTTATATTTATTTGTGGAATACTGAAAGAAAGCATTTCCCACAATCATTCACCAACTACCATTGTGAAGTATGACTAAAGATATGTTAGTAAATATAACTTCTCTTTAATCATATGTTTGACACTCTCTATGAACATATTATGAAGTATATTATGAAGTGAAGATAGTACATATCTGGAAAAGTAGATATATCTGTTACTATTGTATTTTGTTAATTAATAAAGCACTGTAAAATTATACTTCCAGTACTGTTTATTTGGACGCAACCGTATAATTAGGATATTTAAGTTAATATTTAGTATAAAATACTGTACAGTTTTTCAGTGGATGTATTCTGTAAATATATTCAAGTCTTACAAAAATGAAAATTCTCAGCACGCTTAAAACATGCATGGCTTATCCAATTTGTTTGTTTGTTTGTTTTTTTTTTTTTGACAGGTGGAGGAATAATAACTTTCAGAGGAACCAAAATATCCAAACACAAATGGGGAAGTACAGCTGTTGTCTTCCTAGGATTCACAGTTCAACTGATCGCATTTATTATGATATATCTTAACATTCCTAATCAAGCAGCTTTTGGAGACACTGACCAAAAATCTTACATACATAGCAGGTAAAACAAACTTTACAAGATTTGCCACATAGTTTAAATGAAACAATTGGCTAACGATCAAAGTTAAATCCAGACATTTGTTTTGTTTTTTTAGTATTTTTCTGTTTATTGACATTTTCCATCTGTCAACTTTGCAAGATTTTGTTTCGACAAAAATAACAAGCTACAAATTTTATTTTTCTAATTTCAGTACAGTCCTTGCCTTGTTTTGTGCTGTGATGATTGGCTTTGGAGATGGTTGTTATACTTCCCAGATATTCGCACTGCTAGAAGCAATGCATCCAAAGGATAGTTCACAGACTGTTGCACTCTTTAATTTTATTAATGTGAGTTAAATTAAAGTAAAGTACCATAGTTAGTCAAAAATTATTTTCCCCAGACTTGTAGTCTGCTGTAAACAAGTAGGCTGTATTTTACTGTGCAAAATGCAAAGCATTGTTATGAAATAATCTGTAACCTGTTCAAATATAAGGTTAAAATTTTAAATAAGCTATTATCAGAGTCAAATAATGACTCTGAGGATGTTTTATTACACTAGTATTGAGATTTTAGAGATATACTTACTAAAAAATTTGTTTTGATTAGCATAGCTCAGTTTATTACAGGAGTCTTACTTGTGCATGCATAAAAAGTAACATACAGTCTTTGTATAAACTTAACTGTAGTAGGTTATAAAATAATTACAGCTGTCTCAATGACATGTTCGAGAAGAATTTTCAAAAGGATACTTTTGAAAACCATATTTCACCAACTTAATCATTATCTAGGCTTCATTGGATTTATCATTTTAATTTTCAAATTCAATTAAAATATCATCAGATTCATTTTATATTTTCATTTGAAATTTACCATCTGTTAAACAGATGGTAATTCAAAGAAACTGTTCAACAGATTTGCTTTGTAACTAACTTGCCCTAGCTATTACCAAAATGTTATATATTTACACACACACACACACACACACACACACACACACACACACACACACACACACACACACGCACGAGGTGTGTTCAGAAAGTAACGAGAATTTTTAAATTTCGCGGGCTTGGAGAGTCCGATTGTCAAACTTTTTTTTTATTATGTTGGTATACATGCCCTTGAAGTATGATAAAACTTTCAGCTGTTTTCATTGTTGACTTTGTGACAGCCACTAAGGTTAAACATGTTTTTATGAGCTCGGCGATTTTCGTTTGTTAAAAGAAATGGATCAAAGAATTTGTATCATATTTTGCGTAAAAAATGGAGTAAGTGTAACAAAGTGAGTGAAATGTTAAAATAGGAATGTTAACATACTATAAGACCATAGTATAAGACCTATGGTGAGTCTGCTATGAGTAAAGCAAGAGTTTACGAGTAGTATAAGCGTTTTAAGAAAGCCGTGAAGACGTTGAAGATGACGAACGCCCTGGACGCCCCAGCATATCAACAACCGATGAAAACATGGAAAAAGTGAAGGAAATGGTTATGAACAATCGCCGAATCACAATTAAAGAGATCGCTGATGATGTTGGCATAACGATTGGATCATGTTTCCAATGATAACGATTGTCATGACATTGTTTCCAATGTTTTGTGTATGAAACGCGTGGCAGCAAAATTCGTTCCAAAATTGTTGAATTTTGAACAAAAACAGCGGCGAATGGAAGTTGCTCAGGAGTCACTAAATGAAGTCAACGACGATGCAGAATTACTGAAACGTATTATAACAGGTGACGAAACGGGTTTACGGATAAGACGTCGAAACTAAATGGATGGGACGTCAATCATCCCAGTGGAGGTATTCTGGCTCGCCAAGACCGAAAAAGGCTCGACAAGTGAAGGTTATGTTCATTGTGTTCTTCGATATTAATGGCATAGTGCATCATGAATTCCTGCCACCAGGTGAAACGGTCAATAAGGAGTACTACCTACAAGTTCAACGCCGTTTGCGTGAAGCAATCCGAAAAAACGCCCGGATCTGTGGAAAAACAGTTCACGGCTTTTGCACCACGATAATGCACCACTTCATTGTTTGTTCGTGAATTGTTGGCCAAAAACAGTACTGTAACGATGCCCCAGCTTTCATATTCGCCAGACATGGCTCCATGTGACTTTTTCTTATTTCCAAAAATAGAGAGAACCTTAAAGGGATGTCGTTTTACAGCCGTAGATGATATTAAAAGCGCATCGCTGAAAGAACTAAAGGCTATCTCAAAGATCGAGTTTGAGAAGTGTTTCGAGGATTGGAAGAAGCGCTGGCACAAGTGCATAATCTCCCATGCATTTTTTGTGCATATTTTGAAGGCGTCAACATCAGTGTAGAAGAATTAATAAATATTTTGTTCAAAAATTTAAAATTCTCGTTACTTTCTGAACACACCTCGTGTATATATATACCTACATACGGAAATATTTTAGTAGATCTACAGTAAAAAAAAAAATAAAATAATAATAACTACACAGGCAGGTGACCACAGAACAATGAAAAAAAAATAATCCGTCGATTTCATTCACCGTAAAAAAATTGTTAATAAAAATGTTGTTAAATCTTGAAAATCTAGAAAATTTAAGTTTTTATTAGACGATCGCTTCTTGTGACCTTTTAGCGAATCGGATTGGAAGTGTTTAGTCTGGTTAGATTACTATATTGTATATTAGACTATATGCCTACTCTACATTCAACAATTTATATATTTTCCTTATTTTGTTTGGTGATTAGATAAGACTTTATATGTACCCTGCACATTTTTAATGATGAAACTACTTTTGCCGTTAACTTATTGTTTATAAACCTTTAACCTTCCGTTTGGTTGTATTCTTATCTAAGTTAGGTTTTTGTTGTTTACATGAATGATTCCATAAAGGTTTTATTCGCCAATGCATTATAAATCAATTTATAAAAGGGCTATTTATTTGTATAGATCTTGCGAAAGTAGTTAATTTATTAGGTGAGGAAAAATGTAATCGCTGAACAGTATGAGACAGTGACACGGCCAGTTTTATCGATGGTTAGGCCTACTGACCACCGTGCCGGACAGTAAGCCTACATAGATAATATCTTCTAGTAGGCCAACGGTCGGCAAACTTATCGGACAACACAGCCAAATACGAAGACTGAGAGCAAAAGTATTCACTTAAGCTATAGGCCTACAGATAGGTAGGCCTACACTATTTATCAAGTATAGACTTCGCAGTATATTTTTCATTAATATACAGAGTCCTCCACGACAGCGCTCGTAACTTTTTCCGCCAATTTAACCGGTAACGAAATATTTTAGAAAAAAATTATCGGACCAGTTTTACTAAGAATGTTATGCTCTTTCTCCATTGACAGGTTTTGCCGTTCAGCTAGTATTACACGAAAAAACCAGCAACGACACTCTCACCGTTTAATCAGAGCCCTTCATCTTGAAACGGAAGTGCACGGGGGAAAATCTTATACGTCTTTCGGGCTTTATAAAAGATACCTTCGTACCGAATTTCAAAACAACTGGTCAACGTTTTTGCCAAAATTTTGTACACTAGTCATCGTTAAATCAGATGCCGCCATCTTCAAAAAGGAGTAAATGGGAACAGATCTTACACATACGTCATTTGGACTTTATTGCACAGGTAGGCCTACCTTCGTATCGAATTTCAAAAAAATCTGTCAACGCGTTTGGCTAAAACTGTGTTCAAATCTGATTTATACTCATTGTAAATTAGAGGCCGCCGTCTTTAAAAGGAAATGAATTTGGAAAAATCTTACAAATACGTCGTTCGAGCTTTAGGTCTATAGGCCTATACAAAATACCTCTTACTAAATTTCAAAACAATGTCAGTGCGTTTAACCAACAGCAATAATAAGTTGAAATAAAGCAATTAGCCTATATTCGGCTAAATAGAAGGTTTTATCGATGTGTAGGCCTACCATTTGGGCAATTATTTTAATGTGCTGTTTGTTATTGTTTCGTCCACTTTGAAACCTTTAGCCTATATTTGTTAGATACAAAGGTTAGTAGGTTTAAACCCTATTTGAAACGAAACGGTGGGCGTTTTATTGTAAAACGGGTTATTTACTGTAAGCTTAGGCCTACTGTAGTTTACACTGAAACGAAATTTTAAGTCAATTTTCAAATTAATCAACTGTAATTTTTATTCTAGGCGAAGCTTCCGGCACACAACCTGTAAATAGGCCTACATTATCAACTTTGTCAAACTATGGCAACCAAAATATTCTTTAACCGGTTAGGGTTTTTTTGAATAATATGATAAGTGAAATTTATTTTGCAGAGCATGGCAGCGGCAGGAAGTTTCTACTACAGTACGTTCCTAGGCCTTCACACGCAGCTGGGTATCTTGACAGTTACAGGAGTGTTGGGCGTTGTTGCTTTTACATTCGTTACGAACAGAGTTATACAACATAGGCCTACGCAAGAGATTTAGGTCACATGGGCTTGTAAAAGGAATAGGCTATGTTTACTGTAACAGATCCCTCTCCTAGCTGCATCGTTCAGTGCAGAACCCTTGTGAAACAAACGAACTTATAGCGAAGCTGGACGTAGCCTATACAGCTTACACTATCGGATATTGTGACGAGTCGAGGATTTTCAAAGAAATATGGGTAATACCGAAACCCGGTACGTTGGTTGGAGACTGACATATTCGGAACAGTAACTCCAAGTCGCCAAACACAACGGATGCGATCTGATAGATTTTCTGCGGTTTTTTATATTCGTTTCGCTTTATTAGGTGTTACTTAATTTGTTTTGTTTATTTTGTTTATTTCTGTTTACTTAATTCTTCGAGTTCAATGAGTTGAATAAAGAGAATATTGTGAAAATGTCCGATTAGTAGCCTGTGTATAGAAAAATCTTTATTACCAAAGTTATAGCCTACCACGAAAATTACATGAACAGGAAAGTTTTAAAAGGCAGTCAAAGGTTCAGTGGAAGCTTTTCGTGACATTTCTCTGAAGTAAACCACACACATCCAAGAAAATAAATGGTGCAATAATATTTAAGAAAACTTTTCACAACCAATTATTTCGACAAAAAATCTGAATACTTAAAATCAACATACAGGTTTTCCTCAAATATTGATCTTACGTTAATAAATAATAATCAATTCAAGTGAAACAAATTTAAAACGAAAAAAATTTTAAAATCGAGAAAAATGAAAAAACAAAATAAATCCGATGACTTTACCTTTGGGGGCTTACCTAGATTTATTAGGTCAAGACCCGTGTTCTTCTTTTACTTAAAATTTGCTAACACCGACTTGGGTGATGACGCTTCATATTTGGCCAAAATTTAACCAAAACCTGGTGAAAAAATTTGAGAAATTAGGGCGATATATCAGGGTTTTTCAGCAGTAACCTATCCGACTTTTGAGAATATTGGAATCCAAAGTTTTCTTTGGTTTCCAAGTTTATATTTGGTAAAAATCACTAAAAGTAGATTTGGAGAACAGCTTTTTGACCAAAAACGGACTAGAAAAACATTTTGTTTACAAAATTATGAATGGATGCCTATGCAAAAAGCAGACCTACGACATACTCGTAAATGGCATCAAACTCATTCAGTGAGTCTAGTCTCCAGGGTTGTGTGCGAGCGCTGTTAAAATTTGTTAACAAAACTAAAAAAAATCGGAACAAATTTGAGTTGTTTTTTTTTAAAGGCACATTGAGACTATTATCGCCTCCCTAAATGTAAGTGAGTGTAAAGTCGTAAGTGTAGTGTTGTAAGCGTAAGTGTGTGTTAGACTCGGATACCGCGAGGGACGTCTAAATCCTCTCAATACGTGCAGCTAGTCTGCACCCCCTGCAGGGACATAAATTTGAACAGCACAGCCTATTATTTACTACTGAAAATCTTAGTCCGTCACTCAGATCTGTTAAACATGCAGACCTATTGGACCTGTCGGACATAATCTGTCTGAAATTTGCTAACAGACAGCTTCGATTTGGTTGATGAACAAATTTTGAGAAATTAAGACGATGTTTCGGGGTTTTTTCAGTAGTAAGCTACTCGATTTTGGGGAATCTTTGAACCCGGAAGTTTTGTTTGAGTGCATAGACATGAATCTAGACCGCTGTCGGTTTCGATGAAAGGAATTTAAGAGAATCTGACCACGTTAGTTGATTTGATGACAAGGAGGGAGTAAAAGACGATAACGTTATCAGAAAATTAACTTTTCTGTAGGCCTACAAAAGATATTAGGCCTAAATACGAAACTCTTTTACAAAGACGTAGTCAAGAAAATATGTTGGGATGTTTGAGTTAACAGGTGTTGGAAGTATGGAATACTTTTCATGAGAAAATCTATAATTTTTTAATCATATGTGAGAATTACTTGTTTTAATATGCTTGGAATAAAATTTGCAATTTAGACCTATGTTAATGGAGGTTAGGAAAGGAAAACGATAGTTCTTTATAAAACACACAAAGATAAACTGAACTATTATCGCTTTCATGAAAATAATCTATAGGAGGTCACAAAAATCAAATAAATTGTGATTTGTTCCAATAGGTGGTAAAACCCTTTAGGCCTATATTTTATAAAGACCTGTTTTGTGGTACAATCAACGGAGCAACTAGTTAAATACGCGCCACTTGCAATTTTAACAATCACCCTCATAATGTGCTTCCCCACTTCAAGCCGCAATGAGTGATAACAGCACACGAGTGCATTACCTACCTCCAAAACTGTGATTTCAATCTATCATTATCTCTATGTTATTTTATTATTATGTCGTTTTATTCCGGTATGCGTAATCCATTACAATGAACAAATTACTGCCTACACATAGCCTACATCTGCAGTTTTATACAGGCTTAAGCATTTTCAATAAAAATTCGAGTCCGAAATTTGTGTGAGTAGTAGGGTTATAGGCTACTCCTTTGTCGCACTGCCGGTTGCACGATCGTAACACGTTTTTCGACCCCCCCTCCGCACATCTAAGGGTGCTAAATAGACGAACGAATAGTAAATAAGCCACTGAGTAAAATTAAATTTTTTACTATATCTTAAAGAAAATTTGGCCTAGGCGATTATCGGATTATAATTTAACATGGGGTATACGCCTAAATTTAAATACCTTTTTTTGAAAAAAAATCGGTATATAGGCCTACTCCATAGGCCATTAACATGTCAGTCTCATAGAATACATAGACATATTTAGAATAGGCCTATACAAAATTTGTCTTGACATTAACTTATTTTGGCAATAGTTTAACATTGTAGTCTATTTGGTATTCACAAACGAATTCCGTACTGTAATATATTGTATAATTTTTGCTTCCTAAAACAGATTCGCATGTTTAAAAAATCGTAAAAACAAGAAAAAGCGGAAACTTACTCTATTTCCACACATAGCCTAACATGTTAGTTTAGTTTTACAATTAGGCCTAAATGTGAAGGCATTGATTAGCGACAAAGCCTACTGTAAACAAAATTGTCGATAACCAACAACTTCACGACGACCGTTACATAGTCACTGCTGGTGCAGTGGTACCTACTTCTTTGACTCTGTCGGTTCCTACTTTTTTTTTAACACAATGAGGTTGCCTTTAGAACAAATTCCGAGAGTTACACCCCGCAGATGGGTACAGACTAGCTGCACCTATTTAGAGGATTTAGACGTCCCTCGCGGTACCCAAGTCTAACGCACACTTACGACTTTAACACTTTACACTCACACTTACATTTAGGGAGGCAATAATAGCTTCAATGTGCCTTTTGCCTTAAAATAAAAAAAAAACGAGTTACATTAAAATCATAAACACATTTTTGATCCCAGAATTGCAAAGCAAGCAAACTGATTTTGAAAGTTTGTAGTTCCAGCAAGATAGGACAATGGCTGTAATGTCCCAATGCCCCTTGACCTAGTTCCCCCCCTATTTTTTATCACTTGTCACGTGTCTCGTGTCTCCTTGTGATTTTCCCCCGTGGATCCTGTTTTGGTACTTCACATCACGCATGTACGAGATTTATCCGCCTTCATTGGATCCGTTCAGAAATTACAAGAATCGACGCACAGCGAAGAGTGGAAATCAATTTCCGCCAACGGTTGAAGGCCTAGGCCTATGCAATAGCGTTACGACATCACTGACTGCAATTAATTTCTGGTAAAGTTTCATTACCAAACTAGTGTAATTCTACTGATAAAACTTCTTTTCGAAGAAAATTATGTTTATGTCTATTAAAACATGTTTATGAAAATTAAAATTGTCTATTATGTTTAGGCCCCTATTAAATTAACAAGTATATATATGTCTATGTATGTATGTATATATATATATATATATATATATATATATATATTATTTATATATATATATATAAATATATATATATACATACATAGAGAGAGAGAGAGAGAGAGAGAGAGAGAGAGAGAGAGAGCTATATATCGTTCAAATTTTCAGTCGTTAATAAAATACTTCCTATACATCCCCTTAAGTTCAAATGATTTTTTTGTTAACTTGTAATGGATGACACTTGATGTTAATATATTTTTTTTTAATATTAATTCATTACAGTACTTGCTCAGGCCCAAAATTGACATAAAGTATTTACTTTATGCATTACTATACTATTCATCAGATCACCATGACACTTTGGAAAATTGTTCAGTACACTCCCACGAAGGTTTCTACATAGTAGTTTCAACCACATGTCATTACAGTAACTGCCCAGACCCAAAATTAATATAAAGTATTTACTTTCTTTTAAGTTCAAATACAATTTCTAAACTTGTAGTGGATGACATGTAGCTGATGATGGTCTATAATTTTCATAGACCATGTCAGCTTCATAAATTAGAAACGAAAAAAATAGAAAGCGAATAAATAGTAACAAACAAAAATAGTAGTAACAAACAAAAACCATACATAGAAGGGAAAATGGGAATTGCAAGGAGTTCGCTTTATATTTTGCATCTTAATATTATGATTCTGTCATATGTGGGCCTATATACTTATTTATATTAATTGTAATTGTTTAATAAAAAGTAAGTAACATAAAAATTTTCTTTGTTCACCTAAGTAGGAATTGAGTTTAAAAAAAAAAAAATTTAAACACGTTAATCTATTGTCAGTAAGTTTAACGTTGTTTGATCAAGTATTAATTCGTAGCCTACTTTTTTATGCTACGAATAGGTTAACCAATTTAAAAATCTACCTTAGTTTAAAATTGCCTAAATAGTCTAATTCTCCAAAGTTATTCTATGTTTTAACTTTAAAAAGAAACAAAAATTTACTGCATGCCATTAGAAGCTACTTTAGGCCCTAGCGATGCAGAGAAAGGGCGCATTGCTACGGTAATTTTGAGGTATCAGATATTCGGCAGTTTACATTGAATTACGTTTTGCCCCGAGAAAAAATTGAAGGGTTAAGTATGTTTTTTCTTATAATTCATTATTTATAAAGCAGACAAATATAGCCTAGGCTACAGACGGACAGGCACAGTGGGCAGCAATGAAAATAAGGCAAAATGAGCAGTAACACTGAAGCAAATATTGACTGATTGCACAAATATTGTACAATTGTACTGACGGTGGATTGATTAATAGGGCATATGGAATGTGTGCGGTCTGTATTACGTAATTCAAGGCCTATAACTACATAACTATAAGCCTAATGGACCGTTAATCTAGTCTTGTTTAATTATGGTTAATTTATTAAAAATGGTGTGAATTTACTTCTGTAATCTAACAAGTTGTGAAGTTGGATAGAAGTACAAATTAAGAGCCATAATTATTAAAAGGGAGGAGGGACGGTAAATATAGAGAAGACAGGGCGCAACCCTGCCCCTCCCCCTGCCACTCCTACACTCCTCCACTCCTCGTAGCCTGTTCCAAATCCAAATCAGGCTTTATACAGATTACAAATTTCAGATTTGTAGATTTCTTACAGACTTAGTTTTAACATTTACATATTTGTAACTGCAGCCTACTATCACAACTTTGAGCAAAAAATTCTAAAATCCTTCGAAATAAGTTTAACATAGCCTATAATAAAATTATAATTTCAGTTGCGACTCACATAGGCATACAGTTCATTAGTAAGCAGCCTTCAAGTTAGTAATGATGTGATTGAAGTAATTACGCAAAAATTACACACACTTTCTCACATTCAATTATTTTCATTTAAAAATGGTTAGGATTTAGACCTACAGATAAAACTCGAAAAATCAATATAATTTCTTAAAATCGGTTCATCAGACTTTTTAAAAATTTCGTTCATGTAGCTTATGAAGGACCAAATGAAAGAAGTCTCAAGTAATTCTTTTTATATTCTTCTTCTCTTCTGCTAGGATTATTGTCACTAAGGCCGGCGGAGGCAGCTGAAGTGAGCAGCTGATGGGCATAGCGACCCCACCATACCTCTAGCTCATTCTACTCTCACTCATTTACTCCACATACACACAACATACACACCACATATACACACATACACACACTCTCACACAAACACATATACACCCGCAGGGGGTGCAGACTAGCTGCACCTATTGAGAGGACCTGGACGAGCCTCGCGGCACCCGAGTCTAACACACACTTACACTCACAACACTACACTTACGATTTAAACACTTTACACTCACACGTACACTTAGGGATTTGGTGTTTTTGTTCCGTTATGTCTGGGAGTGGCAATACTGTTTGGTTTCCTTTGGCGGGGCCAAGTATGTGGAACCTGATGTGTGTCTAGCACTGCCGAGGACCGCTGATGGGACAAGTGCTGGAACCGAGCAGCCTAAAGGCGCCTGGCAAGCACATGGGTGTTGAATTATAGGTCTCGGAGCCCATAATTGGGTCTATCGAACCAAATGGTTGCATTCTGTGAGTACATAGAGGACGGCTGCCAGTGGTACTTGGGTTTGGGGAACCGTAACTTTGTACCGGAACCCATTCCTAATGATTCTGGAGTGCTGACAGACATGTATTTCGGCTCCAGGATTTTGGAGGCCCCCCCCCCAATTTATTGGGGATTCTCGCTTTAGTTCGAGTATCCTGGGCTACTGGTGACGTTTGGGTGCACCCTGTACCATTTGTTCGAGATATCAACATTCGTGAATCGCTCGGCAACTAAACTATGGACAATAAACTTAAACTAAACGCCAAAACTTCGTTAAAGAGGCCTCGTTCGACTATGTCGGATAGGTCTGTTGATACCAGTGGGAGTTGTGACAATCTGAAGGAGAAGGAGATGGGTGCTGTACCTCTTCAGCTCCCATCCCCTGGATTCTTGATATTTAAAAACTCTGAGGAAGGTTCCGACCTGTCTAAGGTGTCGCCCTTCCTCATAAATAAAGCTATTGTGGGTAGAGCAGGTCCCGTACCTTCTATAAAGAAGCTACAAAACGGGATGCTGCTAGTACAGACCAGTAGCGACAAGCAAAGTCTGTCGCTTCTAAGTATGACTTCCTTTTTTGAAAAAATCAAGGTTTCTGTGGAGCCCTTGAACTCTGCAAAAGGTGTTGTTACTTGTAAAGATCTACTCTACGTAGACATAGAAGAAATTGTCTGAGCTAGCTAGTAAGTCGGTTATTGATGTGTTTCGCATAATGCGAAACGAGAACGGCCATAAGGTACCTACTTCTTCATTAATTCTGACTTTTGGCAAACCTAGTATCCCGGACTACATTTTTGCTGGATACCAACGGCTTTCTGTTCGTCCTTACGTGCCAAACCCAAGGCGCTGCTTCAAGTGTCAGGGCTTTGAAGGCGCCCTGTGGTGGCTTTGTGAAACTTGTGGTTGCAGTGGCCATGGTACAGTGAGAGTTGCACAGAAGACCCAAAGTGTCCCAATTGTGGTGGGAACCATCAGGCTCGTTCCTTCAACTGTCAAAAGTTTAAGGACGAGAAAGCAATTTTAACTATTATGGCACGGGATAGTGTCATTTTCTGAAGCTAACAAAGCGTTCAAAAGTTCCAGAACCGTTGAGGGTAAATCGTTTGCTTCGGTCGCCTCTAGTAGCAACAAATCATGCTCAAATTGTGAAGAACTGGCCAAAACCGTCAAAGCATTATCCGAACAAGTAGCTCAGCTGTTATCTTTAATTTCTACGAGTACCATTCCTATAGGCAACTCCAAAACATCTGATCTTTCTTTGCGTAACACTTCCAAAGAAACTCAACTGACTGTCTCTAATAATCAACCTCCAAAGTTAGTTGTGGCTAAATTATCGAAGCCTGTACACCCTGAAGCAATTACATCAGCTTCGAATTTTGGGATTCGAACTAAGTCACAAGTGATAAAACCGTCGGGCAAGAATGTATCTCCTGGACTTGCATATTTTCTAAAAAAAATCAAATACATACCCTCCTGTGGTTGGGTCGAAGCCATCAGAAAAGAAATTGGGTAAAAATTCAAATGAGCAAGAAAAAAAATCTAAAGCCGTACCCGCCTCAAAAGCGGCTTCTTCCAAAGCAAATGGATCTGTGGATTCCGACATCAATCGTAGTAGTGAACTGATGTCCGTAGAGTCCGACAGATCTAAATTACAAAATGAAGAATATGAATATTTTAGTTCCTGTAATATTTTAGTTCTCTAACATTTCATAAAATAATGTCTACATCGTCAGTGAAAAATAACATAATAATCCAATGGAATATTAATCGAGTAAGAAGTCATATTGAAGACCTAAAAGTTCTTGTGAGAGATTAGTCTCCTTTAATAATATGCCTTCAAGAAACACACCTTCACGAATCTCACATCTAGGGGTTATTCTGTTTTCAGGGCGGATTTCCACGCTGAAGAAAGAGCCAGGGGTGGTGTCGCCATCCTGGCTCATGACTCAATCGCATCGGTTCCTGTAAATATAATAACTCCACTACAAGCTGTTGCCGTTCAGACTATCGTCCCATTCAGACTTACTATCTGTTGCCTGTACCTGCCGCCGAGCTAAAACTTTCAAAATTATGAAATATATTATTTGATATCCCAGTTGCCACCACCGGTCCTACTAGTAAGCGATTTTAACACCCATCATACATCCTGGGGTTCGTTATCCTGCAACTCGAAGGGAATACGTATTGAGAGAATACGGTCTACTTTAGATTTGTGTCTTCTTAATGACGGTTCACCCACGCATTTGGCAGCATCCACCGGCGGATGAACAGGTGTTGCTTTGTCATTCTGTAATCCAGTTTTGGAGACAAAGTTTGAACGGTCAGTATTACCTGATCTATATGGCAGCGATCATACTCCCATTAATATTACCTTTCGTAACCTCCCTGTTATGAATCAACGTTTGCCGCGTTGGATTATTAAAAAAGCGAACTGGGAAGAATTTTCAAAGAGATTCGTATCACCAGATATTGGATATAGTACGTGTATCAATGCCATAGTAGACAATTTTACAAAACAAATTTTATGTGTAGCAGAGGAAACTATCTCCAAAACATCCGCACACCCATCACGTCCACCAGTCCCTTGGTGGAACGATGAATGTAAAGAGGCCATACGCCAACGTAGAAGAGCTCTTACTGGATTCAACAAAAGTCCGACGAGTGAAAATCTTGAACGGTATAAATTCTACGAGCCAAAGCACGTAGAATTTTCAGGCAGAGTAGGAAAGATTCTTGGACCCAACATATCTCAACAATATCTAGGACAACGCCTCCATCTATTGTTTGGAAAAAACTTCGTTCTGTTTCTGGTCCTAGCCCATGTAATTTATTGATGGGACTTAAACAGACAAACGGAGAAATATTAACTGATTGTTCCGATATTGTAAATCTTTTAGGGTCATCTCTTGCAAGCTTTTCTTCTTCTACCGCCTATAGCAGTGCCTTTTGTCGGTACAAAAATAGAATTGAAGCAGTCCCGTTTACCGTCGGCCAATCTGGAGAATCTCCTTTAAATAGTTTGTTTACTTTGCATGAGCTAGAATCTGCATTATCGTCTACCACAGATTCAGCTCCCGGTCCTGACAACCTTGTTTACTCTATGATTAAAAATCTTCCAACGTCGGGTAGGCTTTCTCTCCTCGAGATATACAACCGTATATTCGAGGAGCATACGTTTCCTGACGCTTGGTTGGAAGCAGTAGTAATTCCTAT
This sequence comes from Callitettix versicolor, assembly GCA_022606455.1. Classification (NCBI taxonomy): domain Eukaryota; kingdom Metazoa; phylum Arthropoda; class Insecta; order Hemiptera; family Cercopidae; genus Callitettix; species Callitettix versicolor. The sequence goes on along the minus strand of CM040190.1, from coordinate 108,606,139 downwards.
TCTTAAGTCAGGTAAAGATAAAACTGATCCAAGTAGTTATCGTCCGATTTCTCTTACCAGCGTCCTTTGCAAGCTTGTGGAGAAAATAGTAAATCGTCGCCTGGTCTGGTACATAGAAACAAACAACTTGCTTTCCAAAGAACAGTGTGGCTTCAGGCAAGGACGATCTTCTATAGATCAGTTGGTAATGTCAGAGTCTGCAATTCAGAATGCCTTCCTCTTGCGTCAGACACTTGTTGCTGTTTTTTTTTGACCTAGAAAAGGCATATGATATGGCTTGGAGACGAGGAATACTAATCACATTAAAATCATGGGGTATACAAGGGAACATTCTGGCTTTCATAAAAAATTTCCTCACTGATAGGTACTTCAGGGTGCATGTTGGAAGTACACTATCAGATCGCTTCCACTTAGAGAATGGTATTCCACAGGGGAGTATACTTAGTGTTACTTTGTTAGAATAACTTCTAATGTGCGGTCCCCTGTGAGATGTTTTCTCTTTGTAGACGATTTTGCTATTTACGTAAGCACCAGAAACATGGCAACATCTGAAAGAACCCTTCAGCTGGTAATTAATAGGTTGCAGACCTGGACGAGAACTACTGGCTTTAAATTCTCCGCTGCTAAAACTCAGTGTATTGCGTTCAGTCGCCGTCGACAGATCCAAACTCCGTCGTTATATCTTGATGGTATACAGCTTCGGACTTCTCCATCCGTTCGATTCTTGGGTCTAATACTCGACGAAAGGCTCTCGTGGAGCCCTCACGTGCGTGATTTAAAATTACGATGTAATAAAATCCTCGATATGTTGAGGGTTCTTAGTGGTTCTCGATGGGGCGCTGATAGGACCTGTATGCTGATGTTTTACCGTGCCGTAATTCGTTCGCGAATTGATTATGGCAGCACTGTATATTCATCTGCTAGACCATCGATTTTAAAGAAACTAGATCCCGTCCATAAGTCTGCAATCCGTCTTGTTTCTGGTGCTTTCCGTTCAAGTCCCGTCGTGAGTATTCTCGCCGATGCTGGCGAACCATCACTCTCTCGTCGGAGATAGCAGTTACAAGTAAGTTACATATGTAATATATTATGTAAACCATGGCATCCTGCTTATAATACCGTTTTCCATAATCAGTTGCACCAACATTATGAATCCCGACCGTACCCTACAGCCCCTGTTGGCTTTGGAACAACCCGTGTTTTTTAAGACTTACGTATTGAACTACCCCCAATGTTTGAAAGGTACTTTTGTCTTGTCCCTCCATGGATAATCAATATGCCGACCTTTGATTTCTCCTTGTGTACATATCTGAAAGACAACACTCCTGACATTGTGTATCAACGTGAGTTTTCTCGATTGACTAATTCATATCCATCTGCTAAATTTATTTTCACAGATGGTTCTAAGATGAATAATAATGTTGGGTGCACGTTTTACTCACTGGACGAAACGTATAAGTATGGATTTCCCTAAATTTGTAGTGTCTTTACAGCCGAACTCTTTGTCATCTTAAAGGCTCTGAACACTATTGAATTCGTTAGTTTGCATTACGTAGTTTGTTCTGATTCAAAAAGTGCCCTCCAGGCAATCCGGGATATGTATTCGGCAAACCCTCTGGTTCAAGATATTCTGTGCTCTGTCCATAGACTTGAACTACGAGGTGCAAGAGTATCTTTTATCTGGATTCCTGGTCACTGTGGAATATTTGGAAACACTGCAGCGGATAATGCGGCAAAGGAAGCAACTTTTCTGCCGCCATGCACTCCACGTGTAATCTTGTCTGACTTTCTTTGTCACGTAAAACATTTACTTCTTCTACAGTGAGAAAATGAATGAGCAGCTACAAGCAGTAACAAATTGAGGGTAATTAAAAATACTGTTCGTCCTTGGGGGTTGCAAGTCGTAGAGAAGAGGTGGTGATCACCCGCCTTCGCATTGGTCACTAAATGTTAACGCATGGATTTCTGATGGAACGCGGGGACCCACCTGAATGCTAGTTCTGTAGGGAAACCATCACAATAGAGCATATATTGCTCGGTTGTGATGGTTTCCAAAATTTGCGTGTTATGTGTGGTCTGAGCAACTGTTTGCAGACGATGTTGGGAGATAGTGCCTCGGCCGTTGACCGGGTTCTAGAGTTCCTTCATCGTCTGAATGTTTAAAAAAAATTTAATTTATATATTTGTTATTCCTTGTGTTATTTTATTTATTTATTTTATCTAAATAACTTTATTTCTGTTATGTTTACTTTTACGAATTGTTATGTTATTTTTACTTTTACGAATTGTTATTAAATTTTATTCATTATTCATTGTTATTTAGTTCTTAAGTATTTGTTATTGTATTATAGTTATACCTGTTATTTAAAATTTTGTTTAATCTATTTTTACTATTATAGTTTGTTGTAGTTTTTTCTTATTTACGTAAATTTTGTTAATTTTTTTATATATACTTTCATTTTGCGTGACGGCGATGATAATCTTAACGGTTTTTCGCCGCAAAAAAAATTGTCACTATGTTCAGTATAATGATCTGCCTTCCTTAGCTTCGTCAATTCTACTTTCGTTGACTATATCTATACTATAGAGTATAGATATAGTTTTTGAAGATGGAGGTTCTCCGAAACGCTTCAACGAAAGTAGAATTGACGGAGCTAGGGAAGGCAGATTATTATACTGAATATAGTGAAGTCTCAAGTAGGCTAGGTCCTAAGTGAAACTTACGATTTTTGTGAGTACAATATTAAAAAAAAATTGACATATAGCAAACCATACCTAGCACAATATCAAATTTCATCAAAATCTGTTAGGATTAATCATGTGTTATCAGCAATGTGCACGCTTTGAACTAACACCCACACGCACTCAAGCAGCTGATAGGCCAATTTAGCTCATTCATCTACAACAGAAGAGTTGACAAACAATATTCGGAAGTAGGCTACCTTCATCAACGCCACGCTCAAAGCAAGTAAAAGGGCTGGAAAGTCAAAACATACGAGAGCCGAATATATAGACTCTACCATTAAAAAAATTGGGATTGGCTATATATAGGCTAGGCCTAAACCATTTATAAAAAAAAAGAAAAAGAGTTGCCTGGAGAGGCCCACTTCCGCTCAAGTAGAAAGAAGGCTATGATTAGGGCCTAACACCCCTACTGCCTCAATAGGAAGGCGGGGTTTTTATAGTAAGCAGCTGGGAGGGTGACAACGGTGTCCGGTGGACAACCAGGGGTGCTTACATCACGCCAAAAAGTAAAGTGACGTACAGATTTCACTCATAACGAGATTTGAAATCTGTTTAGGCTATCTTAGTATTTTAAACTGTCATGTTAGACCTACACTGAAAATACAAAAATAAACCCTGACAGCCGTCGAAGTTTTAAAATTCAACGGATTTTGAAAATTCAGAATGCAGTTTTTAACGCTGATCGCTTGCAAGCTAGCGAAAATCCGTTGAAAGTTTTTACAATTTCTCAAAATCTAATGAACTAATTTTAAGGAGTAGGCCTACAGTTGGCTAATCTTTCAGATTTTTTAGTAGATTTCCGAACCGGATTTTTTTAGTTCGGCTTTAGGGGCACATATTTAGTTCGGGTACTTACATAGGCCTACTAAATTTTAGCAAATTCTAATCGATAAGTCAATTTGAGGAGATCCGATTTTTTTTACTTTTATGACTAACGAGACTTTTAAAACATTTTTGATACAAGCAAATTCTGCTATCAAATAAAAATAGGCCTCAAGTGCGACTTATTTTCATACAACAATGAAGTAATTTTTGTTATTATTCATATCTTAGAAATTGTTACACGTGTTTTTCACTATAGGCCTATAAGGTGAACTATTTTTTTCAAAAAACTAAACAATTTTTTTGAAAAAAATAACATTATTACCGTTTTAATTCTGTAAACATAACCTTATTTTTTGCCATGTTGAATTATAAACACACTGGATCTTTGAAAAACGTATTAGCTTATTTCCTCATTTTAACAAACAAATCATTTTAATATCAGCCTTAAGTCTTTTCTTACAGAAAAATATAATTATGAAATAAATAAGAAATAGATTTCAAATCCAGTCAAATGCAACTTCTTATCAGTATTAAAAAACGAGAATTTTATTAATTTAATGTTACATTTCACGAAAATCGTTAACTTTGTTGAAAAAAAATAACAAGAGTAGGCCTAAATATTTACCTCTTAATGACAACCATTAAGGTTTTTCTGTAGCATATAACAGAGACATATTAATAAAAAACTGATGAAAGTAATGTATTTCTTTTGCTATACAATCATCTGGAAATTATAGCCTATATATGCCTATCAGTTATGCGATCACACAGTTTATGAAGCATAAAGAAGTAGGTAAACTATTATTCAGCGACTGACTGACCGATTTTGATGAAATGTGGCAAATAATTTATGTTTGGCTTGCCACATAATTTAAAAATATTTCAACTATATTTTTTTGTAAGAAAAGGCTTACCTTAAAATTATTTTTTAAGATGAAAAATGAGGTTATGTTTACAAAACTAAAACAGTAATTTTCTTCCAAAAATGATTTATTTTTTTTTTATTTTTTCACCTCGTTTTATGAAAAATACATTTAGACTATTGATGTATTTTTTAGTCAAGTCTACAAAATTTTTCGTAGACAAAATTTTTATACATAAAAGTCGCCTATGAATAATGTATAAAATTACTTCCATTGTTTTATTAAAGTAAGAACCACACTTAGTGGCCTATCTTAACTTGATGGTAGAATCTGATTGTAGCCTATGTTTAAGAAAAGAAACTATATTCGTTCACTGACCACCAGTATTGAAAGCAAAATAAAGGAACAAGGAAAAAACGGCAAGGAACTTCCAGACGCAGTTCAGCAACAATCCAGTGATAAGTAACCTAAACAAGTTAGATAGTTCATACAGCTGCTTTTGCACATATCTGAGATATAACAATTACGCCTATGTAAGACGCAAAATTAATAGATAGCCTAAACTGATTGGTTGCCAAATCAATGTAATTTGAAAGGAATCGAAAAAGATGGATCTACGGATAAAATAAATCTTAATTTTAATATATTTTGAGAAAAATAGTAACACAAGGTGTAATGTATGTATTTACCTATATAGGTTATATACATATAAAAAAACGGCCTTTCAAAAATTAATTCAGAGGTTTTGGATAAATAACCTTTTTCGTTTTTCGCCGAGGAAAAAAGCTTTCACTAGAGGATGGGCTTATTTGCGAGTTTTCAAATTACGTGTAATCAATACTGTTGTTCGTATTACACCATAGTTTAATAAAAAATAAAAAAAGATTATTTGACATTTAATTTAAGAGGTTTAGGCTATGCTTTCTTTCTTTCTAGGTGAGGTTATGGGGGGGGGGCATGGACCTCTTGGCCCTTCTGTGGGTGCGCCACTGGTTGACAAAAAAGTAGCCTAATTGTTTTTATTAGGCGATTTTTTACATTAGTTTTGTTAGTAAGGAATCGCTAAATGGCCGGCTGAGTCTTTATTGATCGTTGGTTCAATGGGGGATTTTCTTAAGGATATAATTAAGGATTTTCTTAATTAAATATAAAAAAAATTATTTAATATTTTTTGCACTATTTTTATAATCTAACATTAATATAGTGCTAGGTTTGAACGATTATAGGCTATCATTACAGAAACAACAATTAGGTTAATTAGTTTATTTTTCTCCGTTGAACAATCCATCAAAGCCAATTCTTACAGCTGATTCAAATTTCGATTAATCTGCCTACTTCAGAACCTCAAATCTTATTTTAAATTTAAAATAAACACTTTGTTATATACTCATATGTACAACCAATTGCTTGTACAACCAACTCATATTGTACAATTGTGCTTCGGTTATTGCTGATTCTTAACTAGGAAATACTAGTTTTGAAACCACCGCTGCCCATAATAGTAAGCCGTCCGATTTGTGCCGAAGTCTATCGAAGATAAGGCGCTTAAAGTAAGAGTGAAATGCAGCGGAAGAATATTTATGATGCCTTGGCCCGCCCTCTTTTCCCCTGAGGCGTCGGGTACATAGGCCTGTCGGAGGCGAGGCTTTACTGCCTCAACCACGCCCGCCACACTACACCACATGGTTACACTGCTTTTGTTATTGTTAGTAGTTCTTTGTTGTCGATTCATTTACAAACATCACGTTTATTGTAACAAACAAAACAGTTCGACTTTTTGTTTGTTTGTTATATTGCAGATATTTTGTAATTATACTACAATGTAAATTGCTACAATGTAGATTAATAAATTTAATAGAAGTACTACAATCATTCAACAAAAATTAAATTATTATTATGCCAATTTATAAAAATTGTTATAGTAGTCTATACACTGCATTAAAATTTAGTCACATGAAAAACTTCTTTTTAACACCATATCTTTTAAGTCAGCAGTAGGGTACAATAATTTTTAAAATATTTACACTATTTTTTTGTTCTACACTATTATTCTTTCGTAATGAAATAGTTGGAATTACAAATCATTTATTAAGGTGCACATACTTATTAATAATAATTTTTTTTGAGAGCTAATAAATTAAAAGAAATGAAAATTTAAAGTCAAACAATAATTTTAGAAAACATAAAGTGTAAAAAAACTGCAACATATTTTCAGAGTTAATAAATAATGCAAAACATAATTTAAAGTAAATATTGTTAGAGCTTATAACCTTGAAGTTGTAAAGGTCGAACAATACGCTACGATCACCTTGAATAACGAAATGTAGGTCAAACTTGTGCTGGAACGAGATTTTTGCATCTGACGTCACTCGTGTTGTTTGACAGGATTTAGAGGATGTTCCTAAACGAAGCACACTCATTACACGTGGGTTGAGAATATTTGGGCAGGAGGAGGTTGGAACCCTCTAAGTGGAAAACAAATTTAGATTATGTTAGGGTAGGGCATTGTGCACAGCTGCCAATCAGCTCTTGTGCAGGCAGCGCTGTCTACCACGTTCCTCCGCCGTATACGCCCCATATAGTTCCCTTCACACGTGTGTTTTCTTACTTTTTGTATATTTTAGGTTATTAACTTTCGCGGGACGATAATTATTCTGAAACTTCAGCATATTTTAAATGTTTGGCGTAAGTATTACAGTTTTTTTAACCTATAATAGCGGAAATGTTAGCGAATGTTATCGATCCGCGTATGAATACACTGAGAAAAAACATTGTACTTCGTAATGCGTACTGCTTATTTCTTCCTGGACAAGGCATTCGTTCTGTGCTAGTTGTATAAACTGTGTGTAGTGAAATTGACAGTTGTGTTGTCGTGTGAGTGTTCTCAGCCGAAGAAACCATGAAATAATGTCATCACCACCTAAAAAACCGAAGACGGAATACATTTTACCAAGCAACATAAATATTCAGGTAAGTACAAACTAAATCAATCAAACATTGTAATGGGGAGGGGAAGTGGGAGTGTTTTCTTGTCTCTTTGGCCAACGCAAGGCGCGCGCGTAACGGCTGTGTAGGGCTAGTTTGTTGCCCCTTATTTTACGCACCTGCTGACAACCCATTTTCTTTGTGGCTCCGCCTCGTTTTAGGATACGAAGCCGCAGTTGCCGTCCCCTCTCGCCCTGCTAGCAGCAACTTGTAGCAAGATAGGAACTTCTCAGGAGCATCTTCAAGGAGGGAATTCTGGCAAAGGAACGCCCCAGTCCCAGATTCGTGTGGTAAACAATAACGTCGCCGTAGCCTTCCTGCAGCAGCTCCAACAGCAGTCAGAAGGAAATACAATCGTGGCGTCCCAGCAGTCTTCCTTGGCCCCAAGGGACCCTCTGGCTCAGAGCCCTCCTCCCCAACAGCAGCAACAGCAACATCACCATCACCAGCAACAACAACAACAACAGCAACAGCCTCAGCAACAGCAACAGACACAGCCTCACCAGGTGATTACACTCACTCACCTTCAGAACTTGCTTCCTCTACAACAAGTGTCTACCTCAAGTCATGACATCAATCAACAGATCCAGAACAACCAAGGTGTTAAGACATTTGTTTCTAATGCTGGCACACCCACCGTAGTATCTGTTCAAGGAGTCCCTGGCCAATTTATTCAGGTAAGCTAATTTTAATTTCATAAAAATTGAGAGGCTAACTTATCTCAAAAACATTAATTCTATAACCTAACATATTTTTAAAGTAACATCTTAAGTTTAGATTTCACATTCCAGGACTTGTTTTTTGTTAGCTATAATTTCATTTTTAGTAGTCTGTACTAATTATATAGTGTTTTAAAAAATCAGTAACTTATAATAAACAAATGGTTAAGACCTTGAAAGCTTTCACAATAAACATTAGGTTATAACAGACATTTAAAATTTGGCAACTGTATTGAACCCAACCTTTCTATCTCTCTGTGTAAAATCACTCGTGTCAAGATTTGAAATACTGTACTGTATGGATTTCATTCAGTTTCATGTTGAACCCAACCTTTCTATCTCTCTGTGTAAAATCACTCGTGTCAAGATTTGAAATACTGTACTGTATGGATTTCATTCAGTTTCATGTTGAACCCAACCTTTCTATCTCTCTGTGTAAAATCACTCGTGTCAAGATTTGAAATACTGTACTGTATGGATTTCATTCAGTTTCATGTTAAAAACATGAATTAAAAATTCTTGTCTCACTTATGCAGATGATTACAAAAATAATATTAATAGTAACACAATTAAAGCAGTGACATGTTTCTTGCGTTTTTTTCTGAAACAGGTTAGGATGATTGGTTTAAATTTTTTAGTAAAATTCTGTTTTTGTAGACCTGAACATGCAATAGTCCATACAAGACCTACTTAAGAATGTTTTAATTAAAATTTGATTGTAAACTTTATTTCATATTAAAAAAAAACTTTTAGCATGAAGTAAGTTAATAACTTATTGCAATCCAGTTTATTTCTAAGTGCAGACAGGGTAATGAGATCCCACTAATTATATAACTCATTAAAATATAAAGTGATTTCTGATTTTTAATACTTGAACATTAAAATGAAGGTATGTAAAATTTTAAAAAAAATTAAATATATAAATATGTCAACATATTTCTTTGTGGTAAATTTATATAAATAAAAATCAAAAATATTAGTTTGCGGGAATTATTGAAAGAAAAAAAATGTCAAATAACCTAACCAATACTATGTTTACTGACCTAGTTAGCATTTGAAGATTTGGATATAATGCAGCTGCTGGTTTGAACTTACTGTACTTTGCAAAGTGATACTTTTCTCTTATATTTCCGTTAAATATAGCATAAAATTATGACTTTATTAACTTTCTGTGGACTTATATTAATTAATTTCATCATACAATAGGTAATAAAATACAAATTCAGTATATTTATCTGAAATTGGACCATATTTTGCAATTAGTGGATTCCATGGTTTCCCTTGAACAATATTATTTTGGTGACCTTGACGTATCCTACATGCTACATGAAATGCAGATGTTAGTGACAAAATAGTTCTGTAAAAAAATTGTGTATAAAATCTTAATAAACATATTTCGCGGATTTATGTTATTTACTTTCATGAGACAGTAGACAATGGAATAAAAATATGTAATTGCTTGAAAAATAAGTGACGACCATTAATTATGAAAATACCTTTTTTGTAAATTAATTCAAAAAAATATTAATTTTTGGTTTTCACTAAGCCCCACCAATAAACTCACTAGGTGTACTATGTTATAGTAACAGTAACCGTTGTATAAAATATACAGATATTTTAATATATATAAGTAGGTAAAAACAGACATTACAGAAAAAAAATATAAAAACAATACAAAATTAGGTAAATTTAAAACTTAATTTTGAAGTTAAAGGATGATCCAAAAGTTAGGTTGAAAATTATTCCTTGTTATTGTTACAATTCTAATTGCATAAATGGGTGTGAATACAAAACCATTTTTTAAAATGGCATATTTTTTCCCATATTTGAGTTTTATGATACTAGTATGTAACATTTTAATTATGTCTTTGTCCTATGTAATTGAACAAAATAACTGTCCTACATGTTTAGCTACCTTAAATTGGTCATATTTTATAAGTAACCATTTTAGAAAATTTGTGTTTTTATAAATTTGTTAAGTATTTTTCATAAGGAATTAAATTTTTTTTGATTACTGTATAGTCTAACATTTAGGCTCTTCACCATTTCAGTGATGTCAACGAGTAAGCATTGTGCTATTCAGTGACAGAGCCTGTTATGTCATTAGCATCAAAAATGTTGATATTATAAGTTCAATATAATATCAACGTTATGTCAAATATCATTCTCCTTGCATCTGAAAAGTTCTGTATTCAGCAATTGATCATTTTATTTTTTGGATGAAGTTGTATAGCATTTTTTTTTTTTTTTGAGTGAGCTGGCCATAACTTTCTTTTTAATCTTTTATTGTCAAGAAGTAGGTTTGATTACCCAGTTATGATAATCACTTTTCAAGCCATAAAGTGGTTTTTATGTTGTAGGTTATTTCTTGTAGCCCAGTTTATTGCACGTAAGCCGTATTGCATGTTTTTCAATGTGCATATTTATAAATATAAAAAGTATAGCCTAATTTACCATATCAGTAATCCGTGAACATTAGAATATAATGAAGCTAATATAAATTTTAATTCAAACAAATAAAATGTTTGTTCATATTGATTTTTACTTTACATTCATTAATCGTCCTATTCACTCTTACAAAATTAACTATTGTACATTACTGGTTTTTTTTTTATTTGAACATCTGTATATTCATAGAATATTTCTTTTTTTTATATCTTCTCATTCCACTTTACACTTCCTTTTTTAATTTGTTCCTTTAAAAATTAATAACATTATTTAAATTTAATAAACTGAACAGCAAGGGGGTCAGCTGGTCTCAACCGGAGGCAATAATGTCTACAATGTAGTGCAGCCGATGCAGACAGTTACAGTGGATGGACAAGAAGCACTGTTTATCCCAGCCGGAGGTACGCAGCAGCCGACTATTCATCTAGCAGGACAGACTCTTATAACTCCTTCCGGTCAGATCATACGAAGTCCTGGAGTCCTTCCAGCCAGTGTTCTGCAAGGCCAAACACTTCAGTTTCCATCAGGTTCGTGTGCTTTATCTAAACACATGATAACATTTAAATTAATCTTTTTAGTACTAGTGGAAAATAGCATAACCACCATTATTCGAGAAGTTTTAATTTTATTGAAAATAAAATATATTATTGTGAATATTATGGTGAAACAGTTTTTGTGGGGATTTAAAAGTTGTCACTGTAATGATTTTTTGAAAGTTGTTACTTTTATAGATTAAGGCAGCTATTTCAAAAATTGCTTTCTTTGTATGAAATATATTAGATTAATATCAGGTAAAACAATATTTATCACCGAATAGTACAAATGTTATATAAACTATACTTAACATTTTTAAAAAGAACATTACACATTTTCAGAGAAGAAAGTGTTTTATTACATTTTCTATGTTTAATTTGAAACCTACATTTCACACAAAACCTTGTCCCTCCATTAGTTAGTTCATTTGTAGTAAAAAATGTTGTGTTAAGGGTGCAAACATATTTATGTTCAATGTGTTAGAAAATGAAGATGCAATTTTTTTACTTTTTAACTTTACGAGGTATAATTTTTTGGGAACGTTCTTGTGATAATCAAAAATGTACCAATATTTTATATATAAATAAAAATCGCAATTCTCTTTTTCCATGTGGAAAATATATAAAACCATGCTCAAACTAAAAAAAGATTAGCTTAAATGTCATTTACAATCGTAGCGTCCCAAGCAGTCTTCATTGGCCCCAAGGGACCCTCTATCTCAGAACCCTCCTCCCCAACAGCAACAGACACAGCCTGTCCATTATATATACAGATATGTAATGTCAAAGAAGGAACATTACTAAAACTTTCAAAATTTGTTTCACCCAACTTTGGGGTATACCAAATCAATCACTTCTTAAAGTTCTGTGCCTTCCTCGTAGCCCAGTATTGCTTCATACGTTGTGATCTTGCTTTTCTTTCTTCGTCAGAGACTTGGCTCGTTCGCTTGGATTTGACTTTGCCTTGGAACCGTTGCTTCTTGTCCTTGGTTATTGTTTTGGCTGTTCTGTCCATGAGCATAGTGTCAGTGATCTGCAGTCTTTCTCCGTTTCTCTAAACCAAAGTGGTTTGGTTCTTCTACTGCGAAAGTAGTCAAATATTTTTTTGGTTAGTCTATTTTTGTCCATTCGGAGGATGTGCCCATAAAAATCAATTCTCCTTTTTCTTATTGTGTCTGATAGTGTTTCTGTTTTTTGGTAAAGAGTTTCATTACTGATGTGGAGTATTTGGTTGTTACGGAATTTGGGGCCTAAGATTTTTCGTAATATCTTTCTTTCTTTGATCTCCAGCCTTTCAAGTGGGCCCTGGGTTGTGAGAGATAATGTTTCAGCTGCATATAAGGCTTCTGGTTTAATTACAGTATGATAATGCCTTATCTTTGTATTCCAGGAGAGGGACTTCTTGTTGTATGTGTCCTTGGTAAGTTGGAAGGCTAATTCAACTTTATTTCTCCTAGATTCCATAGCTTTTTTCTCTAGAGCATTCCAGCTGATCATTGCACATCATTATACATTGGTGAAAAAATTGTTTGGGTGGCTATAATGACACTGATTTTTTTTTGAAATTGATTTTTCTATCTATGTAAAAATACACAAATTACACTTTCTTAAATAAAGCAGCACCACGATTAATTCTTTTCTGCTAGCAAGGTTATGCGTGAATAGATTTGAAATTAAAAATAGTTAAAACATAATAAATATTCATCATTTGTATTATGAAAATAAGCTATTTATAAAAAACGACAAATTTGAAAAACAAGAATTTTTATGCTATTTGTGGTGGCTAACTCACTATTCCTTACTGTATTAAATATTTATTAGTGTAAAGAATAGTCTGTACATGAACAGATGTAATGTTAATCATTTTACAAAAGTATATTAAAATTTTCAGTAGAATGTAGTAAACAGTGGCAATAAAGTATAATTTAGTAAAAAATCTTATGTTTTATCTAAAGTAAATTTATCATTTAACAAATAAATTTTGATTTGCCTATTTTAATCAATACAACAAAGAGTTTTGACGAAATTTCTATGCTATTAATTTCTGAGTCCTAAATTTTTGCAAGAATATAATTATATTCAGGAATATATATTTTTTCAATACAAAATAAAAATTGTTTGGATAGCGGTGACCACTATTTTTATTGTGTCTAAAATTGTGTCAAACACAATTTTTTTTAAGCCTCAGCTGAAGGATTTTATGACAAGCTAATTTATCATAGGTGTTGATTATACAAAATAATTATTTATTTTAAGAACCTGTAAGTGTTAAGTAAACATATTACAATAGACAAAGTATTGAAATAACAAAGAAATTACTGGTTTCCTATAAACAGGAGGTTTTTTTCTATGCCAAAAGGGCAATAACTTGAGAAAAGTTTTAAGCTGTGTTAGTATCTATAGCTAATAGATTAGTTAAATAATGTGAGTTAGAGATAATATATATATTTATAGCTTAATTCAAAAGGATTTAATTAAAAATGTGTTGAAAACAGTTAACACTACAATGAAATTTCTCAAACATTCACTAAAATGGTATATATACATTTAATTTGAAAATATTAATATTTTTTTTATTAAAAAGATTTTTTTGGTTTGATTCATAACAATAATTAATTTATAAGTATATTATAATCGTATAAAGCAGTCGAGTACATTTAGTAGGACAACAGAAGCTATGTATATACAGCTTGTTTTTAAAATCTAATCTTTAAAGCTGATTAAAGGTAATCTATCTTCTAATCACTGAATGCTTGTAACAGGTCAGAATGTGTCAGTTCGCCCAGCCAACATGCCACAGGTGGTTCAGTTTCCTGCTGTACAACAAACTATACCTATACAGATACCTATATCTACATCGGGTGGACAAACAGTTTACCAGACTGTACATTTACCTCTTCACGCATTTGCGACTTCAGTGCCAAACATCATCCAGACTTCAGGAAACCAAGTCCAAATGATTCCACAGATCTCGCAGGTATGAACTCATTCAAAAATTCTATTATTTTAGAATTTCAAAAAAATAAGTTGGCAAGATATGTTTACTCTTGATTGTCCTATAACAATGTGTTAATATCAAAGTCGTTATTGTTTTTAGATGCAGGGACCTCAAGTTGCACAAATATTAACACCATCTGGCCAATTACAGCAAGTACAGCTAGCTCAGATTGCCCCAGCTAGTCAAGGTCATGTTGTTGTACAGACGCAGAACAATGCTTCGAGCACAAATACTGCCACAAGTTCAACATGGAGTACTACGACAGTCTCAACGCCAAGTGTTGTTCAGGTATGGTATTAGGTTCTTTTTATTTGTATGTTAAAAGCAGTATTTGGGTATTTGTTTAAAGTTTTTATATTTTAATTGGATAAACAAAAGGATAATAAGTAGTAATAAGTCTTAATTTACTCATGTAAAAGACAGTTTTTTAAAAAGCCTTCTTAGATGTTGCTAGGATGTACCAGACATCGCCATGCCAAATTTTAGCTTTTGGAGTATTTAAAAAATATCTGGATGGATTAATATCTTTGGTTCCAATAAAGGTACACACTTGAAACAGTTTTTTTTTTAGAAACAATGAGAGAAGTCACAGATCAGGTTGTATTAAGCAGAATTTTTTGAAAATTCATAGAATATGTTTTGTTTTTTATTTGATGCTTCAGTGAGAAAACTATAAGGAATTAAAATAATCATGGCATGCAACTATTTCACTGACATGATGGTAGCTCCAAATTTCTGACAAGAATTTTTTACCTTAAGACTTTTTCAAAAGTGTGATTTTACCATCAAATCAACATTAAAATCTGCATAAATTAAAATAGAAATTTCAACAGAATGACAAAATTTAAAACGTTAACTTTTGCAGATTTTAATATTATTTATAAAACAGTTATGATTTTTTAAAAAGATTTTGAAATTTCTGTCTTTTGGAAACAGTTCAACGTATCTTGCTGAAAAATGGTCTTATCGAAGCTATCACTAAACTACTGCTGTCGAATTCATGTTCGCAATTTGAGTGGATTTTGATAATTTTAAATGTTAATATATGCAGATTTTAATACAGATAACATTGGTGAAATCAAGTTTTTAAAAAAGTGTACAATAAAAAAAGTTGTGACTTTTTAAAAAAATTTTAAATATCCATAGCTTTAAAACTGTTAATAGATTCTACTTTGATGTGTAACGTACTTGTCCAAGCTACCAACCAAAATTACTGTGACAAGTTTTAATCAAATTGGACCAAAATTATGCTAACACTCACACCACTTTCTTATATTTTGTAAAAAAAAAACAATGGCCAGTTTTACCAATTTTAGCATTTTTTAAAGATATTTTAAATTAAAAATAAGTAATGATACTTTCATAACATAAATTTACAAGATATTAAGACAAAAAGATAGTCTTAGTATTTTCTCTATGTACTTGAATGACATATTTGAGACTGATTCATTAAACTGAGGTTTTTAAAATCAGGTTGTTTTAGATTTTTTTATTGTTATTTTTTCTTAATGGATATTTGTCACTGAAAAGGCTGTATCCACAAATACATTTTTACTTCAAATTGATTTAACAAAGGTTGTCAAAACACATTTCACGTGAAACTGTGCTGTGTTTACATTAACAAATCATAAGTAAAAGTAAATAAGTAACTATTAATTATAAATACAACTTTTCAGAGTTCTAATGAACTGATTACTTCATACCCCATACCATCCATTAAGTTGATTACAATAATTCACTATTACAATAGTATCTAAACTTGTTAATATAGAAAATTTGGTTATAAAATCAGTAAGAAATTTCCAATAATTAGATGGTTTCTTTTTGTATGCTTTCAGACAGTGGCATCGCCAAGCATAGTGAGTAACGTTGAATCTGGGGGCTCCATACAAAATCAACAAACACAGAGTCTTATTCTGCCACAGACATCTACAGGCTTACCTCAGCACATATCACTTAATGTTGGTAAGCGATTAACCCTTTTTATCCTAAAGACTGATTGATCGAATGTCTGTTTTATATAAATGTAAACATATGTACTTTAGCTCAAAAAAACTTTACAAAAATATGTTTAAAAAACTACATTAACTAAAAAAAACACAACCAAATATTAATAATACAATAGCCAACAGCTTGTGAGGCTTGTTAAAGTGTTAAATTTACCGATTAATAAACTGTCAAGCTGTCAAAGTTCTACACCTGGCTAGTATCACTCAAGTGGATTCAAACCCACATTGGCTATTGATTTTTCTGTGCAGCTCACTTAGAGTTTGCCTATTTGTGGTAGGAGGAAGATGGTTCAGGGGGAAGCTGACAAGAACAAGAGAATTCTTTGTGAGTTGCATAGAGGATCTGTTTTGCTACTTTTTTCTAACTATATAATGTATGTGTCTACCTGAAATTAGTATTATTATCATTAAATACGTTCTTTTCTAACTATATACTGTACATATCAACCTGAAATTATTATTATTATTATCATTAAATACGTTCATTTGGCTTAAAATATGTCGAAAAAGTAAAAAAAAATATTTCATTTTCGTCCTTTTAAAAAAGTCTATGTTACTAAAAAGGTTAACTTAGTTGTAACATTGTTTTCAAATACTTCTATAAATTATTTGGTCTAATCAGCATATGGTGATTGTGTAGATGACATTTTAATACACATGATATTGTCAGGAAGAGTTCAGTTACATCAGCACAGTTGTCTAATGTCATGTTTTTACCCTGCTCTTACCTGGTCTTCTCAGAACAGTTGAAAACTTGACATAGTCATGAGAAATGCATCCAAACAGTGTGATTGCCGCCTCAAAACTTTATGGCTCTTTGTTTTTTTAATCTTGAAAAACTTATTAATGATAGGACTTTTGTACTTGATTTTATTAATTGAATTTGTAGTGTAAAGATAATCTAATACACAAAAAAATCCAGCAGACTCACAGGTGGTAAAAAAAGCTGCCATGCTAGTGGCATAATGTCAAAAGACAGGAGTGCTTGAAGATTAAAACAGAAAATAAAATACTTATTATTAGAAACTGTGCTATCAGTGTTGATTAAAAACCTGTCAAATTCAAATGTACATTAAAATTAATTGATTGAAATTAGTTTCTCAAGTCAGTCATGTTAAAAAACATTTTGTAAATAAATTTTAAAAAAATCATTATATTATTATCTGCGTATAGACCCTGTTGGATCACGCAAAGCACTCCGACTCATGTCTTGCTCCTTCTAATCCTCCACACCTCCCTCATCCTGTCCCCATGGATCCTCTTCCGCTCCTCCATCCATTTTACCCCTGCTCTCTTTGGGATTTTATTCTCTGGGACCTTCCAACCAAGCATCTTTCTCCTGTATGCGTTCCTGTCTTCAACATCTGTTGTCTATTTCTGCATCATGTAGGTCTATTCTGACTTGTGCGATCCACGACATTGTTGATTTGACACCTTGTATATACTTAAGGGTTCTGTTGGCAGTAGATTCTGTTGGGAGTCTACTGATGTGTTGATAGAACCGAAACCTCTTTCTTCTGATATCTGCTGCCAGGTTAGATATCTTCTCTGTGGTCTTCCGGAAGTGCAACCTGTATCCTTCTTCTGTTAATCTCGGGCCAAGGATCTTCCTCAAGATTTTGCATTCTTCCTTCATTATGATGATAAAAATCATTATTATATATATATATATATATATATATATATATATATATATATATATATATATCTTTTCTTTGGTCTTCCATTCCAAATTGGTTGTTTTCCTTTAGGTTTATGGGATAGTACCTGCTTAGATAGTCTACCATCCCAGCATCTTTTATAGGTCATTCAATCAATTGTTTCTATACAACTTAATTTTAAGATTTAGTGAAGAAACTATAAGGGATCCTCATATTATCTCATTATAGATATTCTCTTAATACTTCTGATCCATTTATATATTTCAAGAATCTTGATATCTATCGATCTTATCTTTAACATTTTGATTTGGCTTATGTCCTCCTTTTTTGTCATCCAGCACTTTAAATCATTAAAGCAAGTTCATGATAACAGATATTCTACTTTTACTGTTATACCTTCTGTTATCCTGTCTCTAACTGTTGTGCTGTAGGTCATGTTAACAAGCCATCTGATATTGATAAATTCAGTCTTGCTGAATCATTCTTTCATATTTGTTGTCAAAGAATAAACTTGAAAAAAAAACAGTTAAAAACATCCAAATTACCAAATACACAGTTAATTTAATTCAGTTTATTCGATAATCTAAATTTTGTATGCTTCCTTCTGCTTCAAATCAGCAGAAGAATAGTTCCAGTTACACTTTACCGCTTCATAGCATAATAAGAATTACGTAATATAACATCCAAATTACCAAATACACCGTTAATTTAATTCAGTTTATTCGATAATCTAAATTTTGTATGCTTCCTTCTGCTTCAAATCAGCAGAAGAATAGTTCCAGTTATGCTTTACCGCTTCATAGCATAATAAGAATTACATAATATAACATCCAAATTACCAAATACACAGTTAATTTAATTCAGTTTATTCGATAATCTAAATTTTGTATGCTTCCTTCTGCTTCAAATCAGCAGAAGAATAGTTCCAGTACACTTTACCGCTTCATAGCATAATAAGAATTACGTAATATAACATCCAAATTACCAAATACACAGTTAATTTAATTCAGTTTATTCGATAATCTAAATTTTGTATGCTTTCTTCTGCTTCAAATCAGATAGTTCCAGTTATACTTTACCGCTTCATAGCATAATAAGAATTACGTAATATATTAACTAAAGCATAAACTAACAAAAGTTTTTATCATTTTGTATTTTTTAAAATGTTTCACTAAAAAAATTTCATATGTAAACATGTTCTGTTAATATGCTTTTTGTTAGGCCTTCAAACCAGCTTAAGTTATCAAAACATTTAGATTATTTTTAAACAGAGTAATAAATTATATTAATTTCAAATGGATCAGTTTTGGAAAAAAGTATTCTTACTATTTTAAACTAAGAGAACCATCTAAAGTATGTTTACATGTTAGGAATGGTAGAATATTTTATAAAAACTTCTACTTATACCAACACTGTATTCTATATCAAT
Organism: Callitettix versicolor; assembly: GCA_022606455.1. NCBI lineage: Eukaryota > Metazoa > Arthropoda > Insecta > Hemiptera > Cercopidae > Callitettix > Callitettix versicolor. The sequence goes on along the minus strand of CM040190.1, from coordinate 108,586,924 downwards.
GAATGTTTTTCAAAAATATAGATATTGTAGTGAATAGGATTGTATAAATAAAATTTTTATTTATTAATCCTTTTAGTTCCAACATGTGATTTACTTGACATCTGATTTATATAAATATGTCATTTTTTTAGCTGTGAAAATTTGTTTACAAAAATAAATTTAAAAAAAATACCAAGTGTTAAACAATAAGTTCTTTAATTTAGCCAAACATTAATAATACAATAACTGAGTGGCCTATATTGTGTGTTAGATATGATTGGGTTCGAACCCCACTGAGAGCGAGGCTCACATAAATAAACAGTGGACTGTTCAGGTGGAAACTGACAGGATGGGTGAATTGTTTGTGGATTGCATGCATACATGACCAAGAGTTTTACTAATTTTTTTTTTTTATTATCTGAAAATATTATCATTAAGCTTAAAATATGCAAAAAATAAATATATTTTTGTGCATAGGAATGAAACATTAAAACTAACATTATAGCATATAAGTCTAATTAAAGAAGACATACTTATTTCTAATAGTCAAGTTTTTACTTCTAACAATACCAAGTTTGTATTGAAATAGAATGTTTGGAAATTCTATTAAAATATTGTAACTTCAATATTATATCAAATAAATGGAGTTTTATTTCTAAAAATACCAAGATTAAATTGAGATATATTTCTGAATGTTTGAAAATTCTGTTAAAATATTGTGAATCAATTATTATGTATAATAAATGGAGTTTTTATTTCTAACAATGCCAAAAATTGTAGTGAAACTTAATGTTTGCAAATTCTATTACAAAATTGTGACTCAAGTATTAAATGCTACTTTTATTAAAAACAAATTTATTTCTGATATTGGCCAATGTTGCCTAGAACCAAATTAATGATATCAAAAAGTATTAGTTGAATTTCAAAAACTAAATATATATATCAAATATTTAATTTTTATTTTTTAGGAAATCAACCACAACAAGTTACAGTTATACCAGGGAACCTGGCAAACTTAGTGCAGGCAAATAATGGTGTAACAACTGTCCGAGGCAATACATTTCAGGTAAAACTTGTGTAATAAGTATTACAAATCAAGTAATTTGAATATATATATATAAAAATTTTTTTTTATATAAAAAAAAATATTTTTTTTATATATATAAAAAGCTATATTATTTTAATTGTTTCTAAGTTGTTTCCATGTAATTATCGAGTTTAAAAATAAAATTTCCTTTTGCATATATTGATTACAAATTTAACATCTACTGTCTCTTTACAAACAGTACAAAAAATATTTGGTACTGATTTTTGTTGTAACTGATGCAAACATTTTCCCCAGTTGGTAATTATATACCACGTACCATATAGAAATAAATTCAGAATAGAAATAAGAGAGTATTTTTTCTTACTCTCTTTCTCTCTCTTTTTTTGAGTTTGATTTGTATTTATAAATCCCTTAAATTGTGTTATATGTTAGTAGAATACATTTTAAAAAATGCATAAAATATTCTAAAGTACCATTTTTTATTCTTTTACCATTATACCGAGAAAAGCAATAATTGCAAGTACAGTATAATATTTTATTATTACTATGATAAAAAGAACATTTTTTAAATCTGCAAAAAACATCAGACTTTTTCTAATGCAATGTGAAATACTTTTGTGGAATCGTAAATAATGAAATAAAAAATTGTTAACTTAATCAAAATTTGTGCTCAATCTGTGAAGTTCATCATTTTGTAACTTTGCAGTATTCATAGATAATATAGTTTGTTTGTAAAAAAATATGCTTAGTTGACGATTGCTTATTTAGTGAAATCACATAGCCTCTTGTCTGGTTCATGAACTATGCACTTTGGCAGTATATTTTACAAAGTCAGCAATATTATTTAGTAATGTTTCCAATTGTGCCACATTTTATTGTATTAATTTTTTTTGTAAAAACAAGACTGTACTATTAGTTATAATTAAAAGTATATTAATAATAACTTACATTCCACATATTTAATTTAATAGTTCATTCTAATATTTGCAAGATTCAAAAGTAATATTTCCTAATTTTTTTGGTAACGGGTTTCATGAAAAATATAAGAAATGTTTTAATCAAAAGAAAATGATCATAACCACAGTTGATTCTGTAATCATCTGGTACTGTTGTTTCTTAAGGATGTATTAAATTAAGAGATAAGGAAATAACAATAAAACATGATACGGAAAGGCTCACTACCATAACACAAAGACAGCATGATTGATATACAGTTCAGTAGAAATAACATTGTACCAACTTTCCACATCCAGTCAAATTCAATTGAGAGAGGAAATATCTAGGAAAAAAAGGATAAATGAATGTCCTCTTCTCTCTCTCTCTCTTAATTTGGTGCATTTTTTTCCCAGCGAAAAACCTTTAGGGTTATCATCGCCAAGGCACGATATTAATTATTTTATATAGTTTTTGAAAACAAGCAAACATATTAACATATTAAACTTAGACAGTGTTTTTTGAACTAAACATTTTTGAAATTATTGTATAATATTTTGTACAGTTACCAACAAGCTTACAAACAATAAACTTGCCAGGACTTGGCAATGTACAACTGATTCCAACGAGTGCTTTGTCTGTTTCGGCTCAGAATCAGCTCGGAATCAATCAGTCAGTATCAACAGCACATTCTGCTCCACCTCCACTAATACAAAGCTTACCACCTGGTGTCCAAATTATTGGTGAGTTTTTAAAATTTCTAATATTTGGTTTCTTATATGTTATACATTGTGTCTGAATAAATATTGAGGTAATATAAAAACACATTTTAAATATAGAATTTTGTATAGCACTATGTAATGTGGAATATTTTCTCAAATTTAGATTAAACCTGCCGCAGAGCTTGTTTACAAACAAATAGTATAAATAGTACAAAAATAGTAGTAGTTTAAAAATTATAAATCATACAGTTTTATTAAGAAATGGTCAATAATATTATTTGCATGACTAAATGTCTACATATAAGCCTAAGAGTGTTACGATCTTAAGATTAGATTTCTAACCTTATGTAATAATGTATTTTGCTATAATTTAGGTGGAAATCAAATACAGACAGATTCAGGGGATTCAATTCAGCATGGGATTGGCAGATGGCAAGTTGTAAATATTCCACCACAACCATTACAGTCACCTACACCCCCAGCAAATGGATCAGGGGGTGAAGATGATTCAGGAGATGAGAAACCACGTACAAGAAGAGTGGCTTGTACTTGTCCCAACTGCAGCGAAGGGGGAGAGAGGTGCGTAAAGTAATCTGCTGGGCCAGATGTTTCCAACTTTAGGCAAGTTGGAGCTATGCTAGGCAGAGAGTATTATGTATGTGTAATGTACTGTTCAATTTTATCGGTATATATATGTGATCATTAGTTTTATTGTACATTGTGAATTGCAAACTTCTTCATTAATTATATCTGTTAACTCGTTCACACTTTGACTCAAACTTGGCACACAAATTGATTTTGATAATAGCTTGAACAAGTTCATTAACTAGTAAAATTCGTTCCACAGTTTTAATTTGGTGGCCATTTGAAATCTTAACAAATTCACAACTTTTTTGTCTTAAATATTTTAGAAATATGATTTCACCATTGTAATTAGCATTTAAAAAGTGCATAAATTAGCATTTTAAATTTTTAAAATATATTGAAAGTAAGAAATTAATTTGACAGCATTCAGGATTCATTTTCGTATTTTCAATGCAATTTCAATGTTAAAAATGCTAATATGTGCAGCTTTTTATGATAAAACTAGTTTATAAAAGAGGGTAAAGTAAAAAAAAAAATGTTTTTAGAAAACTCACTTCTATCACATCAGCTGTGTTGTATTAATCAAACTAATTATTTATCGTTTGTATCAAAATAATGCCAAAATTTACCTGTGAGAGCATAAAAATAGATTAGAAACACACACACACACACACACACACAAATTCTTATAAAGTGTTCATGACTTACAGGAGTCATGACTGCAGTAGGTCATTTTGCAAATATAATATATTTGTGTAATTCCGTACTTGAATTTATGTAATATGTGTTTTTTGGTAATCACATTTTATAGACCAAAATTCCATCTCAAATCAATTTTGATCCTTGTGCGTTACCAAAAGTTTTAGATATTGGGTAAGAATTTGCAGTATTTTTGTTTATTCTTTTGTATATATATCTTGGATACAACTTCGGTTTGAAGCTTGTAGAATGTTTTGTTCATTACACATTTTAAAACTATTTCGACCACAAACAAATTTGTTATTCAGTTTACTGCAATCTTCCACATACACGAACGCCAAAAATTTTAAAACTGCTGTTTTGGTGTCATTTAATCGTGTACAGCATTAACCTTATTTACCAAAAATGATTTTTTATTTTTGAAATTCATAATTAACTTATATTTTTGTAGGACTAGTGACAGAAAGAAGTTACACATCTGCCATATCCCTGGTTGTAACAAGATATATGGTAAGACATCACATCTTCGAGCGCATCTAAGGTGGCACACGGGTGAAAGACCTTTTATTTGTAGTTGGCAGTTCTGTGGTAAACGTTTTACTCGCTCCGATGAATTACAGGTAAATTACTTTGTTTAGAAATCTTGTTCTTCTTTCATTTTGTTAGGCATTATTGATAAGACACATGATATTTTACAAAAAGCGAACCCTTGTTTCAATATGAATCTTTTTTTTTTGGTTTTACTGTCTCAATACAAAGTATAAAGAAAGTGTTGTGATGTTCTGGACAAACAAAAGTGGTTTTGACGTAAATATCTGTGTCTGTGTACATACCTGGAGACTAAACTAATTGACTGATTTTTATGAAATTTGGCATGACTGGTTTACCTATATCTTAGAGTTAAACAAAACATATTGGTTACTATTTCCTTCTAAAATCAATTTTAAAAGCATTGACAAAAATTGGCCTCATTTGACAAAATTAATTCATAGAATTTTGGTTGTGTATGAAGATTCATAATTCAATTCAGTGTACCCAAATTTAAAATTAAATAAATTTTTAGTGCAAGAATAAATAAAAAAAACAAAACAAAATAAGCCTTGACTGCCTTTGGTTTAATTTTTTTAGATTTACTCTGTTTCAAATAAAATCAAATAATCTGTGCTTGAATGGATAATTTGAGAATAACTGTGTTAAGAAAATAAATGGACAGCAGCTGAATGGGTTAGTATAACTAGAAAGTGTTTTTAGTCACAACCTTAGGATAAAAGATGACCTTTCTGCCAACTGCATTTATACTGGGCTACTTTTAGAATGCTCCCTTCACCACAATTGAAACTTTAGTAAATATTTATAGTTCCCTTCACTGACGTCTTCTGAACCTCCTATAAAACAGCAAATATATATATGCCGTACGCTGTTCTTTAACTTTAATTGGGGAATCACCTTAAATTCTTAAGACTGTGTACTTCAAAATAAAAAACTGTTATGGTAAAACCAGTGGTAGGTGGTTGGATATTTTAATAAGGGGGCTGGAAAAATAGAATTTTTTGTGTAAAAATCTATTTTTTCCTACCAAACACCTGAAGTATTATACAATTTTCATTTATACAATTAAATTTAACAGATATTATAAAACATTATTTTAAAAATAAAATCTATTCCTCTATTTTTGCTTTGACGAAAATTATCAATAACCTTTTCATTAAGTTTCATATTTGTGAAATTGTTCTTTTTTCAATTGTTATCATACTCAGCCCTGTCAACTTCTCCTGTTCCATTGCATTGCTTAAATACAATTTCATTCTTTTTAGCATAGAAAACATTGTTCTGGTTCTGCCGTTATCATTGGAATTGTTCCTAATATTTTAATGAGTTTAATGGTTTTGCTAAACACATATGCAAGGTTTTCCTTATTGAATGCACTTAACAATAAAATTAAACCATTAAAGTTGTGAAATTCATCTCTGGGATAAATTGACAAGTTTAGTTAGGCTACTTCACTATAGAAATAATGAAAAAAACTGTGTCTCACATTGCTGCTAGCCACATCACAAGGTAATTTCCACATTCACAAGGTGAATGCCAGCGTGTTTTGCTGAGACTAACTAAACTAATTAACTAAACTAAACTAATTAAAGTTTTTCAAGTTTGATCATTATATTGAATGATCAATGCACTGTGTTGAACAGGACTGTGTATTCTTGTCGTATTGCCCTGTATTGTATAAAAATGTTATATTTATTTGTTTTTCTTTAGGGGTGCTGAAGTTAGTTTAACAGCTGCCACCGGGTAAAATAAGATTCCAAAACTTAATGATCAAGACAAAAATTAATAGTTCAGTATCCAAACCCGAACTTGTATCCCACATATTTGTAATGAGCCTAATTTTGTTTAGTTTATGCTTTTTGACGTAGTATCAGTCCTGCCTTTCAGAGTTGGTAACAGCATCCGTATGGATATGTCACTGTAGTCCAAAAACAAAAATGAGAATTCTTCTACAAAAAAGTAACCAAGGCCTTAATAATGCAAAAGAATGGATTGAAAAATGAAATAAAAGTGTCTTTTATTTTGGAAACAGTCAGAATTTACTAATTTCACAAGAAGATTTAAGGCAGCATTGGACGTCAGAGGGGAACCCTTAGGCTACAAGAGTCACCTAAAAATTCTAGAATACCATTTGATAAAAAGCTATTATGGAATACACATATTGCTCTGTAAGATCACAGATTCTGCCTACTAAAAGTTTTTGCAAATAAAACGTGGGGAGCTGATAGAAAATTATTTTGCAATAAGTGAAGCTAGAGATTACTTACGGATTTCAGGTTTGTGATGGTGCTGTATGAAACACAGTTAAGGAAGCTGGAAACTCTTCAGAGTTCAACATTACTTTAATGATAGTAGAGTGGATGTGGAGCATTTCAAACAGTTATAAGAAAGACTTTCTGCTTAAGGCTCATTCATCTAAGCACTGCAGACCAGATCAAAGCACTATTTCAGGATTATCAACACAAAAAATATAACCCTTACTCAATTTCACTTCTAAACCTTATTCCATCCTTGGTTTGCTTTACGCCAGATATGCATCTGGAAATTGTTGTTAATGTCACAAAATTAGAACAACAAACAGATCAAACACCCAAGTCCGTAGATAATTGGGAGTCTGTCGTACTTATAAATGAAATAATCAGAAAATTTATGTTAATTAAATAGTAAAAAATTAGTAAAATTGTTTATTTGATCTGTCAGTATATTTTGTTTGTTTATATAAAATTGATTTGTTCTAATTAGCAATTATTCTCTTACAGAGGCACAGACGAACACATACAGGAGAAAAGAGGTTTCAGTGTCCAGAATGTAATAAAAAGTTTATGCGTAGCGACCATCTGTCCAAACATATACGCACACATCAGAAGCAACGTATCATTGTAAGTACCATAAGGTATTGGTTTAATTTAGCTATAACCATGCATGCAATTTTTTTTACTAACTGAACAAATTTTGTTAAAAATAATTGAGTTTTATGAAAAAAACTTTAAGCTACATTTTGCTTATCTAAATACTGATAGGAACAAAGTTAATTTTATGAAATTTGTAGCCTGTTTTAAAATTTAATTATATTAAATTAGTGTAATATATAGAATTTCCACAGTTAAAAATATTATGCTAATTTAAAAGCTTAAAAATTGTTATTGATATTATAAAACAATAAACATTTTTGTTGTAAATAAATCGGTCCTACTTTTTAAATTACAGTGAATTATATAAATTTTAACCTTATTCTCGAAACTTTGTTTGTATGTATAATTGAAGACCATTGTGTTTTAACCTTACATATTCATTACATTAACGTGTAATACATAAACACACAAATGTATGTATAACAAACATACATTTAAAGTTCTGTGATTAGAGTTTATCAATATTATAAAACTATGATCATTGACAAAACATAAATAGCAAAACTTTGCAGCAGTGTTTGTTTAATACTGATTTTTTTAGAAAATGAGATAGTGGAGCCATAATAGAAACAAATTTTCAGTTTTGTTCTAAATATATATGTTAGGTTTAGTGTAGTGTAGAAGAGTTGAAAATAATTCCTTGTGGATGAAACTATAGTCATTGACACAAAGTGAAATGTCAGGAATGTATTAATTACTTTTATTGTGACGGGTATATTATTAATTGGTCTTAAAGGCTTTATAGTAAATATTGTCTATTAATTCTTACATTTAATAACATATTGTTTGCTTTTAAGATGACTACTATGAGGAGAAGGTTATCTTAAAACGAAATGTTATATTACTAATCATATCAAATTATATGTAAATAATTTCTACGTTTGGATTTGTATACAAAATATTTAATTTCGACTATAATATTTGATTTTAATTTTTAGTTTCTTTATTAAAATATCTTTTCTTCCTTCATTTATGATTTACATTATTACACTACAACAATTTCAAAAGTTTTCACTCAAGTTCAACAGTTATTCTTTTTGCAAGATAATGACATGTTTACAAAAGTAAAACACTTCTATTAAAATTTATTTTTAACAAATTTAGTTTATATTTTGTTACTTTTAACAGCATGCTTTGAACTCTTATCGATGAAATTATAATACCTTTTACGTTTGTTATTTTTCAACATTTTATTTGTTTATTTTTGGTTTTTTTGTTTGTTTTTGCGAGATTATGATTTATTTTAAAGGAACCAATCTCAATGAATGGCTCAATGGGGAAAGAGGTTTGGATATCATCCGAAGGTTCACCTACAGCCATATATGTCAAACAAATTCAGTTAGATCAGGTACAGTTTTGTTTCTTGTATTTTGTGCGAGGAGGGTTAAATTTAATTGTTATTGTTGTAAATATGATTGGAACAGAGGTTTTATTATTAAACCTACATTGTGTGTTGCTTTATAACTAACATATTTTATTGTGTTTGCTTCCTTAATTATTAACTTTTATTTTTGTATTTAATGATAAAGTAGAAATATTTGTGAATACTTTGTATAAGTGTGGGGCTGTGAAAGAGAAAAAAATAAGGGTGTGATGAAAGTTGCTATAGTGTAGTGGGGTGTGGAACATGTAGTTTTGGTAGAACATAAGCAATACCATTTAGTAACATTGTAGCGGTAAACAGGTGAAAAGTGCATTCGCTGTCAAGACATTTTATAAAAATGGCGAGAGGATGTTATTACATCCTATATTATGACTTGGCACTTATTCCATGTTTATAATGCTTGTCAAAAAGTTACCTATGACAGGTCGTAACCTGTTCATGGTCATGTCCAGCCTATAACAGCTGGTTTGGGCATAAATTTAAAAACTATTGTATGAATTTTCAAATCTTTACACAAAATTGCATGTGCAGAATCTTCACTGATCCCACCTTCATGGCAGTCTCCTATACAATCAAACAACAATCTTTCAGTAACATATTTTCTATCATATGAACAACATTTGTAATCTGATTGGTTTGTGGCCTCCCTACTCATTCTCCACTGATGTGCAGCCATTTTTGTATCAGTTCAGTTACTCAAACTCATCTCCACAAACAGCTGCCAAATCTTATAAATTGTTTTACTTTGAGATTCACAAGTTTTTGACAAAATTTGTTGCAGTAACTTTGCACAACTTGTTCGGTCATTTTGATAGCAATCGAAAATCTTATGAGCATGTACCACCTTATTCAGAGGCCAGTAGACAGTAACTGACACACAAAATGAGCATTAAGTAAGCTCTCTCTTTTTACTGTGTATGATGGTGTGATCCCAGCATCGCTACTCTGCGTGGGGTAATTCAAGGTTGAATAATTTTTTGACAGGCTTCATATTTCAATGTTATATAGACTTGACCAGTTCCATCAAGCTATAAAATTGAAATGTAGGTCACCAATTTTGAGAAAAGTAGATCAACTAAAAAAGAAATGGTGGTTAAAAAAAAAAAATGAAAGGCTTCCTGCTGTTGGCCAGAAGAAAATCTTAGAGCACTTATAGAAAACTGCTTCATTCTTTAAAAGTAACAGTACATTATTCTTTCATCAATATGAGTCAGTTGGAGTTGCGCATTACTTGAGTGTTATTGCCACTCTATGCAAATGCTGCAGATTTTTTTATTTACTCAATGATTTGTTTGTTTTGCTTTTGATAAGAACACATTATTTAAGAACCAAATGGAACAAGCTGCAAAGCAAGAATCTCAGTTGGCAGTGTTGAACTGTTCCTAAACCACAAGTGATTTCAATGGGAGTATTGCATGGATTTTTCATTCCTAAGACGAAAATTCCCATATGATTTTTTTCTTTGGGTTTATTTGAAAACTAAAAAGTTTGAAATTAATCTTCTTCAAGCAATAAAACTTCTCTGCCCTATAAAACACATTCCAGATAAAATATGACATGTTCTGCTTTAACTATGAATTTACTATGTGTGTGGTCACAAGCAGTTTCAAGAAAATTTGTTTCCAAAGGCACATAAGAAAACATCGCTGTGCATGTATTTTCTATTTTTCAGTAGTAAATTGATAAAAAATTCATGTACACATTTATTTAATACTTTAAAATTATTCAAGTTTCACTGCAGCACCTTTGTAAGAAATGGATTTTATTGAACCTATAACAATTAGTTGTTTTTTACAATGTTTTAGAATTTAAGTTACTGGTTCTCACATGTATGCCAACAAATTACTGCCAAATTTCCAGAATATTAATTAACTTAAAATTATTTTGTAACAATATGAGGTGTGGTTAAAAAATAATGAATTAGCGGTATCACATTCTTTGTTTTTATTTAACATTATCCCCTCCATGATCCCTTCATTGCTCCATGTGAATTTTCTATTGGTCAAAGCAGTGTTTCAAGTTAATTTCTGAAAGCATGTTCATGGCCTGCGTCGCTTTTTCTTTCACAGCTGCAACTATCTCAAATCTCGTTTTTTTCAACACTGATTTCACTTTCAAGAACAAGATGAAGTCACGTGGAGCAAGGTCTGGTGAGTAGGGTGGGTGTTCCAACATGGGGATCTCATGCTTAGCCAAAAATGTCTTGACAACCAATGCAGTTTCAGCTGATCTCTTGATGAAGAATCCATGACTTTTTTCCACAACTCAGGTCGCTTTCTTCTGACTCATTCATGAAGAGTAATTGAAGGTCCTAGGACAGTAATTCTTATTCACGGTTTGACCTTCAGAAATTGGGTAATTTCATCCCATGTATTTTGAAAAACACAAATCATCATGACTTTGAATCTTGATTTACACTTTCCAGCTTTCTTCAGTCTTAGTAAATGGGGACTCTTCCACTTTCTTCATTGGTGTTTCTGGATCATAAGTAAAAAATCATGATTCATCACATGTTACTTCCAAGAGTTCAGGGTCTTTTTTGATGGAATTCAAAGTGTCATCACACATGTTCAATCAGTGTCCTTTTGTTCAGATGTAAGATTTTTAGGCACATTTTTGAACAAACTTTCTTTGTGTTAAAGTGTTAACAAAACCTGTCTGTCAAACTGCTTCTTTGTCAGTTCCGAATATCTCAGCAACAGCGTGATTGTTCAACTAACAGTCTTTTTGGATTAAACCAGACTTCTTCCAATTTCTAATCTTTTGTTGCCATCAAAGGTCATCCTGCGCAAGGTTCATGTCAATCTCTTCTTTGAACTGTTTAAACTACTCAAAAAATCTGATTTATTGCAACAGGCAGTATTTCAGCAGTTTCGTAATTTGCCTATGTCTTTGTCAATAGGCATAGTGTTCATTCTTTGACTATGACCTCATTATAATATTTAAAACTAGTAACTAAAAATTAACATTTTTTAAAATTCCTAACAGCATGATAAACATTCAACAAAGAATGAGTTTTACTAAAAACTTCACATTAACGCATTGTTATTTTAAAATGCTAGGCATTTTCCCAACAGGCAATGAGTGTACAATCTAGTACGAATGAAGGCCACAGCCTGACTGAGGGATCAGCAGTGTTATCAGCAGCAGAAATAACATGACTTGCCAATGCAGTGTTTGATTTCGATGCACTCGCTGGTTTCCTTTAGAAAAATCAGTTTGGTTATTTTTTAGCCACACATCGTCTGCGATAATTCATTTGTCTCTTCAAACTGGACTTTGAAATACACAAAAACCTTTTTCACATACTTTATTCTGAAAAAAATAATTAAGAAACAAAAAAATGCAACAATGTGTGTACTGTATTTTGATAAACTTTATGGAAATTACTACCTTACATTTCAAGGTTCAACATGTGAAATATGTTGACTCCTGACTATCTGTGGAATGGCTACAAAAATATAAAAATAAGTTTTTTGTTTTTGTTTTTTGTACAGTGAAACAAACAAGACAGACACTTCCTCTTTAAAACAAAAAACAATTTAAAAATATAATTTTTCTTTAGTCAGTAGTACACCAGGAAAAATTGGAATGAACAAAGAACAAGTTGTTTTGTTTTAAAAACAATTTAGGTTTCAAATGCAATAATTTTAAATAAACTTTTGTTAAACAATACATACACATACCTTCAGACAACTGAATTTTTGTTGTCAGACATACACATACCTGACAGTAATTTTGTAATGTTATATAGTGATAAGTTCGTTGTTTGCGATAAATAATCAGCATTAAATTTCACATGTTATATCGAAAGTAGACAGGTCAATGATAGCTGAGGCAATAAATATATTAAAATGTTTTAGGCTTTGTTTCTTAGTTTGGTAAGCAGGCGAGTCATAAAACTAAATTCTGTAAATCATTCTTTTCCATTTAAACAGTTTATTGGTATTTATTCTAACTATTAATTAATTTAACTATTTAATTAATTAATTAATTAATTTAACTATTAAATTAATTTCTAACTATTTTGTAGCTCATGTAAATACAGTATTTAATGTAAAATAATGTTTTTACGGTTTGTACAAATTTGTTTTTCCTATATGTGGGTTATCCGTGTTAATCACGCCACCCAGTTCCATCGATAACCAGGCGTTTACTGTATAAGAGTTTTAAAAACTTGTGTCTAAAAAAGTGTTATGAATCCATAACTCTACAGATATTTTTTTTTTTCTAACAGAAGAGCCTTATCCTAATTTCTTCCCCTTTTCTTAGTTTGAAAGTTAGTTGTTCTTTGGACTTTTTTAATTCAAAATTTTGGTTTTAAGTACTAATCAAAACAATTTCCAAGGTCTCAAAAATATACAGTGTGGGAACTGTTGGAAAAAACTAAAAAATATACTACTTTTTCAAAATTTATCACATTTGCTCAAATGTTGACCATAATTAAAACTTATAAATCAAGCCAGTTTAGCAAATTTGTAATTTGAATAGGTTTTGGTTCAAGAGTAAATAAAAAAAACCCCAACTGTTGTAGGTTTTCTTTGTTTTTTCAAATTTATTCTTGAATCATAATTTTTTAAATTTCAAATGGGTACCCTGATCATTTAATTTGATAAATTTTTTATCAAAATCTGATCAGTTTTGAGAAATTAAGCGAATGTTTCGTTTACATTTTCTGTGTGGATTTTAGAGCAAATGTGATAAAGTTTGTGTAATGTTTTTACAGCATTTATTTTGTATTTTGTTTGTTTTTAAAGCAGAATATATTTAAACATTTTTAATTGTCCAGTTAAAATATAAATATTGGAAACTTTATTATTATATTTCATGTAATTTTTATTAAAATTAATGAAAAAATTAAACAAAAAAAATTATTTTGTTTTTTAAACATATTGGTTTGTTATTGTGTTATAAATTAACGGCTTTTCATCTAGGAGGCTGCAACATCTACACAGTCTGTGTCACCCGATGAGAGTTCATCAGGTGATGAGAAGATGATGATCACCTTACACACAGAAGCTGACCAATCAGATCTCGCTATCGTGGATACACTTGAGTCTTCCATATCCAATTAAGAATCATCAGAATAATTAGGTAAATGAACTTAATTACCCTCTTATGAAAGAAATTTATACAAATATTTTAAATTTTACAATAGTAATCCATAAATGTTTTTTATCTAATTCAGTTTTTCACAGTGTTCCAATTTTTTTGAATATGTCTTAGCAAGAAATTAAAAATTCATCCTTTTCATAAAATATTTTTTCACGCTGTTTTATTTTTTTAGTGCAAACTATGTTTTCTTAAAAGTAATTTTTGATTAGTATTCTTTCATATAAAATAAAAAAAACATTGAAATAAAAAAAAAATGTCTAAAAAAACATTCAATTGTTTTATAAATAAAACTAACAATTTATAAGTTTATTGTAAGATTATTGTTAAACGAGATACAGTAGAGTCTCACTAATCTGGACCCCTCTAGTCCGGACATCAGTTAATCCGAACAAATCTAAAAAAAAAAAAAAATAAATGGTAAAAAAAAAAAAAAGGGATGCTGGCTTGCCTTCAGTTGCCAGAAGTCTTACCGCTTGTTTTCTGCTCATCTGTTTTTGGAGACTCACTCTATACCGACGGGTTGTTTTGTTTTGTTTCTTTCAATCGATGCTTACTTGTGCTGGTGATAGGTGCTCAGACAGTACAATGCACATTTTTATTCCGTGCAAGTGTCTTATTGTGTGCACTTATTAAGAATAACATAATGGCTACTAAAGGTAAGAAAGGAGCAAAAACACCAAGCCTTATTTCATATTGATGCAGGTGAATTATTAACTAGAATCGTGCAAGGTTTAGGAGTGGGAAAACAAACTGTTTATGATTGGGAAAAAATCAGAAAGAAATTGAAGATTTTTTTGCAAAAATGGTGAATAAGGACAGTCTGGGAAACAGAAGCACATTAAAAAAAAAACAAAAATAAGAACTTTATACGAGGCTTTGTACATTTGGTTTTGTCAATATGAACGAGGCTTTCCGCTGTTGGGCATAAGCACCGTGACCCTGCTTTTACTGCCAGTGTGGGATTGTTGTCTCAATGGAAAGATCAACATGGTGTTCATGAACTTTGTGTAAGTAGTGAAATTTTGTAGTTATAGGAAAATTGGCTAAGCCTAAAAGCCCTTAGAAATCTTTATAAAAATGCTCTTTGAAGCCCAGAATAGTTCACAAAAATCAGCATGGATTCAGAAAATTTTTAAAGCTTAGTTCTTTTGAAAAATTTGTTTCTATAACAAAAACGTTAAGAGACAAAAACCATCTAGAAAAAGCGATGTTGTTAATTGATAATGTACTGTGTCACCCGACTGAAGTTTTGTAAACTTTGTGCCACCAAATGTTACTGCTTTGATGTAACCAATAGATTAATATATTAATGCCGATAAGTGTGATTAAAGCAATAAAATGGCAATATAAGAAAAAAAATTGATCATGTTTCTTTTAGAGCTTTAAGAAGCAGACCCGTCACTTAATTGATCTTCTTAAAAAAATAACCATTAAGATTCATTTGGCTGCAGAAGCGTTTATAATGAATAAACATTGATTTTTAATCAATAACATTTTTCTTTTGCCTGTAAAACTTATTATTGATATATTTTAAAGTTGATTCCGTTTAATCCAGTCTTTCGGTGATCCAGACAGGGTCTGGTCCCGACAAGTCCGGATTAGCAAGACTCTACTGTAGTTACAAAAATCAGTAATTCAGTTCAGCACTGAGAGATAAATTCTTCTAAAAAAACAGTTAAACTATTAAATATGACTTTCAAATTTTGTTAAGGGACTTTATTACTGAACTTTAAAAACAGCACTATTTTATTTCACTTTAAGTTTGCTTGGTGATGATATTACAATCTTAATAAATAATTTTACTGATTTCAGATTGGAGAAATGAAAATGACAAGTTAGTAAGGTAAAGTTATAAGCAGTAAAATAGGTTATAATCAAAATTCTTATATACTTAGTATTAAATGGTTTAAGTTAACCATGCATTTGTAACTACAGTGTAGTATATGCCTTCAATTAAAAACTCAAAAAGTAAAATTATATTTCATGTTAGCACTTACAACTTTAGTTATTGTAGTAGATATAATGTTAAATTTGTTAATTTGTAAAATATAAAAAACTGAAGAAAAATTCAAAAATGTTAAAGAAATTACTGAACTTATAAACATTTATGTTTATAATGTAAAGTGAGTTACCATTACAGATTTTAATTAAAATTATAAATAACTTTATACTGTGTTTATTAAAATATATAATTGAAAATGAAAAAGACTAAATTATCGAATGTATATTATGATGAGAATTGTATAGAATTTATTATTTTATAACTTACAGTCAACGCTTGATATTCACAAAACTGGGAAACTGTGCCGTAGGTAACCTTCTACAATTGAGTAGAATGTAGAGAGCAATATGAGTAAATATTATATATTATATTATAAAACTTAATAATATATTATATCAATATATCAGTTTTATATCAGTTATATATATATATATATAATATTGATATTATATTAATATATAATATCAATATATTATATCAATATCAGTAAATATTATATCAGTAAAACTTTACATTTACAGTATTAAAACTTATACTGATTAACACAAAAGTTCAGCAAACGGTAAAACTATATAAACAAAAATAGGCAAGTACACTTACGGGATTACAAACAAAATTTACTGAACAGTGAATAAATTATTTCATACTGTATTATAAATATAATATATAATTTTCTATAAATACAGTTTATAGTATTTCTTATTTTAAAAACAATTCATTGGCAAAAAGTTGCTAGTTTTTTCTATTTCTTTGACATTTTGTTCTTAGCTACAATATTATAAGCAAAATGAGCTTATCCTTATGTGATGCATCGTTTTCTCAGGTACTCAATTTCTTCTTTTTTATCAAGTTCTTGATCAAGTTCATTTTATCAAGTTCTTGATAAATGCGTTAATACCTTTTTTTGTAGGTATAATAAATAACAGTATTATAGTATTAACACATTGTCACATCTGCAAAACAAAAAACAAAAACTCAAGAATGCCAGCTCATTTAGTTGTAAAATGTTAGATTTTTGACTGACAACTGAACACTACAAAAGTGATCTCTCAGTGCGTAGTTAGACATTGAAGGGCTCCGGGCAAAAAACTTCAATGGGGTCCTATCTATTCTGAAAGTTTTAACACTTAACTAAGTACAGCATAAAACAACAATTTATGAACATGATGCTAAACTTAAACAAGTTGAATATTAGCGTATTACTTAACTCTTCTAGTCGAAAATACTTTTTTTTCCTATTGTACATTTAATTTCCTTTGTAATCTTGTAGAAAAGAACTTTCAGTATATCAGAATGGCTATTTCAACAAGAAAGACAAATTGTCAATTTATCAGAATTTACAACAAATTTAAAACACTTTGAGAAAATGCTTGTTTACTTAGATAACTGAAGAACCATTAACACTATCAGTAGCTGTGATCCTAAAATAGTATATTTCTAAATTTGTTCCATAGAAATATGCTGTCAGCATTGCACAGTTGGTAAAACTATTCAACTGTGTTTATTTTTGTTTTGGAAGGGGAGTGCTAAAATTGCCATTCAGCACAAATCATCCTTGAGCTGTGCTTTTTCTCTTGTCTTGTCAGTGAAATAAGGAGAAGTTTTTGATACAACATTTTCTCTTTTTCTTCGTTGTAAGAGATAAAAACTACTGTCTTTTTTTTGTATTTATTTATAAAGTTGATAGGCTCATTTATTTACGGACTAATACAAATACACCAGGTTACAAAAGTTGTTTTGATTAATGAAAAATTGGACCTGCAACATATCACAAGTTGGTGCCTGCATGAAAAGATGATGCATCACTCGTGGACAAGCTCGTTTTTCATTTGTGTGGGTACAATTCAGAACTTTCAATAATTATCTTATTCTTTTATGTTGAATTATGTCCTTTTTCAGTTATTTTGCGGAGTCTTTGTGATTCCTTCCATCCAATCCGTGGGTAGTTATATATATATATATATATATATATATATATATATATATATATATATATATATATATATATTTATTTATTTTAGAAACCAGAACAATAATTGTATAAGAACATGTTTATATGATTTTATTAATGATGTTTTTACAAAGAAATTGTAATGTATTTCACAGTATTCAGTTACTGTTATCAGTTTGGCTCTGGTCCATTATGATCACTTAAGCGGTATCCACTACATATGTATGAAATGTTGCTGCCACATACAATATAATGTTTGTTATATAAGGCCAAGCATTAGCAGTTATGTTTTTTTGTAGTACTTTGTTTATGATAATATTGTTTACTAAAGCTTTTGTAGATTAATTTACTATTAAATTTTAAATGTTTTGAAACTTTTTATTCATAACTTACTGTGTAATTATCATAAAAGTCAAATTTCTCATCACAAACTACTATAGTGGTTAAATAATTAAGTTGATTTTGGAGAAAGCTCTCAAATAAAAATATAACTAGTGAACAGTACTTGTAGTAGTGAAAGACTAAATCAGTTTAATGGCGCATGTGTACGATTATTATATACAATTATAATGTAGTGACAGGAGAATATGAGAAAGATAATTATAAAAGTACTGCGACATCTGCTTTAAATGCTAAGTGAGCAACATTTCTGAAAACATTTATATAATCAAGATATTCATTAATAGCAAAATAATAGTAAATTTATGAAATTACAAGTTTCTGTAAGGACATAATAACAAGTTTGGTAACAAAGGTTACTTTAAAAATTTGCAACAAAAATACTTTATTTTTTTTAAAGAAATGCTTTTTCTTCTTTACAGTGTTTACATTTATGCATGGAAATTGATTTTGTTGTGAACAAATTACAACCAACATTTTATCAAGTGTTGTGTGCAAAGTAATTTAGAAAAAAATAAATCCAATGGTTTTTCTTATAAATTTTGTTCACGCTTAGTATTGCTTTATTTTCACAAAATTTACAATAGTTAATGTAGATATATTTTTTTAAATAGTACATTTGAACTGCAAATAAGCTGATAATGTAAGTAAGGAAAAGGTTGTTTTACTTTTGAATTTTTCTCATAAACATGTGTTTTAAAATGATATTAATCTATTGTTAAAATATAATTTTAAAAAATTGTTTTCAGTGTAGAGTTATTTTACAGATTTTATTTAATGTTATTTATGGCAATGTTTAGATTTTCAAAAATTTAATTAACTTTAACAAAACTTATTTTAATGTAATTAAAGTGGTTTTTTCTCTGTATATAAACCACCGTATGTTGTTTTTAATAGCCAAAGTAGTAAAATCATTAAACTTGCCTCAGAATGATTTGTTTTTATATACATATGTTTAGAAACAATTCCAAACTTTTGAAAATTTCACCTGTCTGTGTTTCATAAAATTTGTAAGCACGGTAACAAGAGAAAGGATCAGTCGATTGATTTAAAATGTATAACAATAAATTAAAACTGCTTGGAGTAGAACTCTATTGTTTTTCAACATTGTTGCTCAAAAATTTTTGATGTTAGAGGAAAATTATAGTTTGGGGGGGGGGGGTAAAAATGTTTATTAAAGAGGAGTTTTAAGTAATGGTAATTTTGAATAGGGTATAACATTTAAAGGATTTGTCACTGAATATGAATACACCATTAGAATTGAAGAACTTAAAGTTTTGAGCCTTTAAAACGCCAACCTTAAATTTAGGAATTTTTGGCTTGAATCTGATAGGATATTTTGGGTATCAAACCTATCAAAAATTTTATGCTGAATTCAAATTTTTCATTTGAATTGTACATTTTTTTTAAATTTAAGACTTTTAGATGGCCTTAATAACCCCTTAAATTTTGAGGTTTTTGATTTGAATTTGAGTAGGTGATGTGGGATATCAAATAAATAGGAAATTTCCTGCTGAATCCAAATATTAAAATTGTGCCATTTTTTAGAGTTGAGGCTTTTGAAGAGGTAATAACACCTACTGTATTATGGAATACAGTACTTTTTTTTGTCCCATGTATATGAAACACACACATCACTGCTGAACAAAGAATAAATAGTACAAAGTTAGAAAATATTTATTTTTTATCATTTAATTTTGTAGACACTGTTAATCTGTGTAGAAATATAACCTTTTTCCAGTTATCAAGTAAAATTGATAAACATATTGAAACATCACTTACTAAATTTTAATTGTTAAAATATTTTATACTGTTTGTCATTCTTTGTATATATTGTATATTGCATCAGTAAGGGTAACAGGTGTAGGGTGAAAACTTGTACCTGTTTTGATACTGTTTTTATTTATTGAATATAAAAGCTCTTACTTTTTATAAATATATTGTAAATATAGGTGTAATATAGTACTGTTTATTTTGTAATTTTTCTCTCATTAAAAATAATGTATTCCCTTATTGTTAATTTATATTAATGAATATAAAATGTTGCTGTTATTATTTCAACCTGATTCAACTATTTTTAAAAACTGTTGTAATTATTTTTGTTTGATAGGTTAAGGTAAAATTTGGTTACTAAACTTCCTACCTAATGCGGGGGTTCTACAAATCTCAGATGATTCTTCACCTCACAGATAAGCACGTTTCCATGGCTTCCTATCCTCAACCAAATCCTTTATCACCTGATTGTTTGTTTTGATGCCTACACATATAATTCTTGTTTTGTAAGTAAGGTTTTCATTTACTAAAACGTTTTGAATGGAGTAGTCACCACTAATACAGGGTGTTTGAAAAATAGCTCCTTACTTTTATGTGTAAATTTAATGATGAAATTAATAAAAAACTAATCAACAAGAAAGAAAATACTTTCAAGTTTTTTTTTTTAATGTTAGTAAACTTCAATGTGGCATCCATTTGTTGCCCTACACAAGTCGAGACGATATTCCACTTCTCACCAGGTATTCATCAACACAGGTGTAACTGTCTCAGCCACCATGATGATTCTTTCCCGTAAATGATTGCTGTCACGGATTTCAGAGTACACAACA
Source organism: Callitettix versicolor (assembly GCA_022606455.1). Lineage (NCBI taxonomy): Eukaryota > Metazoa > Arthropoda > Insecta > Hemiptera > Cercopidae > Callitettix > Callitettix versicolor. The sequence goes on along the minus strand of CM040190.1, from coordinate 108,566,043 downwards.
TTTTTTGTGTCCCCAAAAGAAAAAGTCAAGTGGGGTTAAATCGAAGCTTCATGGTGACCAAGAGATTGGGTCACCCTGTCTGTCCATCTTCCCGAAAAGCGAGTGTCAAGAGACATGCGTACACGGTTACTGTAATGAGGTGGGGCACCATCTTGTTGGAAAAGCACAAACCCTTTTTCCACCTCAGTATCTTCCACTTGGGGAAAATATACTCTGTTAACATGTCACAGTATATGTCCCCGTTTATTGTTCTTTCAAAAAAAAAAAGGTCACTTGATTTTCCATCAAATAGCACTAAAAATGTTTATTTTTTTTTATTAATGAAGTTTTGGATAAACTTAATGAAGTTTTGGAGTGCCTTTTCATTCCTAACAGTTGAATAATGACATGTGGTGACTCAAATTCTGTAGTTATGACAATTAACTCTTCCACTCAAATAAAATGTTGCCTCATCAGAAAACAAAACATTTTTCAAAAAATCGTTATTTTCATCAATTCTATGTAGAAAGCTATCAGCAAACTGCAATCTTTTTTCTTATCAGCAGGTTTATTTCCATGTAACAGTTGTAATTGTAAATGAAGTATTTTACATACCACACTGTACAAAAAACCTTTAGCACTCCTAATTGTATACCACGTCTGACCAATGTCTTCTTTGGGCTCTGAACACACAAAACATGGATCTGTTTAGCAGTAGCTTCAGAAGTTCTTGATCTACCTGACGACTACACTTTTAAAACACTGCTGGTTTCCTTAAAAGACTTTAGCCAATAATCTATAGTTTTTGCTGTAGGTGGTCACCACCATACATCTAAAATTATGTTGTACTGTTATAACAGACTCAGTTTGCACAAGCCAAATAACACTGCACCTTTTATTGCGGAGTAGCCATTGCAATGCACTGAATGCCTGAACTGAGCGCTGTCGCCAACAGTTGATGAATTAAATACCGCAAACTAGAATAGTGTTACTTTGTACAGATTCTAGGGCACATTAAAACTAGGGAGTTCTTTTTCAAACACCCTGTACTTAATTTTAATATAACCTATAATGAACTGTCAAAGGAGTGGTTGTTTTGCTACCTGCTCACATAATTCTTGCTTTGTAGGTCAGGTTTTCAGTTGATCAAAGGAGAAGGAAACTTTTAACACTTAAATTACATAATGTAGGGCCACTCGAGTCAGTATAACTTGTTAATCATAATGAATCTATTCACTATAAGACAATACCAATTACTTTACTATTTGTTAAGATAAAATTATGTTTGAAATCTTATTTTAAAAGTCTTGTAACTTGGCGATTAAAAGTGGGTGTCTGGGCATTAAGAGGACCGATTGAATTGTCAAAAACTGTGTTGATGCCGGCCATGTTGGAATCAGTCACACAATTGCTAACACTATAGTTAGTAAATTGGCTAGGGAAGAACACAACTGATTGCATCATTCCTCAGTTAATGCTTTCTTTGGGACCTGATCCTGTATTGAAGGGAACACCACTAGGTCAGTATGAGAAGTATAGATAAGGTTATCTTTACTTTCATTTTAAAGGTCCAGTGTTTTATTTCCACCTTCGAATTTCATTAGTTTAAGACCAATATTACACAATAACATTTCTTTGTCAATGATCTTTTATAGAAGTTATTTATAAAATATTGATCAAAGAAACAGCTGTCATTAACCGTAAAGATGTTAAAAAAATAAAAAAACACTAGATCTGTAATACAATATTATTATTTTAAGAAGCAAATTAGAAAAAAAGAAGTGACATGAAAATTTTGTTCACCAAGGTCAATTACTAATCTCACTTTTTTTACGACATCAATCATTTCTAAATTGAATTTGTTGGAAATAACAATAAAACAGTGCATTATGAAATAATTTACATTATTTTATTTTGAAAAAAATGTAAACATAAAGTAATCTTTATAAATTAAATATATGAACAAGACGTAACGTACAAATATGTCAGCTGAAGATACATGCTGGAATGATGATTCAGAAAAATCTGAGAAAGCTATGATCGAGTGTACTTTCCCCAAATGTGAAGCATGAATACAGATGCAATAAACAGAAGAGACATAACCAAAACAGGAACAGGGCCACTGAAAATTAAAAAAAAAAACATTTCATTGTACTTAGATCATAGTATTTAAAAAATACATATACATTTTTTAGTGAATAACAGTTAAGAAATCCTTTCTCAACCTGGATTGAACTGGTGTCCTTTTACTTCAGGAATAAGTGATAATCACAATGGCAACTGGAAGATTTAAGCTCAACATATCCATAATTATATCCTAAAAAAATAATTACTCGCATCTTTTTATAGAATAATAAACATTCTATAAACTTACATTAATTTTACTGTTACAACACTGAAGATTGGTAAAAACAATTGGCCCTTACTTTTATTAATTTACCTCAGCTATTATCAGATAAGTTAAAGAGAGGACTTAATGGTCCTAACTTCGCCTCAAATAAAAGCCTTCACACATTAATCATGACATAACCTAACATTAGTTACAATACTGTACCACATTTTATTATCATTTACTTTAAAGTATAAATTTTCAATACGATTTTCGTAAAAGAATATAGAGGTGTGAATGTGCATTACTAAATTCTTCTTTGTAAAAAAACAAGATATAAATAATTCTATTTTAAGAGCCCAAACTGCCATTACTGGGAGGTGTGACTTCAAAAAACATGTTTCAGGGAGACAATGCACTAGAAGCTTGAGAATACATGGTATGTAAAAACCGTCACCATGCAAAATTTTACAGAAATTAATTTGTTAGTAAGTACATTTTTTACTTGTGGCCTTTAGTCCAAAGTCTGGGTCTTGCTGTGATAGTTGCTCTTATAGCCAACTATAAAAACTAAAACTAAAAACTATGCCAAACTAAAAAAAAGTCCGGCATTCAATTTAAAAATTGAATCTAATTTTTATAACTTCTTTAAAAAATGATGGAAAAACATGTATTTTAAGATCTGATATAGTCGCATACTTACACTTTAATGCCAGGAGAATCGTCAGTATAAAACCTCCACATGCCACCACTTCCAGTTCCAGTATTTCTGTTACGAGCTGCTGATGTGGTTGTTGTTTTTCTATTAATAAAAAAAAAAACAATGTCACGTAACTATAATTATATTCTTTTAATCCATTCCAGTCTAGAAATTACCTAACTTCACCTCAAAAACATTTTCTACTACTTTGAAATGTGAATGTTACAAACAAAACATCACATGCAGGCATTTTATGTTTGATGTTTAACAGAGTAAAACCACTGAAATAATAATACAGTCAAAAACGGTCTCCGATTTTATGTTAACTTGAACACGGCATTATTTATCTTAAGCCTGACCAAAAATCTATCTTTACCATAGAGAAATCCCAGTTTTAGCGACAGTAAATATTTTACTACTCAGATGTTCAGTAAAAAACATATTACATACAAGCATATAAGAGGTTGAAAAGGAAGTTGCTTTTATCTACAGAACTACTTTTGTAGATAAAGGTACAATTACGCTATCAACATTTCTCATTCTGCTGAAACTCAATTGTTCTAAAGATTGAGGTGTTACTTTATTCTATCCCAGTAAACTTGGACCCAGAGACTATACTGATTGTGCAATATTGTCCCCTTTTGTTTGTTACAGAAAGATAAATGGATTATTACCTCCCCAAGTTTCTAAAATCCACGGTTCAACAGTAAGCTTAAAGGTGTACATTACAAGACTGTATTTTTGAAATATGTATTCTTCATGTTTTTATGCATAAAATACAACATCAGTAAATGTATAACAGTTTATTAATACAACCACACAGTATACAAGGCTTATGTTTTGCACCAGCAATATATGTTTTCTTCATCTGACCTCCAAAAACCATATCTTAGTTAATTATGTAACATATCCAATTGGTATCATGGCTTCAGAAAAATCATTACATTGTTTTTTGTCAAAAAAGTTATTTTTCCTCATTTCCCTCTCCTTTTTTATTTTCCCTCTGTTTCAAACTTCATTCAAATTATTACCAAACACCTTCTAAATCACTTTTAGTACATATTTTGGCAGTCTTTACTCCTCCATGTTTAAATTATCCAAAGTGTATTTTTACTTTCCAATGATTTAAGAGTTGTCACTGATGTCTAGTTTTTATATGCCTTTTCTGCCTTACACAGTTATAATAAAGAGTATAAATTACATTAATTACCTTTGTTTTACTGTTCCACCTCCTGTTGCAGATCGGGGTGCAACCGCTTTGGTTGGAGACCTACCTCCAGAACCTACTGTAGTTGAGCTAGGTGGAGCGGGCTGAAATAAAAAAACAAAATTTTTATAAATAGGTATGATGTCTTTAGATAATAAATAGACTTAAATTAGATGATAGTTTCTAAAATTGTTTTATCCCATAATTTTTAATGTAATTAGGTATATGAGTTCAACGATTCTATAAAAAGTAATTTATCATTACTTTTTGAAATGAAAGTGGAATTCATTTTCAAAAAAAAAAAAAAAAAACACTTATTTCACTTTGTATATACCCAATCATATAAATATTTAATTTGCTTATACTAAAATCATATCAGACATCTAACCTGATAGGCAATCTAGTAATACCTTAGTAGCAACAATAATGAATAAATTCTTATAAACAAGTTATACAAACACAATAATGAACACTAAAATAAAATAATCACAGTTGAAGGGAACAACTACATCACAGAACAAAGAATGTAGCCTAAATCTCTAATGACATTAGACATGAAGAATGCAGGTTAGGTACGCAGTGTAGGCTGTTTTTTTTTCAAGTAGTGATTTTTGAATATTTTTTTTATTACATACCTTATTATCCAAATAACACATATTCATCCACGGAAAATAACTGTTTTATGATTTTAGGCTTGTTTTTAACAAAACTTTATTGTGATATCATTGCTGTTTACACTGAACAAACATACTAGATTTCCTACACTGACTTACTGCTCATGAGTGCTATCAATTACTACATCAACTTACTGCTCATGCACGTTATCACATTCTTATAATCATTACTTTGTTATAGCAAAAGTGTTATTACCATTTAATTAAATAGGTTTTTCACCTAAGAACCATGTTAGGTACTTCATCCAACAACCATGTCAGTATTTAAACAAAATAATAATTTTTTGTAATTTTAGCGATCAAACACATATTACCTACTTTAACATGGTAGTCATTTTGAGGTTATACGGATCACATTTATTTTTGATTGTTATTGTAGTTCCCATACTTTCTGCGCTTTTATATTTTGAATAATGTCTTTTGGGCATGTAATAAAGCATTTTAATGAAAAAAATGCCGAAAAATTGAAAACAACTAACTGCATATTTACTACAGGTAAATATAGTTCTTCACTGTGAAAGAATGCAACACACTCTTTCACTGATTTCTTTTTGTTTTCTGTTTACTGATAAGCCCTCCTTTTCTGAAGAACACACAAGCCAATTGATTTAAACACTTGTAAAAGTCAAAGTGTTCTAGAAATTCTAAAAAGTAAAGTCATGCAGATCTTAGTTGAGTTACATTCTAGAATGTCACTACTATTTACTCACAAACACACATACTTGTCAAAGGATTTAAATTGAGCATTTTTTAATAAAAAAAATAAATTTTCTGCAGATTAATATTAAGTTTAACTTTCACACTAAGCTTCATGCTTACAAGCAAAGCCTTTTAGCATATGTCAATAAAACCTATTTGACAGAGAGAAAACTCACACAGTAGTATTAGGTATAGTTTCTCCGTTTTCAGTTTTCTGGAAGTTTTCTCATTTTATACTTTTGAGGTATCAATTACAAGCATTAAATAAAGCATTTTGGCAAAAAAATAATGAAGCATATTAAGTTCTTTATATCAATCTCTGAATCTAGGTCTATGTTCGTCTGTATTAGCCCGTGTGCACAATAGTCGGACGTTAAAAAAAAATCTAGCTCTAAGTTACAATATTGAAAAATTTACAAAAATTATTTAGATTAGGCTTAGTTAAAACAAAATGACCATAAAGTGGACATTGTAAAAATATAGCTTATTAGGGACTAAAATTGAACTTTAATTTTAAATACACTGAAATGCCTTAAATTAATAATAACGGTAAAAAACTCTAACCTGTTAGAGAGACATGTTTAATGTCTTGTTCGACATTTTTAGAATTGTAACCTATTTTAACATTTTCATATCTTAATTTTATATAATTATGTCATATAAAAATAATGTAAATGTGAAGTTCTTACCATTATTTCACAGTACAGAAACGAACCAAGAACAATTCAAACTTATTAAGACTAACTCAACTATCAAGTTCAAAAACCTATTTCTATTCTACTTCAAAAACATTCCAAATCGTTCCACGTAGGCTACAATAGAGAACGGAACACAGATTGTACAACAAACAGAATACGATTTTTGAGAATGTACGGAGCTGGTCAGTTCTGACAGCTGTTAACGTGGAAGTTTAACATGCGATAACAAGATTTCATCGTTTCCAAAACAAAAACATTTTATTGGTTTATATACCAAACACAGTAAATATATTTAAGTAGGATTATTAATAATTAACGGTCCTAGTTATGTATTTAAAGCATGACAATTTTAAACGATGTTTACGTGGGATATCTGGTTGAAATTGTATTACTAAACTATTATTAATACAGTATTATTTTTTAAAACAGTTTTGAGGAACTACTAACAAAATATAACAAAAATATTTATGTTAATTTTACTCAGAATTGTAGTTGATTATTTTTAGGTATTTATATTAATATTTATCAATTTCTTCAAATAAATGTTAGCCCAACTAATTTTAAATAATACATGAAATACATACATTAGTATTCATTTACAGTGGCTTTATTGATTGTATTTCAATAATATAAATATTATGCAGTATTATTATTCTTAATCATACATTATTAGTCACAATATTTATTAATCTTTATTTTAAATGCTTAACAGTAATTGTAGATTAACCAAAAACATAGATAAAACCTGATTATGTACTCCAGTGCATTCAGCTGAGGAAAACAACAGCTGTTTTTTTAGCTCCCTAGTTCACAAAATTCAAAACAGAATAATTTGTGTTGATGTTAAAACATGTGATAAATAAAAGTAATTCATTATCATGAATATCTTTCAGTGATATATTTATATACAAAATTAATATATAAAAATAATTTTCATGCGAGTGAAGACAGTATTATTTAATACAAGTAGTTGTATCAAATAATTAGTTTCATTTGCAAGTTAACCTTAAAATTAAGATGTCTGCAATTTCTCAGTTAAGTTTGAATTCTATGATAACTACATTCCAAAAAGTTTTTAGAAGCACATCTTTTAGAAGTATAAATATTTCTAGATCCCAAAAGGTAAGATATAAAAGATTTGTAAAGTAAGAAACCTAAGTAGGCCTACTCAGTTATGTAGGCCAAGGTACTTGTACTAAACATAAATAACTAAATACTATCAAATTATCTATCTATCTTTAAGAATTTAGAAATGTTAGGCTGTTTCTTATTTTTGAAAGTTTTAGAGGTGTGTATCTTCTTAGAATCTTAACTTGTAAAAATAGGTTATATTTTTTGTTGATGATTATTAAAAAATATTATGTAAAGGATAGGTTTGGCAATCAGAATGTTAGGTTAGATGTTTAGTATTGTTAGTCGTAGTAGTGTCGTAAGTTAATGTTTTGTGGTCTTTTTCCTTATCTCATCAAGAACACTTCCTAATCTTGCATGATGTTTAGACAAATGTTTAAAGGTCCTGGGTTGGTATATGTAAGATGACCTTATTGAATAGGTTTATCTAGACATATAATTTATTTCTTTTAATATAGAAGTCTTTTAACTTTGAGAAGGGTATAGTTTAGCTCTTTGAGCTTTTGAAAGTTCCAAATAATGGCAACATGATTCTTCAAATAATACTATAATGAATTTGTAAAACCCATCCATTTATAACATTTCAAGAATGTCAGGAGATACTGTAGTAATGGCACAAGCAGGCCGTAGAGAGCTGTGGCAGGCCCTAGTGCACTGACCCCTATATGTTTATATAGATCTGTACTAGTGATGAGTGATTATAAACAACACCAATAAAATCATTATAATCATATAAAAATCATTCAAATAAGTCAACTACTAATCTGCTGTACTACTAATTAGTAATTACTAATTAATAACAGAACAAAGTGAGTTGTATTGTCCAACAAGACTGACTTAACACCGAGTCATTCCAGAAAAAACTTGATGTTTACAAAAGGCCATCTTTCATTTACAGTAGTGTTAGTAATTGTGTGTTTCCATTGTTAAAAATTTAAAATTGTAATTTTAATTATTAGTTTTAAATATTGTAAAGAGGTTATACTATTGACAAAGACACAGAAAAATTACAAAACTCCTGCCTGTTGCAATAAATAACAAGGTATGTAGAATAGCAGTTCAGTTAAAAGCTTGGGGAAGAAGTGGTTAGAAGATTCTAAAGGGGACCAGAAAGTCAGTCGATTTCAAAGGAGACCAAAGGGCGGTAGGACAACTTATGCCAGAAAGTGCTCTAAAAGACATTACTGCCAAGGATGCTGGGGAATAATAAATTGGCAGTGTAAGTAAGTTGACAGTTTTTTCATATACTGTTCCCCTTAGCTTGGGATATATGTGCATCTTATGCTTTAGCTGTATTGCACCACATGGAGGCTCATAGGTCCGCCCTTAAGACTGCACATGTCTTCCATTCCACCCACCCTATAAGAAAATGTATGATATGAAAAAATATAATCTGGAAGTCAGAACAAATATTTATTTCAAATACATATAGCAATGCAAAATTTTAGTAATCTGTTATTGTTATAATAATATTTAAAAAATAACATATTCAGGATTAATTTGTGTATTTATTCAATTTATATTAAATGCATATTTTTTTCTTTTTCAGATCATTGTGTTATCTGTAACGGCCAGTGTCGCTTTATTGGGTGTACTAGCAAGGTATTTACGTCGACGGCGAGCTGCTAGATCTGGAGCACACCGAAAAACTCTTCGAAATCAAATTAAAGATGGAATACATGCCATCAATAGTCCTAATGGAGGTAATATTCCTTTAGAATTAAAGCAGTTTCCAATAATATATTTTTGACATCTTCATGGGCACTTAAACTCAAGAAAATTCCATAAATCATCTCCATTTTTTTTGTTCACCAAAGTTTCCAACCCAATAAATTTTTTACCACATTTCAGAAAAAAAATACTCATCAAGTTTAATGTAGGAACCGATGCATCAGGAAATCAGAAATTTTCAGTGATTGAATTTACCTCAGTAGAGCTATGAAATTTATGTTCACCCAGGAAATAGTGATGCAGTCTGAGATAGTTGCAGAGTGATTGGAAAGTTGAATATGAAAGATAGGGGGGACTAGGTGTGTCCATAAATATTGGAGGGAAGCCTTGTTTTGACCTCATAAATCCTGAATAGATCAGTATAATATCTTTGTTGAGTGAAGAGTGGTAAAAATCTAGAGAGTAAAAATGTGTGTTTGATTCTGAGCGATCTATATATGTCACACACAATGGATGAAAAAATGGAACAATGAGCAGTGCCGGCCTGGTGCTAGCTCAGTTAGGGCGCAGCTGTTTAGGTTTTTAAAGTTATAATAAAAATACATTTTTAAATAATCTAAAATGAATGGAATGAAATGATTCTAGATGCAAATTGCATTTGATTTCCTCCCATAAAAAAATTAAAATGTCAACTTACGGTCGTAATACTTTTGCTTCGTCAGAGAGAAAGCTATATTCGCTGTGAGACAAAAATTTTTATTAGATGTCTTAAAAATGCGTCCCTTACATAGGCGCCACAGTAAATTTTGACCAACCTGTCCAAAAGCCTAAGGCTGACACTGACAATGAGTATGTATCAAATTTTGTTTTAAAAACAGGATATCAGTTTTGGAGACTTGTGAACCCTAATTAGCTTTTAGAATAAACACTTGAGACAGTCAAATGTTTTTTATTATCTGATTCAAAGATGACCATGAAATGATGACCACCAAAGTGGCTGGCCTACCATTTCAAAAACCAATGGTAATGTGAAGCTCATAATTTAGTGTGTTTTGACTTTAGACAATTAGGGACTTAATTAGACTTACAATTAGGGAGATGTCATATATCATCTGGATTTATTTACCTATGCATTTCGGTCAAATGCAAATAAAGATTTAAACATGCTTCAAATTTCCAAAAAATTAAAATTGAAATTGTTGTCAGTCAAGCAAAAACAACATAAACTTCAAGCGCTGAAAGAATAACTAATTACTCTGACTAATTAAACCCTCTTAAGTAGGTTAAGACAATGTTGTTGGTTTTTCCGTTCTACTGGTATTGTGCATCATGAATTTGCCTGTGAGAGACAAACAGTAAAAAAAATAAATATTATAAAAGTGTCATTCAGCCTGAAAATGTGCAAAGAAAAGACCTACACCCTGGTCAGGCAAATATTGCGTCCTCCACCATGATAGCACACAGTATGTCGTGCGTTCTCCATGACAAAACTTCCGACCAAATTCTGTCGTTCCACAACACCCCTATTTCTCAGATATAACACCTACCAACTACAATTTATTTCCTAAATGGGATTTTTTTCTGAATTGATTCGACTCATTTCGAGGCAATCAGGCAAATACAAAGTAGGTCCTTAACATAATTAAGAAAGAAAATTTTCAAGATTACTTCCAAAAGTTGAAACACTACTAAAGTCAGTGGGTCTAGTCAGTAGTAGATATGTCAAAATAGCTTACAAATAGTGTCATTTTGAAATTACTAGCCCAGTCACCTTGTATTTAAATACAGTTTCCTAAGCATCTAGCAATAAACATTTACATTAATTGTTTCACCTAACAATAAAAAATCCACCAGTATAATGCAGTATCAATCAGTCCCAACACATTTTGCACATGGTTTTTTGAGTTATCAAGATTTGCTTGGTTTTAGTCTATCCTTGTGACAATGTGTACCTTCATTCCACCTATTGTCATTTTAATTCATGAGTTTTCATCCCAAGTATCATCCCCAGTCACTATCTGGCTCAGAAAATCACCATCTTTGTTGTAATGTGTTAAAAAGTGAAGTGCTCTGCCCTGATACAGCTTCTTTTGTTGGTTGCTCTGTAAGAGTTTTTGGCATCCAACAAGCACAAAGTTTTTGAAAATGCAGTTTTACAAATACAGTATCATGAAAAGTGATCTTTAAAGTTGCAGAAATGCTATAGAAAGAGCAGAAATTGTAATCTAAAGATTTCGTGAATCTTACTGCACGGACCAATTCATCACTAACCAAAGCTGGACATCCCCTTCGTTCATCATCATGCACATGATCACATCCTTAATTGAACTATCGTATCCATCTCTTTACCATTGATTCACTCATCACATTTTTTTGTAATAAACCTGGCAGTTCTTTCAAGGAATGTCAATTGGTTTGAATGTCAATTGGTCAAGGAATGAAAGCAATTCTTTGCTTTCATAAAATGAATTACAAGTTTAATCTCACAAGTAGTTTGCCTTTCTAAACAACCACGACAAACAGCGATGTCAAAATGGTGTCACCTCCTTCTCCTTGATTCAGAACAACTACTGCACATCGCTGTACTTCCATGGCAAAAAAATATAAACAGAATTTACTTTATGGACATGCCTCATACATAAATAATCCCATTTGAGAAACATAAATCACAAAAAAATAATGTAATTATTTTTTTTTTAATTTTTTTATTAATTTTTTTTTAATTTTTAAATTAAAAATTTTTTTAATGATTTTTAAAATTATATCATTACATTGGCAATTATTCTTTTCAATAGAATATTGCAGCTGGTCATAAATATTTCATAAAAATTAGTCATAAATATTTCAGTTATGTGTGTAGAATTGCTCAGATTTCCAACCAACTGATAAAGTATGTGTTTTGTTCAATATAAACTGAACTTTCATGAATCTGTTTAACATAGACAGTTAAAAAATGTATGACCAATTTTCTCCATGGCCCCATTTTTTAAACCAAATTATTTTTTTAACGCTTCTCAAATGGCATCATGTATATAATACTGGGAAAAAATAAAGTTGAAATTTGATGACATTTTCTGTTCTAGAAAATCTTGTAAAAAAATGTAACACCACTCTGCCTAACCCCGTATTAATTTGTTGTAACTGATTTTCCTTAAACAAAGTATGAACAACTTAGAAGTGAAAAATCTTAACCAAGATCGGGTATATACCAAAATCCATGTTTAACTTGTAGTTCTAAAGTTTTATATAAATGTTGTAGTATAATTAGGCCTGTCAGATAGGGAGAGTCCTGGTTTCAAAGTCAAGTCCAATTTCCATTTCAGTTTGGAACTTCAGCCTCTAAGCCTCTAAGCTGAAACTTCAGCTGTCAAATACACATGAGCACTAATATCAATTTGTTATGTTGTCAGTTCTCCTTGTTGTACTGTCATATTGCTAGTACCACCTCCTGTGTTATACATTGAAATATTATTAGATATTTAATATTATTGACATCTTACGGACATTTTTATTTTATCTTGGTGGCTCAACTTTTATTTTAGAAGACAACAATGTATTTAAGTTTAAAATTGCATCATTATTTGGTGCTTTTTCCAAATCCACAAAAAATAATGGTAATTTACTTTTAGTTAGCACCTTAGTTATAGACCAATTGGTATGACCATTATTTTTAATTCTGATGCTAAACATGTCTGATCAGTAGAATAATGTAACCCTTGGATAACAACACGAAATGCTTTATATTTAGAAGAAGGCCTATTCTGGTTTAGAATTCAGAAAATCTGGCACTTGTGTTATAACCAGCACAGCTCAGCTGATAGACCATTGATGGGCTAAGTTCAAAGTTCCAGGTTTAAATCTCGGTTCATATTTTTGCACTTGTAATTGATTCTTAAACTTTTTTTTAGTAAACTATTGAGGAATAGTACTTTTGAAAAACTAGAAATAAATATTCTGCAAGACATTGAACAAAACTTCTAAAGAAACTTCTCGTTCTGATGGACCGTGCTAAAACATTAAAAAAAATTCATTTGTTTAAATTTTTGAAAAAGATGCCTTTAAAACCAAAAAGTTTTGAAAAATTACAAAATAGTTCTGATATGTGGTTTATCTATATGCGAAATTTCGTCGAATTTGGTTTTCACCTGTAGTGAAAGCCATACTTTGTATTGTACAGAAAATGTGGATTTACCCTAGAGGTAAACTTGTATTTTATATACAAGTGAAGATAACCTGTTTTCTAAAAATAGAACAGTAGTTGATCTTTGGAAGAAATGCATTTAGGTATAAAAGGAAGTAGTTATACTTTACCATTAAGGAGTTAGAAAGCTGTAACAAATAACTGAAGTCAAAAACCTGTTCTGGTTGTGTGCCTATTTAAAGTTTATCAGGTTCGAATCACTCATGGCTTTGATCCAGCATAATGAAACATTTATGCTAATGATACAAATTCAAGTTGGATTATGCAAAGAGATTGCTTGAAACGGACCAAAATATAATAAACACTCGATTCTATTCAGACCTTTCTAACAACAACCTCTTAATGTTTATTTTTATTTTGTTATTAAAGAAAATATGATTGTTAAAATAGTACCTTTTAGTTTTCACCATTTCCAACTTTATTTTCTCACCATATGAATGATAAAGAAGTAGTACGAAAAATAAATTTATAAACTTTAATGACTTATGAAATGTAAGGTTTTGGCCAACACGGTTACACCATATTTTTTAATTTGGATAAATTGAGCGGACACACATGACCCATCTAGCGAAAATTGCTTAAAGTGTTTATATATCTTGCATAATGTATTTATTTATGTATTGGCTTTATATATACATATTTATTCATAAGGAGTTACATATATTCTGGAGGGGAAGTACCTCTCTGTGCTCAGGAGCCATAATTTAAGAACTAAGAATTAAACACTAAAACTTAAAAGAAAACTAAATATTTGTGTACATGTACACTATAGTATATGCCTGGTTCATAATTTAAATGTATGCATGGATTATTTATTGATTATGCTTAAAGTATTTCAATATTATTTTCTTTTTTGTTTTGTCCGACACTTTTAGATCTTTTAGATTATTCGGTAATAAATTAAAATATTTTATTGCAGTATATATACAATTTTTTTTATATATGGTTTTTTTTGTTTTGGATATGCAATGTCCTTGCTTCTTGATCTGCTGGTAGAGTTACAAAAAGTAGTTCTTACGTATTTATAGTGAAACCTAACACATTTGGCTGCTTACAGCTCACTGACAGTTGGAATATTGCTGTTATTTAACAACTTAATATATATATATTTTGCAGATTTACAAGTTGCTTAAGTTCCAGTATATATGCACCACCCCAAATAATTAAACCATAGTTAATAAAACTGTATACATATACATAATAGATAGTTTCTAAAACTTTAGTAGGTAGGTAACACAAATTATATACTAAGTATAAGATGTATCTAGCTTTTTTTATGACAGTATATATGAAATGTACATGAAGATTTTAAATGTATATGAATATCCCACTTTAAATTATAATCCATGAAAATACCTAAACATTTAGTAATATTAGTTCTTTTAATAGGAGTATCGTTTATTGTAATTTTTGTACAAGGTGGGACACTATCAGCGTAACAACCAAATGTCATATGCTCCGTTTTATTTACATTCAAAGTTAATTTGTTTCTTGTAAACCAGTCTTTTGCAATTTTTGGTTCATATTAATTTCAGCTAGAGCCCAAGTATTATTAAAAAATAAAACAACAGTGTCATCAGCAAAAGCAAACGTATCTTCACAGTATTCAAAATAATATTGATATAAATAAAAAAAAATTGTTTTATAATAATAATTGTTGTATTTCCATGTGATAATGTAAAAATACATTTCAATTATAAATATTTAAATTATAATTAATGTAATTTTTATTAAATACCCAGCCCATCAAGCACAAAATTGTTAGAGGTTTACAATTATTGTTAGAGTGTTTACGATTATTATTAGAGCGTTTACGATTATTATTAGAGCATTTACGATTATTATTAGAGCGTTTACAATTATTATTAGAGCGTTTACGATTTTTGTTAGTGTTTACAATTACTGTTAGAGTGTTTACAATATTGTTAGAGCGTTTACGATTTTTGTTAGTGTTTACAATTACTGTTAGAGCGTTTACAATATTGTTAGAGTGTTTACAATTATTATTAGAGCGTTTACGATTTTTGTTAGTGTTTACAATTACTGTTAGAGCATTTACAATATTGTTAGAGTGTTTACAATTATTATTAGAGCATTTACGATTTTTGTTAGTGTTTACAATTACTGTTAGAGCATTTACAATATTGTTAGAGCGTTTACAATTATTATTAGAGCGTTTACGATTTTTGTTAGTGTTTACAATTACTGTTAGAGCATTTACAATATTGTTAGAGCGTTTACAATTATTATTAGAGCGTTTACGATTTTTGTTAGTGTTTACAATTACTGTTAGAGCATTTGCAATTATTGTTAGAGCATTATAAATATATCTTGCACAGATTTTGTACAATTGTTCTTTAGTATTATGTGTATAAATAAGTTCATAAATTATTTAAATTATGAATGAACGCCATTGAACTATGTGCCAGCACAGCCTTCAAGATTATTTGAGCATCAACAAGTGGAACCTGTGAATACATTTATATAAGTGTTCACTTCTTTCTGATTCTTTTGCAACTGCCAAGTTATATACACAGCCAAAATAAAAATTTTGTGTGTATATCATCTTTTTTCTGTGTATCTGTGCATATCGTAGAAAACTAAGTTAATTTTCCAGTATTGATGAATATACATGTAGTTCATATGACATGGTTTGCTTGTATCTTTTATTAAACTTTTTTTTTTAATTCTTAAATTTTTGATTTTTTCAAAGTTAGTTCTAACGATTCTTTTGAATAAAGTCCATAAAAGTGGAAGTTTTGAGGTAATCATTGAATGTGAGAATATTTTTATGCCTTTGCTTTTAGTTTTTCCTTGATATCTCTTTTTATATATTATATAACATATAATATTATGTGCGAATATATTAAATGTGTTATATACTCTTTAGTTTCTTTATGCTTATTGACATTGTTTCTCAATTTTTGTTAATAATTAGCAAAAATTATTTCTATGCATTATAGTTATATTTAAGTTACTGAATTTTTAAAAAAATGATTTTTTTACACTTTTTATAGTTTTTATATGGTGGTATTCCGTGATAAATTATTTTGTTTCTGATGTAAACAAAACAGACATTTGATATGTATTTAAATTTATTTCATTAAATTAAATAATTTAACAAACACAAACTTGCATTTTGTGTTTGTTAAACATGTTTTTAAACTGTGAATTAATTTCAAACTTCCTCGCCAAGTTTGCTAACTTGCAGTAATTGAATTCCGAGTCAACTATTCTGACACTTAATTGGCACTTAACATTTTAACTCGTTTACTTTGATTATTCATTTCTGTCAAGGTTAATTGGGTTGAAATTTGGTTAGGGGAGAAAATTACTGTTAAAAAAATTTAATTTCAAAATACTGGCTGAACTTTTAATGCAGAAAACATACCTCTTATGTATAAGTATGCAGTTTAACCACATACTTAAATAAGTAAACATTTATATTGCCTGTTTTATTAGTTAACATGTTTATTGCTTGATTTTATAATTTTCCCATAATGTTATGACATGTTAATAAATATAATCACAGCAAACAGCTATCTCATTGTCTTGATGACGTTTTACAAAAGGATTTCTCTTATCGTTTTTAAAATTTCGACTTCACTACCATAATTAGCATTAAAAACTGTATATTTTAGGATTTTAAACTTATATACTTTAATTAACATTAACAAAATTGAACAACCTCTTAAAAAGTGATCTAAAGGTCATCCAAGGATCAGTGCTCATTTCATGGTCCTTGGACTGGGTCTTACCATGATAGCTAATTTTTACCAATAAAACATTAATGTTAATAAAAACATGAAAATGTCAATATTTGGTAATATAGTGAGGACAAGGGATCAGCATTAAAGGGTAAACATTACAGCAATAACTGCAAGTTTTATACGACTGTGAGGTGCTAGTTCAAAAACTGTGTCTGAAATGTGTGTGTGTGTGTGTGTGTGTGTAATTACAACAAAATTGTGTACCGTTATTGATTAACTTTCAACTCCTGTCACTACGTTAATATAGCAATATTGGGCATGTTTGTTCCGATGTACCGCAAGTTAAAATTGATTGATTAACTTTTACAAACAACTACCAGAATGTCTAATGGAATTTCCTTTATAAAGTGAAGCCATTATTGAAGCAAAGTGCATTTTGTCACTGTAATGTAATGCACACTCAAAGCAAATTACTTGTTTTACCATTAAAACTTTAATAATTAACTTTGTTTACTAGCTGAACATTGTCTAATAGAACTGTTCCCATTGGGGACATTAATTTTTCGTATTATCTACGAAACAATAAAAAAATTTATATATAGAACAGTAAAATTAATGACTGTTAACCAAAGAAAATACAATTTTGAAGAAATATATAATACTGTGTAATTAATATTTTGTGATCATTGAAAAATATCGATCTTAATATTTTAGTGGATATACAGTATCAGATCCTTGGCATAAAAATGTGTTTTTTCTATGATTTTGTGTGTGTGTGTATGTTTTACATACCTGAAGAATGAGTGTATTGACTAGTTTCAAAGAGATTTGGCATGGAGTTGTAGATTGCCGATTGCTTATAGCTTGGAACCATTTTTTAATTTTTGAAAAATATTTGTCCTAGCTCTTTATTGTCCAAAGCCTCCTTAGATTTAAAAAAAATAGTTCTAAGGAAGAATATAGTTCTCAAGCAGCTAAACAAATTGGTCGTATAGGTCTTTCTTTTCTAAAAAAAAAATCAGGTGCAAAAAACTGAAAAGCAGCTAAATTTTTCTCAAATTAGTTTAAAAAATTTTTGTCATACTTAAATATTCAGAACTCATGTAAGTGTACTTAAGAAATTTCATACACACACACACACACGCACAACAAATAAGGGAACTATAGGATTCAGATCAAGTGATTTAAGTCAAAACAATAAACTAATAATGTTTTTAAATCATAAATAATAAAGCTTAATTCTATTCTTAAGATTTATTTCTAATTACAGAAAAAGTACAAATGTTTCAAAACAAATACCATTATATTATAAGATTCAAAAGAAAACAAGAAATCAGTAACAGGCTTTTATGTTAGCACTATACTAACAATGTTGTTAGACAACAAGGATGTTGTCTTGGCAACTTGGTCTTTGTGTAGCAGTAAATGACACAAAATTTAAATAATGTTATTATAGATATTAATTAATTGTACATATAAAATCAAAACATTAGACCCACTATTAACAAAAAATAACTACAAAAAGAAACTAATATACTACATTATGGCATAAACCATGTAAAAAGAACAAAACTGAAACAAGGCATGAAGAACGATGATCGAGAGTGAATTCAGGGATATTGATAACTAAACACTGACTTTCTTGACTTCTGAATTTGGATTTGGATTGGGTATATAAATAGTATTGGCGTACAGTAGATGTATAAGAAAGATGACACAGACACAAGCGTTACAAGCCAGTATTTTGTTTTTGTTTTTGTTTGTTTTGGTTTTAATTAATATAAAGTACGATTAATATCACCAGCCTCAAAGTGTAACAATAAGAGTGAATAAACCCTAATGAAAGAACTTTTGTCATTTGAATATTATATGATGTTGTAAATGAAGAATGAAACTAAGTGAATGGTGAATGAGGGAAGTTGTCAGCACTACATCCACACACAGTGGATAGCAACAATATTCAGTCCTCACTCTGCCAAAAAGGAACCATTATTCCGTTTTGAATAATGGTCGTTCATTCATTCCTGGATTGGACCCTTTCATTCAGGAACGACTCAACTGTGCTTCTGTCAGTCCATAGCCATTCTTCACGTTATCTGTAAACTGTAAAGTTACATGTCAAATGTATATTTCCTTTAAATCCTTTACAGAATTATATACATACTGATAAAAAAAAGGAAATTCTATTATTATCGTGATTACAATGATAATTTTTATTCTAAAATTTCTCCAATATTTGTTGCAGATGTTCATAGTCAAGCTAGTTCAAGGAGAAGTGGCAGCCCAAGTATAAGAAGTGTTCATCGTAAAGGTTCCGTCTTGTCTGGGTTATCAGATCGTCTTTCTGCAGCTTCTGTTTCTCTATCACTCGCTGGTGGAGATGGTACGTCATTAACACCACAGCAACTGGGCGCAATGGGTGAGTCTAAAATGTTACTGATTGGTACTTTGCTTGTTGCGTTTAGTAGATTTTCTTTGTGTACTTTTGTTAAACAGTTTTTGGCAGACTTTGATATCAATATATCGATCTAGATTTCCTGGTTTCCATTTGATTATTTGTTAGTAGTAAACTGAGGAACACTTTTGAGAAATGTGGAACTGTATAAATGACTTTGCAAACTCTCCTTGATCTGAACAACTTACTTATCACTTAATCCGCAGATTTTTTTATCGTAAGAACTAACAACATACTAAAATAATATACAGTAATAAGAAAGAGAAAACTATATTTTAGCCTTACAAAAAAAAAAAAATTAATAAGTATTCGAGTTAAAGTATAATTCATGTCGGTGACAATATGGAAATACGCAACAGTTAAAAAAAATTAATTTTTTTATGTATGACCTGATGAAGATTTTGATAATGGCCGCACTATGATAGTTGAAGAAAAACTTGAACCAGTGTTTTTTCAGACTGAAATTTAAAACCTTGATCTATTTTTTTACCCTCGTTACTCAATTTTTGGTTGGATTTAGATTAAACCTCAATAAATAGGATTGTGTAGATAGAAATTTAACAAATGTAAAGATACTTGGGTGTTGCTTTCAAAAATAATGAAGAAAAAAACGATACGAACAGTGGTGCGACTCAGATTAGAGTAAATGCAGCAGCACAACCTACTTACTTACATTCCAGTGGCATACTTTTGATTGGTTAAATATAAGCAAATCTGCCAAATATGAAGACAAAAAAACAGTGGGTTTTTAACACAAGACAAACTCACAACACAGAAAGAAGGAATTCAATTGGGTTAGTCAAAACTAAGAACTCGCTGTTATATAATAGCAATCCTACTGAAATTTTTACTATAAAAAAATTTAAAGCTATCGAGAAATCAAAAGTAACAATTTATGCAGATATAATGATTGGTTGATAAATGGCTCATTAGTAGCAACTGTATAATTGTCAATGAAAGTGTAACATTTTTATTGAAAATGAGGTAATGGAGCAGCTAAAACGAACCTGGCCAAGACCTTGAATAAGTATCAATCCTAAATTCTAAGTGTTTTTTGAGGGGTTGTTAAAAATCATACATACTGCATACAATTATTTGCGTATTTTGGCACTTGTGGTCAGATTTGATTCAAACGACACAAAAATCGATTTTGGTAATAGCTTGGACTACTTCGTCACTCAGCATAATCTAACTGTTGAACAATTTCAAAATAGTGATTATTCTAAATCATATCTTTTTATATTACAGTATTTTGAAAATACTGTTTTATCATTTTACCATGTAATCTGAATAAATTTGCATTTAAAATATCCAAAATCCATTAAAATTAAGTAAATGAATTTGACAGCAGTCAGGACTCAGTTTTATATTTTCAGTATAATTTTAAGTAAATAATGTTGATAAAAATGGCATGACTCTTGACCACTGAACGTGCAGGGTGCGGGCATGTGCAAAACATTTGATGTTGTTATACCTGATCTCAATGTTGAGCACAAAGTACCAGTTTCTTTTATATGTTTAAAATTTTGCATATATTATAGAAATAATTTTGAGAGAAATACAAACGGGTTTGAGTTTTGGTAAATTTTAAACAACTTATAAGGGCTTTATAGGTAGGCGTTCAAATTAAAAAAAAAATCAAATTTTAAAGGTAATTATGATAACAAAAAACATTTTCAACTTTAAGTATGAATCAGTTATTTATAAATATATGCTTATAAAAATGTAATGAATTCCTATATTTATTAGCAAATTTCCATTTAAAAATAAGCTATTGATGCGGCTGTCAATAAGCCATTGTAAGATCCAGATATGAACCTTGAAATGAGCACTGATTCTGATTTCTAGACCAATTTTTGAGATGTCATTACATAAGATATATGTATATTGTTTAGTCCAATTCTATTTAAACTTTGGCATAAAGATTGATTTTGTCAGTTAGTAACTGTTTCAAAATGGAACAGATCTTGACATTTCAGATCTTGGAACATTAATAATTTTGTATCTCAAGCAATCTGAATTTAAGTCTGAATTTGCCATCATAATCAGTGTTAAAATGTACATAAATTAGCAGATCTCAGTGTATTGTAAGTTGAACATTTAAATTGCTAATTTATGGAAATTTTAATGCTTACTATCGGATGATGAAATCAGATTTTCAGAAAACTAAGTTAAACAAAATATTGTAATATTTTTTACTTTTTGGAAATTCACTTCAATCATATTAGTAAGCTTCCTGTGATTATTTTAATTTTAGCTCTCAACCTACTATACATTCTGATAACATTGCTTTTCAACATATTGACAGATGAACCGTATATCATGTGTGGCCACACATTTATAAGTCTCATCTTATAAGTCTTCAAATTTAATGTGTAGTAGCCTCTAGAGGAAATTAGGTAATGGATCAGGAGAAATTATGTAGAAAAGGATAAAATAAAATAAATCAATACCATTGTTCACTGTTTTAACCTATAGAGTATATCACTTTTGGTAATATTTTCTGGCATTTAAAAAATATGTAACTTGAATTGTGTTGTTTATCGTAGTCAGATAGGAACTTTGTAGCTCGGTTGATAGAATGGCAGCTTGTTACAACTCACACATATACGCTGGTTTGGATTTAGTTACTTCCATGGCTTTTCTATGTGTTATGTTGACCCCTCTGCATTTTTATTAGTCTAACTAGAATAAATACAGACATTAAAACCTAAAAATAAAATATGTCATAATCATTCAGAACTTTCAAAAGTGAAACAGTTTTAATTGAGATCAGTACAAATTAACCTTTGCATATCTCAAAATAATATTAATATTCTTGATGTTGATAAATTTATAGTTTCATTTATTATGAATAAATGTTGATTTTATCAATATTGGCAATATCAAAAATTAAATGCACAAATTAAATTAAATTTTACAAAGAAATTTACATAGGACAATGTTTTATTAGTATTATATCAATAGCATAAAATACAATAACTGTTTGTCAATTGTATTCCTAGGTATTGTCCAGTGACAGTTGCAATATTTTTGTAAAGGTCACCGCAACCATTTTGTTTCCTGCATTATTGTTCAGAGAAACAATAATCATATAACTTTATATCAATGTATCTCATAAAAACACAACATTTGTTTAAAGGTTTTGTTGATTCCAATGACAAGTAAATGGTATTTAATACAATTTGAATATTCCAGCATTTTATGTTCCCTGTTTTATGTCCTAACAAAAAGCTTTTGACGTTTATGTACAACAATGACTTTTTATAACTTTTTCTTAATAGAAATTTAATTCATTGTCTATGACTACTCAGGGTTTCTGATTTTAAGACCGTTCAACCATTGACATTTTTAATGATTGCAATATATATATATATATATATATATATATATATATATATATATATATATGTGTGTGTGTGTGTGTGTGTGTGTGTGTGTGTGTGTGTGTGTGTGTGTGTGTGTGTGTGTGTGTGTGTGTGTGTGTGTGTGTGTGTGTGTGTGTGTGTGTGTGTGTGTGTGTGTGTGTGTGTGTGTGTGTGTGTGTTTTTTTTTTTTTTTTTTTTTTGGTGTTTAACGTCCGACTATTGTGCACACTTGGGCTAATGCAGACGGTGGGATGATTTATAGCGTATGAAAATGCCAAGCCCTCGCCGGGAATCGAACCCGGGTCCTCGGGGTGAAAGCCTAGTACGCTATCCACTAGACCACCGAGGCGGCTTTGTGTGTGTGTGTGTGTGTGTGTGTGTGTGTGTGTGTGTACATGATAATGTGCATACAAAACACATACACACACATACACATGCATGCATGTGCGTGCACTTGCGCACAAAAGGTAAATTCAATTGTAAACATCAATTTTTTTTAGCTCGGAAGATTTAGATTCATGAAAATCACAGTCACTAAACTTTCTTCATGTTTCGTGTAGTGAAAAAGTAACAAAGAAATTCCTAATTTAGTTTGTGTTTTATTATTTAAACATGTAAGGCACAGAAAGTAAACAGAAAGGCACCAATAAAGTCTACTTAAGTAAGAATATTAGATTTAAAAACCAGTAAAACTTTTAATATTATAAAATGTTGCCACTATATACTTCTTTTCACTGTAAAACTTTGTTAGGAAAAGAGTATGAAGCAAAGTTAGATTATTAGTAATGCAGTGTGAAATTTTAAGTACTTTAATTAGAAACTAATTAAAGTCAAAGTTCCTCCCTTGCCTTCAACATTTTGAAATTATAAAGCCAAGAGAGAAGTTGAGTGGTTAATTTTAAGCATAAATTATATTTAACAGTTATAATTATACTAACCCAGCACTAATATATTTGTAATTCTAATCCAGCTTTAACAAATTTCTATTAGAAAATCAGTTACTGAAGCAGCTATCATATAACATCCAGATCCAGGGTTATAAAATGAGCACCGATCATGACTTAAAACAAATTTTGGTAAATGTGACAGTGCCAGTCCGGCAGTCGGGAATGTAACGACATACGAATCGCACGTCATGTTTAGCCAAACTGAATTTTATTATTGGGCACTCTAATAAAAATCGTGTAATTATGTTTAATATTTGTGACGTGTGTTTTCAATGTTTTATTAACTTTATGATGATTCTGATAGAGAGATTTGATATTTTGTATTACAGCCTGAAGATAAAACAGTGAAATTTTGAAATTATGGTTGCCTTTATGAGGTGAGTAAAAAAGACCACTAGGCAGAAGGAAATAGGTCATAATCCTAATTATTTAAATGTATAGTTTGGTGGCTATATTGCTGTAATGAAAATACATCTGGTAGAAACAGAAATATATCTTTTGGATGAGCAGCTGATGAGCTTAGCAGTCCCATTCTACTTCTTGAAGCTGAAACTTGAACTGATATTGCAGAATTGTTTGCAAGCAATTCTGAAACAGCCTATCTAACCTCGTCAATTAGATTCATTAGAGTGAAGAAAATCATAACTTACAAGGGCTAACTATACTGAACATGAGGCACATTGAGAAAGTAAGTACAGTTTTGTTCTACTGCCACCATAGCTCTGCTGTTAGACCTCCACGCATGTGTGCTAGTCGTCCTTGTTCGTTGCTTCTTTATTGACGCCATTAGAGTTAATTTGTGTAGTGTTTCCAGTTTTCTGTGTGCATTTAAGTTCTGTGTTTAAAAAAGTTCATGAACCAGCTGAAATTCATCGTCAGATTCAAGATGTTCAATGTGACAGTGCAATGCATGATGGAATGGTAAAAAAGTGTGTTGGGGAGTTTAGTGAAGGACAAACCTTTTGTTGTGAACGATGAATTGATAAAAGAAATGCATAAGAAAATTCATGAAAACAGATGGTTCACAATTACATGATTTCTCATAAAGTTCCACAAGTTTTACAATCTCTTTTGCATGAGATTGTTTCAGACCACTTTATCGCAAGATCTGTACCCACTGGATTTCAAAAATACTTATTGATGTCCATAAATTCCAGTGACTTGGCAGTGTTTTGACATTTCTTACTCAGTACAATGATGAGGGAATGAACTTTTTAAACTAAATTGTGACTATGTTGAGTATAATGATCTGCCTTCCCTAGCTTCATCAATTCTACTTTTGTTCACTTGTTTCGGAGAACCTCCATCTTCAAAAAACTATATCTATACGTATAGTATAGATAAGAGAGTATAGATATAGTTTTTGAAACGCAATCTATACTCATAGGTTCTCCGAAACATGTGAACAAAAGTAGAATTGACGAAGCTAGGGAAGGCAGATCCATTATACTCAACATAGTGACAATAATCCTAGCAGAAAAGAAGAAGAATATAAAAAGAATTTAAATTGTGACTGGTGACAAAACTTGGAATCGTCATGTTACCTGGAATTGAAACAGCAGTCAGTGGAGTTCGCACAATGGACTGCAAAGCGGACACACTCAGTCTCTGAAAATCATATACCGTGTTCTGGAACAGAAAAGGGATTCTGCTTGTTGAATTCCTCCCCCCAGAGGTTAAACCATCAATGCAGCACGATATTGTGAGACGTTGAGAGACCTTCAGTGCACAATTCAAAACTAAATGAGATGCATGCTCATCCAAGGAATTGTGTTGCTTCATGTCAGCTCAGCCCAATACTGCTGGTGAAACTGAAGCTCTTATTCAACAGTTCTGTTGGGAACAATTTCAACACTCACCAAACAGCTCAATCCTGGCGCCACTTGTTATTTTACATGAAGTGTGAGCTTGGTGGTAAGCGCTTTGAAACTGATGACAATGTGAAACACTTTGTACAGCTGTGGTAGTCATCATTACTACCATTATGGACATGCCTCATATATTTAAGAAAAATTTGGGTTGACTGAATGAAGGAATGGGGATTTACTGAACTGTTAAACTGGGAAAGAGATGAACAGTAGTGTCTGTGAACAGGTTGCTTACACTCAAATGTACAGTGAAACTCTGGCATCTACAAATATGGCTATCACCTGTCTGTACCATGGGGATTAAATTCATGGATGAAAAGTTCATAATCCTTATGTGCAAGCTTCTCACAAGGTTTGTTCAAACGAGCCTTCCAGAGTTCGGGTGAGCGTGATCATTATGTAGGATATCATGGCAGACAAGTTTTCCTTACGTATTACAAATTATAAATTTATTGTACTTAAAATTTGGCTTAAGATAAAATTTAAATTTAGTCAAACATTTTGCTAATAGGGGAATCATTCCAAATTGTTTTTCCTATTATTAATTTTTTTTTTTAAATAGTTTCCAAGCAATATTTGGAGGTAAAATAGTAAAAGTAACAAAATCATAGTGTACATAATAAAATACGTTGCTGTATATTCCATATAGGGATTAACTAAAAAACATTTGAATAAAGTTTAAAAAAATTCAGTTTTTACAAAGAGCAAAATTTTACAAATTTTTTAGGGAGCACTGAAATAATTATTATTCTATGGTTGCGGGCATTGTTGAGAATTTCATACTGTTTTTAACCTATTCCAACTACTAGTTTGTTCTCCAGAGCTTTTGACTTTATTATACACTCTGTTGCTGTAGGAAAAGTTTTTTAATGAATTTTCATTAAAAAATGAGTTATTGGAACAATCTGCTAAGATACACCACGGGTCCTGAATTTTAAATACTGTTTAAGTATGTATTAGCACTCTATTGTTCACTCTTTTGGCCTGATTTGATTCATACTTGGCATAAAGTGTGAGTTTGGTAATAGCTTGGACAAGTTCGTTTTCCAGTAAAAATTGCTTGACCGTTTCATAATGTTAGGCATTCAAATTTTTTAAAAAGTCATAACATTTTTACTTAAAAAACGATTTTTGAAAATCTGATTTCACCGTCATAATCAACTTTGAAATCACCTTAAATTAGCATTTTAAATTTACAAATCTTTTTAATGAAATTTGAAATTTTCAGGCAAATTTTACATTGATTTTAATTTTCAAAATAGCTTAAGATTAAAAGGTTGAAGATTTCGATAGTCACATTTTTAAATAAACAGTTTTGTTGGGTAACACATTTGTCTAAGCTGTTATCAAATCCAATTATTGTGTTTCATTAAAATTGGCTATAATTGTGAATGCTAGGGTGTTAATACACAATGCACATAAGTATTAACAAGTGCACATAAGTATTTGTAAGTACACACATATAAATTCTTTAACAGCCTTCTTAAAATTGCTTTATAAAAATCATGATGAGTGCTCATTTCATGATCCTGGCCTGGGGTTAACTATGTTAACCACTCAAGTAGCTCATTTTACTATGGAAATTCACTTCTATACAGTTAATTCACTTACTTAAGGGAATTCGTTTACTATTCGTTTAATTTAATTGAAAACTCAGTCAGGCATACTGACTTACTGGCCACATTGCCTAATCTATTCAGCCACAAGCGCCATTGTAGCTAACAAAACAACTTCCTCGATATGCACAACCACATTCCCACTGCCCACTGCCTTCTTAAAACTCAAAACTAGTTCTTGTTTGTTGTTACTAATACAAGAGCATTAATTAACCATAAGTGTATTTGTAGGCTATTGTTTAAGATTTGTTACCTTGGCCTTTAATTCATTTGATCATTTCCATTGTTGTAAATCATTCCGTCATGTAGGACTAAATATCTGAACTTGTTTTTAACAATTGTAAAATATTTTTCAGTTATATTGTAATAGCTGAAATTTTTAACAGTTTTTATTATCACCACCATGACAGAAAATAAACTTTGAAGAATATTAGAACAATTAAAAGTTTGGATATTAACGTACTTTGTTCAATAGAAGAAAATTAAACTATGCACAATCACTGGCAATTACAAATACTAATATTACAAATAAAATAGATAATCTGTCACCATGATGTGGTGGAATTATATTTCCAAAATTAAAAATATTACATAACATAGCAATGACTTTTTTCTTATATTTTTTTTTGAAATTTTAAAATGCTAACGCATGCAGAAATTTGATAAACGGGAATAATTGTGTATTCTCATTATAAGGTTCTAAGTCTGGATTATAACATAATGGGCGCTCTAAATGCCCTTTTTTCCAAAGGAAATTTGCTATGAATTTTTTTTATCTAATAGCAGCTCAAATACAGTAAATCGCTTTCCAGTAGAAATTCACGAATGCATGAACATAGAGCATGAAAATTCACAGACAATGGAAGTATATGTGTATTTGTGTTTAAATAGAGAATTTCCATTGGAAAATGAGCTATTTGATCAGCCATTATATTAAAGACTCCGCCAAACAGACAAGCAGGTGTAGAACAGTACAATCTAGTTGATTGTATTTAATCGTGAGAATCGGTTTGCTGTCCTGTACATACTGTTTTGTAAATATTGTGTGTGAGTATAATAGCAAATACGTACTTAACCTATTTTACAATATTAATATTAGGTATTTTCTTGCATTAACTCCCATTTCAAGATGGCGACCTCTGATTTAACAGTGACGAATGTTGGGGAGACTGGGAACAATTTCAACAAATTTTGGTTTTTAATTTTGTGCATTTATGCTTTTTAATATACAGAAATAAAATTTACGTGGTACACTGGAAAAACATTTGTCTATATAGAAATTGTTGTTTAATTACAAATAAACATCTGGGAACGAGATACACAATATTTTGAAAGTCTATTACACTGACTCTTGTGCACCATGCATGTGACCACATTATACACATTGTACTTTGAACCCACTCTTTACTTGATTTACATTGATTGCATTAGTTACTTCTCGGTTTTTTGTGTGGTCACAAGATTTTATAATTGTTTTTTTTTATTTCTGTGCCTATTGTTTTCGCTCTGTTTTCTTTTGTCTGAGTTTTCTTTGTTGGCCTAAAAACAGATTTCACTTTAACTATTTTGCTTTCTTTATAACTGCATGTTCTTATGTGTCTTTCTTTGCCGAAGTACCTGTTAAAACAGCTGGTTTTCCCTTTTGTCTACGTTTAACTGAATTAGAATGTCTGATTATTGTTATTATAGCTTTTTGGTAAGGATGTTTCGAGAAAAATGTTTTGATATGGAGGGAAACTATATGGGAGTGTTTGGGATGTGTGTTTCCCTGATAGACATCTGAACTGCATTAGTGAGAAAGTCTGATTTTGTGTGGTGTTTGAAACAACAGTGAACTCGGCTAAGGATAATTTTTAGTAACTGTTGCTGGTGAAATTCACTTTCATTAAATGGTCAAATTCAAAAAACTTTGAAATCTGATTATGTATTTTTACAAAAGATAGAGTCATTGACTTTCATGATTATCAAGAGCGACATTTCATTGTCAATACACACATGATGAGCGAAATGTTTCACCACTTTTGGTTGTTGCCCCTACACATCCACTTCTGATAAAACGAACACAGGTATAACAGTATTACCACAAGCATTTGTAGCTAGGCATACAGTTACCACGGAACCGCTCTAGGCAGGTGTAATGGTGCTGTTTGTTTTTTACCTTTACAAGGAACAATTTTGTTTGGCATCTGAACAGCTGTTGAACAGCCAGTTGCGTGTATGTAATGCATGTTTTGAAACTCAAATTTATATTTGTCCAATTGACTTGAATACCTATTAAGGCTGGTTGATTCGGGCTTTCAAATGGAAGTATCAGCGTAACGTTTAATATCGGGGCCAGCCATTTCTGCATCTGCTGCCAAACTTGTAGGCATTTTTCAACTAAATTTCATACTGCACTGTTCTATCTTCAAAACTATAATTATATTAAGTCTTGTACACAGTATTGATTTGAATATTACTTTTAACAATGTCTTTTAATAATCAGTTGTTTTTTCTTATACAATTATTTGTCACAATAATTGTTTCAATAATTGTCACAATAATAGTTTCTTATACAATAACTATTTGTCACCATGCCTGCATTAGTTATTACTTAGGAGCAAGTCCAAAATACAAATCAGTTGAAATATTTTTTTCAAAATGTCTTCTAGTTCTTTACCAAAAACTTTATTATGAGGATTGTAACCGATTGTAGGAACATTTCTGTTACCTTTTTTCATTGTTTTACAAAATCATACTCTTTGGCAGTACATTTTACTTCCTGTTTTTAGTACAGCTTCTGCAGCTTTTTCCATCATAGTTGTCTCGTGTTGTTCTAATCCTTGTTCTCGGCATTCTGAAACAGGAAGTTTGTATCAAACACGCATTTAATTGTACACAAAAACAGCTGTGTACAAACATGCTTATAATTACTTTGTTTGGACACAAGTAATTATATACTTTCCACTGAAATCTCAATTTACAACTTTGTCAAATTACAAATTCAGCGTCTGTTTTACGCTGGATATTATCGTACTTTTTAATCACTTTGCTGATTAAAAAATGGCTTATCACAGCAAATGCAGATTCAACTTCTGAATTTTGGGGGGCGGGGATTATCACTAGAGGTGATATGGTATCACCAGAGGGGAGGGGTATTACCAGAGGTGGCCGAAGGTGGCGCAAGAGGTCAATTGAAAATATATGGTATTGGTATAGTTCCATATACCAGACACAAACAATGGTATACATAAATCTTGTTCTGTTGTTTAACTAGAACAATTAAACCTCGTGTGTGTGTGTGTGTGTGTGTGTGTGTGTGTGTGTGTGTGTGTGTGTGTGTGTGTGTGTGTGTGTGTGTTTCTGTGTGTGTGTTTGTGTGTGTTGTGTGTGTGTGTGTGTGTGTGTGTGTTGTGTGTGTTTGTGTTGTGTGTGTGTGTGTGTGTGTGTGTGTGTGTGTGTGTGTGTGTGTGTGTGTGTGTGTGTGTGTGTGTGTGTGTGTTTGTAGGAAATAGACAGCAACTACACTCATCGTAAAAATCAGAGGTCGCCATCTTGAAACGGAAGTGAATGAGAAAAAGTGTAACACATTTCGTTCAGGTAACACTAGGTACCAGGGCGTGCAGACTAACTGCACCTATTGAAAGGATTTAGACGTCCTTTGCGATACCCGAGTCTAACAATCATTTACACTTATATTTAGGGAGGCCTTAATGTGCTGTTCACCTTAAAATAACAACAACAAAATCGTACCAAATTTCAAAACAGCCGGTCAGTATTGCGTAATAAATAAACAAACAAACAAACCAACCAACCAAATGCCGAACGGTCGAGTTTAATCAGAGAAATCGCTTCGCTCGGTCAGTTTGCAGAAGGAAGTAATAAAATAAATTTGTGTAGTATCTATGGGCTGTGTATCCAACCGCAATCTTTGTGAACAATACTAACCGCCGCAACCTGGACCGGCGTGTGTGTGTGTGTGTGTGTGTGTGTGTGTGTGTGTGTGTGTGTTTCTATAACCTTAGTGTTCGCAATTTTGTTCCTATTTAATTCAAACTTGGTCCAAAAATTGATTTTGGAAATAACTTGGACAAGTTTCATACACAGTAAAATTCATTCAACAGTTCCATGGCAGTAATTCAAAATTAAATCTTTCTTTAATCTTACATGTTTTTGAAAATCTGATAACACCGTTTTAATCAGCCTTGTAAAATCTGCATAACAAGCATTATTTTTAAATTCCATTAAATATACGAAAACGAACTTTACAGTTTTTCGCTAGCAATAAAATTGTTAAAGTAATGGTCTTGTGATTAGGCCGCTATAGTGAAATCAGATAAAAAAATTAATATAATATTATTTGGAAATTAGCTTCCATCTTGTCAGCAAGACAGCTGTGTACCGCGGTAATTGTATTTTGCTATTTTTGTACAACACTTAGCCTATGGTGTTTATTAAACATTATTGATTTATTACTTGTTAGAAAATCTGGTGTTATGTTTTATTTGTACGTACGTTTTATTAGTTAGTTTTTTTTAAATAAAAATGAAGTAAATAGGTGGATGAATATTATATTAAAGGGCAATCAGTGTCACCATTTTGGGAGCTGTTTCCCCTCCGAGGTTTAGGACAAAGTTCAAAATGTTCACCTACTGTACCGATAATTTTACACTAATGCTTAAAACTTTTAAAATGAAATAACCTGTTACAAATATGTCACTCTGTAGACAATTTCTTCTGTAAATAGTTTTATTTGGTCTTATAAAAGTAAAATTATTTGCAATTATAGAACATTTAACCCTACTTTTTTCGTCTTATCTTTACGGAATTTCCGTGGGACGCCCTCTTTACTACCTAAATTTAAAATGCATTGCCATGTATTTTAACCCTGGCCCTTTCCAACACAATACAAAATTCTCCGAGCGCTTGTCCCCCCCCCATCGATAAGGGGAATTGGCGCTCCTGAGTGCAATAGTTGTATTGACCTTGGCAATCGCAAGGCCGCCATCGTGCCTCAGCGAAGCCAAATAAAACACGAGTAGGTATTTCAAGCAGTCAGCGTCCGTTGAACCTACATGTGTTTGCATAAATCAACCTTTACAGAAACAGAAACAGAAACAAAAATGTACGAGTAAAACGAACAAGTTCAGGTCCGTTCAAATGTTACGTAATCGTATATTTTACCATTTTAGGCCCTTCCTCTCTTATCAATCGATTTCTTTCTCTAATCATTCATGTACATTATTTCTCGAGTCAACATACCTTTTTCTCAGTACATACTATTGTATCTTTAGAAAGATTTCTTAACCGGCTTCTGACATTGCGCTACAACTTACTGTTTGTGGAAAATTTTTAATATAAAAGACATTTTTAACTGTCATGGGTAAAACGGTATCGTGGATGCGCATGCGCGGCATTCAAAATCGGACAATATTTTGTATATTTTACGAAACTAACTTATCACGAATAGACAATTCCATTACAAATGCCACTTTTTTGCGTAACGTGCTTAGAACAATTTCATTATTTACTTAAAAGTAATTAAACATAACCTATAAAGGTTATGTGACCCATAAAATATCGTTTACAACGAGGTATGTAATGCCCTGTAAAAAAATTATTAAACAAAAACAATTATCTGTATTAAAATTTATATACTACAATGACTCGTAAATTTGTTATTATTTCAAAACGATCGCTTTTCGATTTATTTTTTAAACATGTTTTCCTTTCCTTCCGACTACCGCCGTCACCTCAACGACTACTCTTATTCAAAAGGCTGTGTTTACTTAAATCTTTCATAGTGCGAAATTTCACACGGGTCCCCTGGTATTACATAATTTTAAAAAATGGCTTATCACTGCAAATGCAGAGTCAACTTCTGAATTTTGGGGGGCGGGGATTATCACTAGAGGGGATAAGGTATCACCAGAGGGGAGGGGTATTACCAGAGGTGGCCGAAGGTGGCGCAAGAACTAAAGCACTGTAGCACTGTTTATATCAATGCTTCTGTAGGAAGGTCATGGACCATACGGAATCGTTTGCACTGTAATTTAGGATGGTAATAAATTGGACAAATTCGCTTGACAGAAAAATCCGTTCAACCGTTTGAAAATGTGTCATTCCAAATGTGGAAAATTCATCGTAATTAAGCATTGAAACCTGCATTAACTAACTAGCATTTTCAGTGTAATTTGAAACTTGAAAATGCTAAGTTACGCATTTAACTTTGGTTACGATTATAAAATCAGATTTTCAAAAAAAATTAAAAATAAATGAATTATTGTTACGTGACATTGTTGCTTTCTGTTCTCCTGTTCCTGTTCACTTCCTGTTGTTGAAGAAATATTTCAGTCCCGCGTGGCGGCGATAAAAAAACATTAGCTTGCACTGCACTATGCATTTTGAATACATAAAATTGTGTGTAGCCTGGATTTATTGTTTCTGCGTTAGTCTTGGCCGTGTATCAAGAAATTTGCATGAAGCTTTTGTTAAAATCTGCAACGATTCATTTCACCGGCTTCGCCATGACTGCGTTTACGGTATGACATCCATCACGGGTAAATGGAGATCATAGATATTCGACATTTTTTAGTGAGGTCGTATTGATTTACCTAAAATCAATCTTTCTGTGGTAGAACATAACAATTTTAACCTTTGAAGCAGTAGGCCTACAGAAGTTAAACACACACACGCACATTTTTGTCATGTATTTATTTGTTCACTAAACGTATTACAACCATTTTTCATTTCGTTATGTGTTAACATCCTTTTGCGACGATTCCGCAAGTCATTGTTTAATTCATATCTCACTTAGACTTGAACCACGAATACCTACTATATTTGTAAACAAGATTAAAACGTTTTTCGATTTAAAAAACAAACCTTATCTAACCAAACCTGGAATGGTTTTGTGTAGAATGTAGATTTGTGTATTAGTTGGGCAGTTCATAGATAAAAATTACGTTTTATCTGAAAAAAACTATTGTTTCACGCAAATAAAGCAACTTTTGTAGTGTCTGTCTGTACCATTCATATATATTATTTCTCGAGTCAGCACCCATTTTTCCCAGCACATACTGTTCGTACAGGCATAAATGAGGTATCTTTAGAAAGATTTCTAACCTGTTTCTCACATTGCAAAACGATTTTGCGCTAAAACGTATTGTTTGTGGGCAATTTAAACATAAAAGACCCTTTTAACTGTCATAGGCAAAACGGCATCATGGATGTGCGGCTTTCATGCGCACACAAAGCAGACAATATTTTGTATATTTTAGAAGCTAACTTATTAATTACGAATAGACAATACCATTAAAAATTCCACTTTTTCGCATAACAGTTTCAATATTTAGGGCCTACTTAAAACTCATTAAACTTATAGTTTATGTGCCCTACTGACAGTCGTTCAAGCCGGGACAAGCATTTCGAATACCAAACATATGTTTTGGACACTGTTTTTGCACAAATATATTTGTGATTTCTCCTTCCATCGTGCATTTATCTATTGTTAATACGGATATCATAAAATACGAAGTACAATTTAAATGTCAAAATACAGTTAGAGGTTATCAAGCTTGCCTTTTCAATTGGCTAGACGACGGTTACCTATTACAATTGCGTTTGCTGTCACTATAAACAAGTCCGTTCTATAAACGGGACAAACACTTCTAAGGCAACGATTGTATTTACCAAATGCCGTCTTTACCCACGGACAATTGCATGTAGCCTTTTCAAGGATAAGTAAATCAAGTAACATGTTTGTATCCATTAAAAAAAATGAAATAGAAAAGTAAAAAAAAGATTACATTCTTACATCTTACATTCTTACAACGAGGTTTTGTAATGCCCTGTAAAAATTTCTATTATCTGTATTGAAATGTATATACTACAATGACTCATAATTATGTGTATAATTATGTGATAATTATTCCAAACCGATCGCTTTTCGATTTATTTTTTAAACATCGATAGTTGTCCCCTTCCTTCCAACTACCGCCCTCACCCCAACCCCTCTTATTCAAAAGGCTGTGTTTCGCACGGGCCCCTTGGTCAGTTACTGATTTTCGAAAAATCGGTACATCTTTTGAGTCCTCCCACTAAATACGTTCACCATTACATTCATGAAAATGTATATTTTCAATTAAAAGATTTTTCATGTGTCGTTTGTCAAGCATCGATCATGTACTGGGTAGAGATTGCACTTAAATCACCGACTTACTATTTTTTCACAGTTAATTGAATTTAACTGTTAGAACTGTGATCAGTGGGACCTTATTGGGCAGTGATTAACTGTGAAAAAAAATAAACGTTAGGCATAATGTGTATCAATGCGTTACTTGGCGTTAGCACGATTTACAGATTCATTAAATTTATATTTACAATTAAAATTTAAATATAAATTAAATAAACTAGCCTATTAGTTCAATACGTTTTCACTTAAAACTAACAGTTCTTTATTGAGTGATATTTTAAATAACTTACAGTTAATGAGGAACAGATAATAAAGTGTCGTCGTAGTACTGAAGCTCAGACTAATAAAATAACACGATTATCAGAAATCATTACGTTTTCACCGTTAAATTTCACTGGAACTGATTTCGCATTTCCGAAAAATAACAGTTAAGCCGTCTGTAGTACTGGGCAAAATGGGAGTGTGTGCATTGCCTTCGCTTTTTCCAGTAATAATTGAACTTTATATTGAGAGCACTGCTGTCAGGTTATTTTTGGTATTTGTAGCGAAATTTGAAATTCTAGTATT
The DNA here is from genome assembly GCA_022606455.1 of Callitettix versicolor. Lineage (NCBI taxonomy): Eukaryota > Metazoa > Arthropoda > Insecta > Hemiptera > Cercopidae > Callitettix > Callitettix versicolor. The sequence goes on along the minus strand of CM040190.1, from coordinate 108,530,050 downwards.
CGCTGATTACGATGGTCTTTGATTAAAATATTATGATTCTTTTAATTTACTGAATGGCCGTCATTTTGTTAAAACTATTGTTACAATTTCAAAACGTATTCTAGAAGTCATAATCGGTGCATATTTACGTCAAAATAGATATTCGTTAATTAAAAAAATGTCTCACTGAACGAAAATTTAAATTATAAAACCAAAAACGAAACACGACCTCGCATAGTTTATAGCGATATTTACCTAAACAATGTAGTGTCGTAGTGCTACTTACCCATTTATGATGTGAAGTTAAAAATTATCGTTTGGTTATGGAAGGAAATCGGTTAACGCAATCCAGCCGGTATAACACAAAATGTCGAATAATAAATACTGTACAGTTTGCTCTATATTTCATGATTTAAGATCAATGCCCTTTTACTTTACTGTAGGACTGTGTTAGGTTAGGTTCTTAAAATCGATGACGTTAGCGCCATGTAGGCGAGACTGCAATGCCCTCGTCTCTTCTCTGCCCTACATCCTACATGTAGCCTAGGAATTCGAGAATTCAAGATCAATAAGGTGTACATTTATTGAATAGTAATCTGCGAATCAATTTCTCTATATAAACTTATTTTGGTTATAGTCCTACAACTTGATTACAGTGTCTTCTTTTGTATAGACCTGCATTTGGTCTTAGTTTCTACTTTTGTAGATACATTTGGTCGTAGTTTTGATTTGCATAGGCCTACATTTGGCCATAGTTCTACTTTTGTATATAATTACATTTGGGAACAGTTTATTAGATTAAATACTACAGGAAGGGATAATTCAACCCCAGGCACTGTGATAAACTGACCTTGGGAACAGTTTATACTTTTGTATAGATCTACATAATCCTTTATTTGGTCATAGTTTTTACTTTTGTATAAAGCTACATTTGGATATAATTTTTAGTTTTTTGTATGCCTGAATTTGGTTGTAGTTAGACTCTTGAATAAGCCTACATTTGATTACAGATTCTACAATTGTATTGGCCATACTGGCCTATAGTTCTGATTTTGTGTAGGCCTGTATTTCTTCTTTTAGATACACTTAGGCCCTACTTTTATATAATCCTTCATTTGGTCATAGTTTCTACTTTTATATTGGTGTACATTTGGTCCTAGAATCTATGTTTTACAAACCTTCATAGTTTCTACTTTTTATAGGCTTGCATATTTGTTTATAGTTTCTACTTTAGCATAATCCTTCATTTGTTTATAGTTTCTACTTTTGTATAATCATTCATTTGTTTATAGTTTCTACTTTTGTATAATCCTTCATTTGGTCATAGTTTCTACTTTTGTATTGATGTACATTTGGTCCTAGAATCTGTGTTTTACAAACTTTCATAGTTTCTACTTTTTATAGGCTTGCATATTTTGGTTATAGTTTCTACTTTTGTATTAGCCTATACTTCATGATAGTTTCTACTTTTTATAGGCTTGCATATTTGGTTATAGTTTCTACTTTTGTATTAGCCTATACTTGATGATAGTTTCTGTCTAAGTGTCGTTTAAACCACTTCGTGTAGTTCCGTCATCATTCGTGTCTATTCGTCAGCTCCAGATTGCATCAATGCCGACAGCTGCCACGTGTTTAATTCATTCATTACTGCAGAACTGACGTTCTTTTGTCGACCAAGTTATTATTTGTTATTTTTTTAAAAGGAAGAGTGGATGAAGTATTGTTGATTGATTTAATAAGAGACCAGGAGTGTTTATGTAACCTCCAACATGTGCATTGTGATAATTATCGAAGAAAATATATGGAAAGACAATGTTTCTAAATTAAACTCTTCTACAGAAATATTCTAAAAGCAAAACATCCAATCGATTCAATTTAACTGAAGAGAAAAGTGGACCTGCTAAACAGCTCACACTGATAGTGAAAACCCACCTTTGGTTTTCACTATCTTTCCCCCCCCCCCACTTTGGTGCTTGACTTCTGCAAGCAGTAGGCTGTATTCCAGACCCAAATGCAGTAAGTGGACAAGGTCAAAGTCGTTTAAAATGGTCTACGTACGTTCTTAGCCGTGACCTCGGGCTCGACCGGGAGTCATTAGCTTGACAATGAATCACGACCAAACGCTACACAGCGTCCTGTTCTGGTCTGTTTGTCACTTTTTTATAGCGGTCATCGCATTATTGTAATAAGAGACGAAAACTTGTTCCTATTGTTTTGTACAGTAATAGATATTTTACTGCAGGCATTAGAAATGTTTGACTATTCATGGAACAGATTATACAATAATTGCTCTGTAGTGTTCTAGAATATATTCCTTCCTGGAAAGTAAGGATTAGGACACCTTGATCCTGGCGGAACGTCCTAATTACAATCCATCTTGTCCATTGTCTTACAATCTACAGTAAAATCTCTCTGTTACAGTGAATCTCTTTAAAACGGAAAACTCTCTAATAGCAAAATGAGTTGGTCCCTTCCTGGTCCTATCGTAAAAATATGTATTGTAACTTTAATTGTTGAGGCCAACAAAATTCCAGGAATAGCGCGAACAACTCTAGCAGTGCGTAGAGCATCAACTGAATTGACTAATAGTAGGGTCTACATTTTACAAGAAATGCATTATTTTTGAAGTGACTACTTCTTATGGCGGGGTATGGATGTTTTGTACGGATAAACAAATCAGCTCTACCGTCACGTCACGGAACGCTCTAACACTCTAGTGAACGCGATAAACAGCCAATGTGAAGACTAACGACATCAGAGCAATAGGCGCACGAGCTCCTAGGCATACTTTGCAACTATCATGGGTCCGCACATTTAGTGGAATGGAGGGGAAAAGAGGAGTACTATATGCACCCATGTTTTTAGATTAAAAAAAAATTCTAACCAAAGCTAATGTGTTTTTTTTAAGGTATTACTTTTTTGCGGGGTATGGTGAATGTTTTGCACGGGGAAAAATTCAATTTGCCGTCACGGAACGCTCTAATTGAAGTTTTTAAGTGACTGCTTCTTACCGCGAGGTATAGGTGAATGTTTTGCACGGGGAAAAATTCAATTTGCCGTCACAGAACGCTCTAATTGAAGTTTTTAAGTGACTGCTTCTTACCGCGAGGTATAGGTGAATGTTTTGCACGGGGAAAAATTCAATTTGCCGTCACGGAACGCTCTAATTGAAGTTTTTAAGTGACTGCTTCTTACCGCGAGGTATAGGTGAATGTTTTGCACGGGGAAAAATTCAATTTGCCGTCACAGAACGCTCTAATTGAAGTTTTTAATTGACTGCTTCTTACCGCAAGGTACAGGTGAATGTTTTGCACGGGGAAAATTCAATTTGCCGTCACGGAACGCTCTAGTTGAAGTTTTTAAGTGACTGCTTCTTACCGCGAGGTATAGGTGAATGTTTTGCACGGGGAAAAATTCAATTTGCCGTCACGGAACGCTCTAATTGAAGTTTTTAAGTGACTGCTTCTTACCGCGAGGTATAGGTGAATGTTTTGCACGGGGAAAAATTCAATTTGCCGTCACGGAACGCTCTAATTGAAGTTTTTAAGTGACTGCTTCTTACCGCGAGGTACAGGTGAATGTTTTGCACTGGGAAAAATTCAATTTGCCGTCACAGAACGCTCTAATTGAAGTTTTTAAGTGACTGCTTCTTACCGCGAGGTACAGGTGAATGTTTTGCACGGGGAAAAATTCAATTTGCCGTCACGGAACGCTCTAATTGAAGTTTTTAAGTGACTGCTTCTTACCGCGAGGTATAGGTGAATGTTTTGCACGGGGAAAAATTCAATTTGCCGTCACGGAACGCTCTAATTTTTGTTTAGTGATTTATAAAATATATTTTTGAAGTGAAACTTGTATGGTCGCAGTTGACTTTTGTCAACATGGATATAAATATTTGCTTTCGCGTCACACTTGAATCCGTAATGCATACATCACAGCATACATTGTTCTTGTATATATCTAGACTGGAAGTGACTACTTCTAAACAGCTGATTCCGCACAATAGCTTCAATATCATTTGAAATGAGGTTATATTTATAGTTCTTGTTAATTTTAAAACTGTGTATTTTGTAGTTAAATTATTGTGTCTAAACGGTACATTTTATCGTTAGATGTAAAGGTTGAGTAATTGAAAGGTGTAAAGTAGATATTTGCAGAAGTTTTAATTTAGCTAATGCTTCTGTTAACACGATGTTGAAAAATAAAAATAAAGTAAGGAAGGCCTATAAGCGGTTCTGCAGTAGTAGCGGCAAAATATTACCGACTTCTCATAAGTACAATATTTTATTCATACATTGTTATTTAATTGAGGCTGTACGTCATACAGCACTTAATACTTCAAATTAAATTAGTGCATAACACTTCTATAAACAAAAACATATTTTATACACATATATTTAGTGGAAATCTCTTTATTACGAAAAATAACGATCCACATTTATTGCCGCTATTGAGTGTAAACTGTATTTACATTTTACAAATTTTAATAAATCGTCCAAAAACGTTACACAAACTTTATCAATATTTCGTAAAATATTTGCTTCGGGAGCTACAAATAAAACCACAACACTTTTCTCTGTTTATCCGATTTAAAGTATCTTTAGTCAGTGTTACGAATTTGGAATACAGTAAAAGAAATTACTATCGGGAAGCAAATAAACCTGAATGCGGTCAAGGTTTATTTTTTAAAAAAATTCCCAAGCTAGTCCTGAACCGTAAATATTTTTTTAAATTTTGAATTTCGTAGCTGCTGACTTCAGTCGTATAGCCTACCTTTATGTATAACTAAAACGTGAGCAACGTATTTTCAGAAATTATCCAAATGTTTATACTTTTTCAATAGTTCTCCAACCTGATTTTCATAGATATAGCAACCCGTAAATTTTGTTTAGCTACTTATGGACTGTAATTGAGAAAAATTTGATCAAAATCGTTCGAACCGATTTCAAAAAAGTTTGATTTAAAAAAAATCTTCAATTTTTTTCGAAAGATTGTCCTGAGATAAGAACTACAAGCATCGGAATCCGTCATTTGGTTTAGTGTCTAGCGATGCACAGACCGAAACCCAGACAGATGGATATCCTTAAAAACCACCTTTTTGAACTCAGGTTACCTGAAATCTGATAGATTTATCAATATCTCAAAATAGGGCGTTGAATTTTTCCAAATATCACCCTTATAGCGTAATTCGTAAAGTAAGTTAAAAAAGTAAAAATGATTGTTCACCGATGACATTATTTTTTCTTCAAAAACTAAAACAAGCGCAGTAAATATAGGCCTAGAAGTTGTCGCCAATATAACTACTTTACAGTAGTTCGTAAAGTAAAACAAAATTGTATTTATATTTAAATTTTGTTGAAAATATAAAGTTAGAATTCAAATTAGCTTGGTTTCTTTCAATCGTTAAAAAAGCGTGGTCGGAAATGTAGGCGTATGAAAGTTTTGTTTTGCACAAATGGTTGTTTAGTATTTTGTACTAGGCGGTGATATATTACAATTGTAAATATCGGTTACACTGTTCGTACTTGCCTTTGTCTGATCGTTCGGTTTGGTTTTGTTGAAACCTTGATTTTCTTTCGCCTATACAATTAGGCCTAGAAGCGGAGTTATGTTTTAATTCCGGTTCCTACATTAATAAAACACTTTTAATTACATTTGCCGTGCGCGCGCGTGTTCGTGTGTGTGCTAACATGGACGGATAGAGTTGGAAACTTTGTTGGCAAACTTAGATGAAAGAACTTTTGAATTTATGCGACCGAATGAAAAATACAAACATACAGCTCAAACACCGTATTACTTCCCGTAATAACTCGCCTCTTGTGTTTTCGTGGAGGAATAAACTGAGACTCTGATTTGAATCGCGTAGTCTTACGTTACGTCCTGCACGGCATGGACAGTTACATGGTGAAAACAAGCGGATAAAATTATACTCAGAGCACTGACGGATTAATGCAATGTGGGGGGAGGCAGTTGGTTGGATGATTCAATTTAAAAGACAACCATCTAGCAGATAACAATTTTTGAATTAATACATTCAAAAACTAGCACTATTAATCTTTCTGAAACTTAAAACGCATGTAAAATAAGTTTAAACATTTTACATCTCCATTCACTTAGATTCCTAATTTTTAAAACTTTTGCAAAACTGATTCCATTCACGTAACTTGCCCTCTTCTCAATAGTTGCAGTTACTTACCGTTAACGCTGATCCCTCGTCCTCAGGCTAATGAGCCTGAGCAAGTTCAGTTAAGCGTCACAACAGTTTAGTATCTAATTGATTAGCCTCGTTCTCACCCTTAGTGCATCAACGTACATGTATAAGCCTGCATACGGGATAATGTGACGGGTTTCGGATGTCTGATTCTTTTCCTCCATTTTAAGGAAGTCAAATTGGATCTTTTGTCGCCCCCTCCTTTATTCCGTCCTTGACTCGGAGCGATGTCAACACATTGTCCTGTGGTCGTAGGTAATTCTTCAGTAGTGCACGGTGGTTTTCCAACGCTTTTTACGAATTCAATAAAATTGAAACAATCACTTCTATTGAATAATTAGCTCGTCCGTCACGGTACGCTAACAAAGATTGTTTATTGGTTAGTTAGTTGGTGTTTGTAACGGTGTGTGTTATGAAGATTTAATGCGTTCTTCGTATTCATTATTATTTGACAAACATATTTTCATTCAAGCAAGACTTTCGTTTGTTAAGTATGAGAATTTCCCTAGCCTATGATTACACTGAAAATGAACCTGGACCGCCGTTAGGTTTAATTCGTATTTAATTGGATTTTTAAATGCTTATTTATGCAGATACGAACGCTAATTACGACCGTGAAATCAGATTTTCTAAAAAAAGTGTTAAATAAAAAAAGTAACAGTTTGTTTTTCAGCGTCAACACACTTTATGCCAGTTAGACTAATGAGGACGAGGGATCGGTGTTAACAGTAAGGATAACTGCAGTAACTGCGTCTAGAACCCACGACCTTGAGCTACGTAGTTCGTAGGCATAATAGGTTGACCGGTGTCTTAACCACATGAAAGTCGATTTTTATGCTAAGTTTAAATCAAATTTGGTCAAACATTGCGCGCACACGCACGCACGCACCCACACAAACGACCCCTCAAAAAGTGATTTAGGGGTCAGAATCATGTTTATTTCAAAGCTCCAAATCTAGGCCTTACAATTAACAGCCGTTTATCTTTCAATAGAAATTCGCTAAAAACAAAACTTGAAAAACTTATTCAAAGCAGTAAACAAATTAAAATAAAAGATATTTATAGTTCTGAATTAAATCGAAAAAACAAAAACCAAATCAAATGTTGGCCTGTTTTTTTCTAATTCAATAATCGTGAATGTTTGTATCAGTTTCTTTACAAAGTATTAAGAAAAAATTTAGTGAATAGACCAATTTTTCGATAGCTTCCGAACTAGATTTTTTTTCTTTTTTTGTAGGAAATTGTTGATTGTAAGAAAGTTTGTGTAAAAGATTTCATAAAACTGAAAACGATATAAACATATACACATATGCTATATAACATATATAGTATATAAATATAACAATATAAAACTAACATATCAACTTTACCAGAACAGTTTTCATAACTGATTTGTTCAAGATAAATATTCACTTTGTATTGTTTTAAGTTTACATACCTTAATATATCAATTTGTTAAACAATTCACGGAAGACACACATCTAGATAATTAGAATTAGCTGCATTATGCCGCATTGATTAATGTTGCGACTAAAGTGTTGTACTGATTTATGCACTTCGTTACAATTGCCTTACAGTTGAAAACTACCTCTAAACGCGAATGTATGCGTGACTTCGGCAATAGTAGCATGACCTTGTATTATAACTTTATGTTATGAAATGAAACGAAACTTAACAAACAGCCCCACCTTAGGTCACTACGTTACAATAATATGAAACAGACAATTTTGACTTCTAAATTTACTTAACCATTTAGACGTACTATGCAAAAACATTAACTGAGAATAAGTGTCCACAAACCTGCTGATATAATAGGCTACTTAATCATATTGTTCAACATGAGACTTAATTCTGTTACAAAAATACTATCTCTAAATTGCAAATTAGAGCCAACTTGTTATAATTTTGTTATATTTTAATTAAATATAAGTTATTTAAAATGAATAAATAGTATTTGTTTATATCTCGGGGTCTTCGATTATTTTCATAATTATTATAACTTTTTAAGTATACGTGCTTGGATACAATTTCACAACACTTTTTTTGGGCGATTTTCAACTCTTTTACTGTCATTTAACTTTGTTGAAAAAGCTGCCTGACTCTAGTAGATGTTGACAAAGTTATTGGTTGAATTCAAGTGCTCTACTATAGTGTAGGCTATATTTTGCTGGCACCTTGCTCCTTGTGTAATACAAGAAAAATTAACTTACTACACCATCACATCACATCAGTTTGCATTTCGTCATAAGCACAAAAGGCTTTAGAAGAAAAGAAAATATGTTCGGCTTTACTTTTAGATGTATCGCAGGCTTTTGACAAAATTTGGCTTGACGGTCTTAATGATAAATTTAAAAACTATACTTCCACAAAAATTCAGTCAATTAATAAAATCATATTTAACGGATACATTTTTCAAAGTTCGCATAGAATGTGAATATTCAGAACTAAAGAACATCAAAGCTGGTTGTGTACTTGGACCTATTACTTATGATCCGCCATACAGTAACGTCATGATTACCACTTGTTTACTGACAATACCTTGGCTGTTGGGGAAGATGTAGGTGCCAAAAATAAATTGTAAAAAGCGACTGACCATGTCACTTCTTAAATTAAAAAATGGCGCATCAAGCTTAAGATTATACTTTAGTCTACATTAATCGACGTATAGTGCCCTGATGTCTTGATAAAATGTATCGACATTTTATCCCCTTGATGCCAAGGAACGCTTTAAAACAGAGGTGGACAACTAGGCATCGAACTAAAAAAAAAAAAAAAATGCATTGGCTGATTGGAAGGTCAACATTGTCAATACTCAACAAACTGCTGTTGTACAAGCAAGTGCTAAAACCAGTTTGATTATATGGTATACAGCTTTGGGACTGCACCAAGAACTGTAATATTAAAATTATTCAGGCTATAGTGAAAGCTTCTTGGTACGTCAGTAATAATGCCATTCACAGTGGAAGATTAACCCAGAAGAAGTCGAAATACAAAAACAAGCCCAAAAAAAGTGACCAAAATGTTGAAGTACTTTAGCTGTTTGACAAAACAGAGCTGTTGTAGTCAGGATGAGGCCGCGGGCGGGCGAGACACTCTTTCGGTTCGGAATCGTGAGGTGAAAGTAAGAAGTCCGTTTATTCTTCATTAAAGTTGGCTGGATTCCTTCTATTTCTACCCGAGCTAGTTGTGGTTTCTTGTAGTTGGTAGGCTGTCATGTAGTTATTGTGTACTGGGTGGTCCTCCTCGATGTTCTGCTAAACAACGTTTTCGATCTGTGTTTATATTCGAAATTATGTCGGGAACCATAATTTCTCGGAAATCCATTGTTAGAACCAGAGAAAGAATGTACATAACCTGGATGAAGCTATTGTGTAATGGCGATGCGATGTGCGCCCAAGATGCGCCAGCATCGCGAACCAATCAGAAACGTGTATTGGTTGACGGGAGAACTGTGAACTTGGTTCGTAGAAAAACTTGGCTGTTTTTCGGTGTCAAGTGGTCCATACAGGAGCGAATTTGGATCACCGAACGTGGTTCTACGAATCGATTCCAGTTTCGCTCCAGATTCAAAAATGAGTTGTTCAAAGATTGCAGCTGTTGTTATTGTTTTAGACGAGTGTGGTGTTTAGAAAAAACGAAAGAAGAGATGTGATGGTCAAAACAGTGGTCACGTGAGAGGGAAAGTGGCCACATTTGGATCTTTTAAAGCATCTTAGGGAAAGTAGTGTGAATGACTATTGGAACTTGTAACGCCTCTAATATCGAAACAAGAAACAAATATGGACACATATATCGGCCGAACACCGTCTTGTTGTACACTTCGCTATCTAGCTACTGGCAGGAATTTAGAGAACTTAAAATTTTCACGTGCAATATCGCCACAATCATTGGGATTAATTATTCCAGAAACTTGCAGGGCAATATACAGTTTACAAGAGTGCTCCCTAAACGCTTCAATAACACACTTAGGAAGTCGGAGTTAATAAATTTATCACTCTGTTTATCGGACATTTTGGTGTAAAAATCAACTTTATTCTAGCAACACTGAAGTGGAAATGACAAGATGGCGAACGCAGTGCAGTCTAGCAGCGAACAGAACTACTGTTTTCCGACCAGATAGAACTTGTTCGCCGCGCCCCACACACGGGCAAAAAATGGCGAATTTAGTTCGCAACAACCAGGTCCGGCGATCCAGGTTCGCCCATGTATGGACCATTTTAGTAAGCGGAACTAATTGTGCAATTCTGTACTTCTGTTATATATCGTTCAGGCGATGACAAACTGGCATAAATTATGACAATTAAGAAAATTGTGTGTATATATATATATATATATATATATATATATATATATATATATATATATTTATTATCTGCGAATAGACCTTGTTGGATCACGCAAAGCACTCCGACTCATGTCTTTCTCCTTCTAATCCTCCACACCTCCCTCATCCTGTCCCCATGGATCGTCTTCCGCTCCTCCGTCCATTTTACCCCTGTTCTCTTTGGGATTTCATTCTCTGGGACCTTCCAACAGAGCATCTTTCTCCTGTATGCTATATATATATATATATATATATATATATATATATATATATATATGAAGCAACGTTTAACGGATTATTATGATCTTACATAGAGCCTACACCGTGCCTATTAACTACCATGCGCGCAACCCCCCGGCATCCATACTATTTATTAAATTTTTATTTATTTAGTAACTTTTTAACAAATTTACATTGGAAAATTAGAGTATTGGAGCACCGAGCTGGTAAAATCAAGTCCTATATGGACGGTTAGAACCATAGAGTAAGCAATTTCGGACCGATTCGATTTTGGTAATAGCTTGGACAAACCTTTAAAAAAAAGTCATAATATTTTTTATCTTTGACGATTTTCGAGTTTTTTTATTGTCGTAATCAGCTTTAGAAACTACTTAAATTAGCGTTTAAAATTTTCAAATTCTGTTGAAAATACGAAAATGTAAATCACGTCAGCGAGACAGCTGCGTGCGGCGATTTGTTTCATGTTTAACCATTGAATAGAGGCCCAGACATCTGTTCATCATTTCCCTTGGTATTGACAAATACAATAGTAGTAGTGATATTGAGACGGCGTATTAACATCCAGAACTTTGTATGTGTGCGGTAACTGGCGAGTGCCCGAGTGGTAGCCAGGCACTATTCAGCCAGGGAGAAATATTTTGCAGCATCGCTTCGCTCGTCAATCTGAGCACGTTGGGAAACAACTTCTTGCCTGTCAGTTTCTTTGTATAGTTTTACTTTCTCCTTATACGAATACAATCGCATTACAGTGCAATCATCATAATTACACAGCTTCCTATAAACAAATAGCCTACTGGTGAAATTTTAAATAATCACTATCAAAAGCGACTACATTTTTCACCCCTTTTGTTGCCACAACAGTAAACTTGGATCAATCAGTTTTATTACATGTCGACTGTTTTTGTAACGTGAATGGAGCTGCAGTAGATGGGGCTCCATCAGTTGTCTACTTTAAAAACAACCACGCTTTAATAATGTGTCGCACTTAATTCCATTGTGCAATGTGCACGACTCGTTTATAATTCATTTGAGATCCAAACCCGGGACTTAGAAATGAGCCAGACCTCTAGATCTCCCTTTTTGATGGATCGTTAAAATATATACACATATATATATATATATATATATATATATATATATATATATATATATATATATATGTATGTATGTATGTACGCGCGAGTGCGTGTGCACGTGCTTGCGTGTTTGTTTGTTTTGCACGCTCACGTTCGTAATTTTGGTCCGATTGAAACTTGGCACAAAAACCGATAATGCTAATAGCATGGACAAGTTCTTTAACCAGCAAAATTTGTTCAACAGTTTCAAAATGGCGGTCATTTCAATTTAAAAAAAAATTCGTAACATTTTGTCTGAAAAGTTTGAAAATGTTTCATTGTCGTAAACAGCATTAAAAACTATGTAAATTAACATTTTGAATTTTCAGATCTTGTTGAAATTAAAACGTTTCTTAATGGTTGTCAGGTTTCATTCCCTATTTTTAATTGTAATTTGAAAAATTGTAATTGCTAATATTTTCAGAATTGAATGTTGGTTGCGGTAGTAAAATCGGAATTTCGAAAAGGGTAAGATTTAAGTAAAATACTTTCGGAAATTCGTTTCTATCACGTCAGCGAGACAGCTGCGTGCCGCGATTAGGTTAGGTTATGATTTTCCTGCTTTAAAAACAATTACGCTCCGATAAAGCGTTGTGCGAGGCATGTTTGTTTACAATTTATTTTGTTTTCAGCGGTGGGGGGGGGGCGACACTGAAAATCTATTTTCTGCTCTATATTTTATCATAGAACTATTATGACAACTCACTTCAAAGCTGTGACAAAAAAGCTTCCGGATAATTTGTGAGTTTTACTCTGTTGAAGTTTGATTTAATGAACAAATTTCGTATTTTTCAATGAAAGACTCCAAATATGGCAAGTTTTTTCTTAAATAAAGCACAGACAGGCACGTTAAATAACTTGACGAATATCTCAATCAATCACTAAACATTCTCTAGATGTAAACACTCCGCTTAGAGAGAAAAAATGCTAAATGTTACCGAAATCGGACCAGCCGTCTTAGCTGCAATTCGTTAGAAATGTTATCAGAGATCTAAAAGTAGGCTATATTGTTCTATCCTTATCTTATCGTAGTAAAGAAAAAAATATAGTCCTGAAACAAAAGGATCACCTTTTGCTTAGCGAAACCTAAACACGGCACTACTCCACTAAATACTGTAGGCCTAATGCATATCGATCGTCTTTGTCTCTTGATTAAGTAGGTTACTCTGTTTCCCTCAAGCTGACATGTTTCGGTGTAATTAGATCCTGTTATCAAACATTTGCACATTGCCCAGACAGGGATTGTCCTCTAACTTGAGACTCGTATTAAAACCGTTAAGTGCCACCGTTGAGAAATCACGAAAAAACTATTTATTTTACTGTAAAGTTGAAATGTCCTTGCATTTCACCTCAAATATTCTCATCAGCTTACAGTTTCTTATTGTTTATGTAAGTTTTGGATTTTAGTTGTATTGTTATGTCGTTTTATTCTTGATATTTTGCCGATAAACCCACCGTGATTAGTCAAGCCTCCATGCATGCCAGTTGTTTGTTGTTTACAGTGCAAGTTGGAATATCCTAATTGTTGCGTTCCCTGCAGTTTTTGAAAGGACTCGCTTGCACTCAGTGGAAGAAATACAGCAAAAATAGTGCAAATTATTCATAGAAAAAACTGTCAAAGACGTTAGCAAAAAATGCCGTGCTGGCTCTTTGAGCACATATAGGCTATTACTGTACTTGCTTTAAAATGAAATACGTAGCTTAGTTAACTGAGTTATTTCTTTCCTTTTGTTTGTTGTTTAACGTAAATATTTTATACCAGATAGGCTGACGAGGACGGGGTAACAGTGTTAACGGCAACCTCGAGGTCCGCAGCAGCCACTTGGGTTAAATATACACTTGTACAGAAATATGTAGTAGTGACAACGACAAACTTAATTTGTAAAATTCTACCGTAACTGTAATTTTAGTTGAAATAAAATTATATATATATATATATATATATATATATATATATATATATATATATATTATTTCTTGAGTCAACGTTCTATTTTCTCAGCACGTACTATTCGTACAGACATAAATGAGGTATCTTTAGAATGATTTTGTAACCGGCTTCCGACATTGCAAAACGATTTTGCGCTAAAACGTACTTTTTGTGGAAAATTTTAATATAAAAGACGGCAAAACGGCATCATCGATGCGTAGCTCGCATGCGCATGCGCGGCATCACAAGACAATATTTTGTATATTTTACGAAGCTAACTTATTAATCACGAATAGACAATCCTGTTACAAATGTAGCTTTTTTGCATAACGTGCTCAAAACAGTTTCAATATTTACTTAAAAGTTATTTAACTTATAGGTTATGTGGCTCTACTGACAGTCCTTTATCCCCGCCAGTCGTACAGGCCGGGACAAGCATTTCGAAAACCAAACAGTGTTTTCGACACTGTTTTTACACAAATGTATTGTGATTTTTCCTTCCATCGTCCATTTTTATCTATTGCTAATACGGATATCATAAAATACAAAATACAATTAACATGTCAGAATACAGTTAGAGGTTATTGTGGACTTTGTGAAGTACAGTTAGAGGTTATTGTGGGCTTTGTATAGTACAGTTTGAGGTTATGGTGGACTTTGTGATATACCAGGCAAGAAGCAAACATAATTTTCTAACATTTCGCATGTATTTTTTTATTTACTTATTTGTATTTGAATATTGTGTTTGCTACCACTATAAATAAACAACTAGACAAACACTACAAAGAGCAGTATTGTATTTACCAAATGCCGTCTACTCACGGTCAATTGTATGTAGCCTTATCAACAGTAACTAAATCAACATGTTTGTATCCATTAAAGAAAATGAAATACAAAAAGTAAAGAAGACTACATTCTTACATCAAATATCGTTTACAACTAGGCCCTGTAAATATGCATAAATTTATTTTTTTAAATGTTTCCCTTCCTTCCGACTACCGCCCTCACCCCAACGACTACTTTTATTCAAAAGGCTGTGTTTACTTAAAACTTTCATAGTGCGGAATTTCGCACGGGCTCCCGGGCTCTCTGGTCAGTTAAAAGATTTTTGGTGTTGTTTTTGAAATTTAAGGCACCAGTCAGTCTGTACTGCGTACTTCAAGGTTGTTAGTTCTAGCCGCAGTTACTGCCTTTGCGTTACCTTTACAAGACAGTCTTGAAAATATTAGTAAAATTAAAATTTGACAAATTTTAGAATAGCGGACATTTTTTTAAATTTCAAAAAATGGTTTTCACTGCCTAAGATGACGTTCCTCATTGCTTTTGAGATTGCAGTAGGCGGCGCACCTTTAAAAGAACAGGAAAAAAGAGGTTGTGCATATTGGTCGCAGTTTTAAAATGATATATAAGCGTAAATCGTAATTAATTCTACGATAAAATATAAGCTGCCGTAGGAGAGAAAAATAGTTCTACGTTTAACATTAACGTAATAAAAGTGGGAAATAGTTCTATGTTTAACATTAATGTAATGCACAAGAATCCATTTGGGATTTGCCGTGGAAAGCGCTGTTAGCGGCCTTCACCAGAAACAGTTATAACTAACACGAGAATACGGCGGTCACGCTATCGTAGTCTTAATAATAATAATAATTTATTAATCCACTCTCCCTGCACTGGGCGTGAAACCCGTGTTCTAAGAAACGGCACACTGTCTAACCGACCACTGGTT
This sequence comes from Callitettix versicolor, assembly GCA_022606455.1. Taxonomy (NCBI): domain Eukaryota; kingdom Metazoa; phylum Arthropoda; class Insecta; order Hemiptera; family Cercopidae; genus Callitettix; species Callitettix versicolor. The sequence goes on along the minus strand of CM040190.1, from coordinate 108,514,522 downwards.
ATATTCATGTAATCATTGTAATTAAGATTTATTTATAATTATTGCTATGTCCGACTTTTAGAACTGTGGAATGTGCACATATCCCGCGTTCTGTACCCGGTCTGTCAATATTAACGAATTTCCGTTGGAAAATGAGATAATGGATACCCGGGACCTTGAAACGAGCGCGCGTGTGTTCGCAATTTTGGTAAGGCAAATTTAGAACTGAAGTAATAGGAAACTTTCATAATTATCCAAAGTCGTGCTAACCTGACAGCTGATAATTTTATCGTAAGCAACTAATGATTATGTTTAGGCTATATTATTGGCGAATTTCCATTGGAAAATGAGGTATTGGAGAAACCCAGCGCCGATCCTGACCTCTAGATCACTTTTTGAAGTGGTCGTTAAATTTTTCTCTATTCTGTGTGTGTGTGCGCGCGCTCGCGCGTATATATATATATATATATATATATATATATATATATATATATATTAATTTTTTTAAGATTTGAAGTAGCCGCCTTTTTGAAACACACTCCTAAATTTAAAAAAATCTGATCCCACAATAGTAATCAGCATTAAAAACTGCATAAATTAGCATTTTGAATATTCAAAATCCGTCGAAATTAATAAATTTAATTTGACGGCGGACAGGGTCATTTTCGTAATTTCAATGCACTTGAAAATTTAAAATACTGTGTATATGCGGATTTTAATACTGTTTATGACGGTGTAAATCAGAGTTCGAAAAAAGGTAGGACAAAAAATAATTACTTTTTGAAATTCGCTTCTATCACGTCAGCGAGACAGCTGCGCGCCGCCATTATTCCATAATTTTGCTATTAGCGTTGAGTGACAAAGCAGGCAGGGTGTCTTTTAGTTCCAAAATTTAAGTAAAATTGCTCAAACCCTATATTGAAGTGAAAACTTCTTTAGGCGGGATTGAGGAGAAATAACATGTAAAAAAGAACACGCTTCCGTTTACAAATAATTATTAGTGTTCAAAACCCGCTATTTTCTAAACTTTTTTTCATTTAATGTATGGGTTTAAAATTATGTGTACAAATAACTTCAATGATAAATACCGTACTTCAATTACAACCCTTCTAGCACAAAATTAAATATCTTGTCTTGCACATTGTACATATGTAAGTTCATTAATACATACAGTAGTCTCGATTAACCACCATTCTTGGGACCGATGGGGTGACGGATTACAGAATAGACTAATAACGGAAATAGACCACTCATATTTTCGGCTATCGATAAAAATAACGCACTGTATTATGTTTAGAAACAGTATGTTTTATTATTATTATTTTGGAAAATGTAGTAAATCTCTTCAATTTCTTATTTAACTCTCATTATGTATTATACAAATTTTACATTACAAATGAACTTAACCTTTTGACGTAACATTTCACTACTCTAAGAGTAGGCCTACTCACGTGACCGACTTATACGCTTAATGGCATTATCGCAAATATTGTGTTTATCGTTCAATGGAAACATTCATGCTCTCTTTCCGAATTCGTTGACACTATTTGAAGTGTCATTTCATTCCAGTAGAAGATAGGATCTTATAGTTTTCGATTATCAATGTTTAAGTCGTGTCCAGTTACAGTGTTTTGTTTTGTCTAGAAGGTTTTATACTTCTATTATTTAATAATAATTATTATAATTATTAATATAATTAATAATTTACTTTTATTATTTATTACACATTATTTACTATTGAAGACTGTTTCAAATGCCAGATATCACAATTAACCTGATGGTTAATCGAGACAACTGTATTTAAATTATTAATGAGTTTAACAATGTTTTAGTACGTGCCCAACCTAACCATCACAATTATTAGAGCATTAGAAGTTGCATATAGCGGTTTGTTCAATAACAAAATTCATGTTTTATGTTTGTAGGCTATATGATATAGTTAACCATTTTTTAAAAAATACCAATTGTACATAATTTCAGTTTAGTATAAAATCGATATACAGTAATTGGACCGGTACAAACCAAACAATTGATTGGTTTTTTTTTAGTTTTCATTTTTGTCAATCAGTTCTCTGATTGTCACTTGTTTTAATTATTAGCTTATTAAATAAATAAACTTAATTATAAATTGTCTGAAAAAAAATGCAAATAGCTAATATACGAAGGTGAATTCAATTGTATTTCCTGTAACATATTTTATGGGATAATGAGTTATGCTGACAAATTTAGAAACTACTTGATCTTGAAATGATTGTGTTTAAACACAAAGACAATAAAGAGTTGGTTGACCCTCGGTGTTTTATGATCAGCTTTACTCTCCTGATCCTATCAGATTGGCCACCCCACTTGCTGTCTTGCAGGTCATTACAGTGGCTGTCAAAGCCCTGTGTTAGACGAGCAAAATCTTAAAATAATGTTTTAGCAAATGTCTGAAAGAAGAATATATCAGCTGTAGAAGTAATCTCAGCATGCAGCTGTTTCGCTGACGTTGTAAAAACGGTTTTTATCTTCCTCCTTCGAAAATCGTAATCAGCATTGAAATCTGCACAAATTATCATTTTAAACTCTCAAATTACATTGAAAATACGAAAATGAAATGTCACCACTGTAAGATTGACTTTTTGCAGTTGAAAATTTAAAATGCTAATTTATGCAAATGTTAATGCCATATATATAGCCGCCTCGGTGGCCTAGTTGATAGCCTACTGGGCTTTCACCCCGAGGACCCGGGTTCGATTCCCGACCAGGGCTTGGCATTTTCATACGCTATAAATCATCCCATCGTGTGCACTTTAAACGTATTAAACCCCGTGTGCACAATAGTTGGACGTTAAAAAAAAAATAAAAATATATATATACACACACACACACACACACACAAATTAAATAATAAAAATAAGTTGAAGAAACAATGCCGAGAAAAAAAGATCTTAACAACGATTAGTGTTATTTTTCATTTTCTCCCCAATTTTATTTGGAAATCATTTTTCTTTGTGAGTTTTCACCATTGGTCCATTGTTGACTGTTTCTGACACACACAAAATTGTAGGACTTTAATTAGAAATATTTATTTAGTGTTACTACAGATTTGCAAAATATTGTTTTCCAAACCATTCCACATACAATACATTTCCGTGACGACAATACATACTCCTTAAATAAGTGCTTACAATGAATGAAAATAGACTAAAATAAGTTATTTTTTAAATAGATTTGGCCAATATTAATGTAAATAAAATTGTAAAGTTGCTTTAAGAATTTTTGAGAGCAATGAAAAGTAATTGTTGTAGGCCAGAAACAGTTTAGTTATGAAGATAGGATTGAATCCCTTGGTTATAGTAATAACCACTGTAAAACAGCAATAGGAAGAAGGTAATCAAGTTTGCAAAATCCTAACACTAAATTAGTTTAGTCAATTATAATTTGATCATAGAATTATCATATTTCTATCTTACCAATAATACTGTATAGCTCAACATTTAACAATGGCACCATTGTAGTGTCATAAAACTTACAAAACAAAATCATTCACACTACAATACTGCGCACATGAGTGAGAATTGTACCATGTGTTTTAAACACAAAATAAACTGAAATTCTATGGCCATACAATTTTTTTTTATATAAAATGAATAATTTTACATTTTGTAATAAAAAGATCTAATGATATACAAACGAAAATTATCTAAACCTCTTTGGAGGTTATTAAGAACCTGTATACCACCAAATCACTTGTTGCAAATATAATATCCAGATGGCTCTAGAAATGAAGGAGAATCAGAGGCGAGCAGATTTTGTAACTATTTTTCTTCCTACTTTGCACAAAACTCAGGCGCCATTATATATGAAGCAGTGATACAACTAATAATGAGACTTTGATTAAACAGGAACATAGAGTTCTTTGCCGATTGCAAGTCAGCTGTATAAGTAGTAGCTAACAACCAACAAGTTCATTATTTGAATCCATCCAAAATAAATATAAGATAGTCAAACGTTATCACCACTGCTGTGAAGAGATGTAGAGTAATGGGGTAGCAGACAAGGTAGCTAAGAGAGGTATTTTCATTCTGCAGGAACCAAGAAGATCAATATGAAAGTCAGCTTATACCAGGAAATTAAAGATCTACAAAACAAAGAACATTTGATGCAATCTTTTGTCTCATAATTGGACATGACATTTAAAGAGAATAAATAACTATGACACAACACACTATATGAATGTCCATGCTCCGTTATGACCACCTTCTGGTCTGCAAAGAGTTGGGACAGATAGAAGCAGAAGATTAAATATCGGGCCTGGTCTCTACTGAGAAGCATGTTTAAAGATGGTGTGAGCAATAGGATACTTATTAGGTAATATTAACTAACTATACGTAATAGTGTAGTTACTTAACTACACTTCGTAAAAAAAAGGAAGAAAGTATAAATGTAAAATATTCATTGTTAGTTTCACGGTTCTTATTGTATAAGGTATCTCATTGGTAGTGATCCATCAAATTAAGCATCTGGTGAAACAATTTTATGTATTTTATCTTGAATGAAATATTGGGTAAATATTGTTTTATCATTTTTTTTACCCCTAAACATGAAAATTTTTAAAAATGTAATTTTCTGTAAAAATACTTAAAATATTTTTTTTATTGTCATACATAATTACTGTCCAGTGAGAGAAATAAAAAACTATTTCAAAGTATTTTCCTCCTTTTTAAAGTACACTGTGTAAATAATTGTAATTAATGAATTACAACAGATATTACACGATTCAACATTACATTGCAATTAGTTTAAGTGGTTGTTTGTTTTATAGCTGGTTATGTTATACAAATGAAAATCAGAATAGATTCAATCCTTTTAATCAACTCAAATTGAGCTATAATATTATATAGGTTGCACAAAGGCTTGTAAACTGTAGTCAAACATAATGTTAATCTAATCAAGTGGTTATTTTTGATCAGAACTAGGTTTGGCAACAATATAAATGAAACTAATTTGTTCATTATATGGTCATATTTTTGAAACTCTTTTTCATTTTTATGAATTTTTGTGACTTGTATTTATGGAATTGTTCTGAAAGCGTTCCCTAAAACTGACTCGATTGTTTTGTACAAGAAGACAAATACAACTGAATGGATATTCTTTTTCTGTGTTAAGTACTGTACTGTTATTTTTTTCACAAACTTACTCTTAGCATCCCGCTGAACCCATGCTGATGACTTTTTAATTCTTTTTTATAAATCTATTTTTAAACACAATTTTGGTCGTAATACCTTGAGTATTAAAAGCTGATTTAGTACACAACTTATTAAATGTTTTTTTTAGTGAAAATGAGGTTTTTAGGTGATTAAGAAACAAAATGTAGAAAGGTACAAAGAACAGTGGAAAAACATAAGAGATCACAGAATAATTTTCAGAATTTTCAGTATAATGCTCTGCCTTCCCTAGCTTCGTCAATTCTACTTTCACTGACGCGTTTCGGAGAACCTCCATCTTCAAAAACTCACAGAGTATAGATATAGTTTTTGAAGATGGAGGTTCTCCGAAACGCATCAACGAAAGTAGAACTGACGAAGCTAGGGAAGGCAGAGCATTATACTGAACATAGTGATAATAATAGCAGAAAAGAAGAAGAATATAAAAAGAATAATTTACCATTGAACATATAATAGAAAAGCTGAAGATAATTGGTATTTGTATGTAAACTGGTTGCACAATGACAACATTAAACAATCTTGGTTGGAAGAAGTGGCAAGTTACAGGCAAGAAAAAGGACTTTAAGCAACTGTAGACCATGTTAATATCATTGTCACAGAGCAAGGAGGAAGAGAAGTTTATAACTGTGAACAGAAGTGATTAAGTACAAGACATGTATCGTAGTAACATCTTTAATCAAAGAATTAATTACTACAACTGAAGCGAAAAACTCAAGAAATAAATCTTTCCACAGATCATATTGCTCTGATATTCAAGCCTGCTAATTTTAGTTTTATATAATTCTAAATATTTAGATTAGGGGTAAAAATTTAAACATGAGTTATGTAATAAACATAACCTCAAAATTAACATTATGAAGAAGTAGCTGTTGTTTAAAATCAACTGTTTAATATAGTATAATAACTTAACCTACATCTATTGATAGTGGCAATAGCATAATATGTTTACCAGAAAGATATTCATTAGCATTCTGTAGACTTATAGTGCAGAACAAGATTTTCGAACAAACACTATGATACACCTTGAATTTGTTGAATGATATTTGCTCTATAATGACTATTACTTTATAAACATTTTTTGGCTACATACAATTTTGGAATGAATCTCTCCAACAGCTCTTCAAATGGAAATTCGATATAAAAAGAAATTATACACACTGATTTTGAGTGATCCACAAATTATAAGTCTGATGTAATTATTGCAATAATGTAATACAAATTCTTCATTAACTGCTAGCTACTTACAGACTTAGCCTCTGTTTCACTGCTGAGTTTTTAATTCTTCGTAAATTATAACTTCTGTTTTAACTAAATGGAGTGAATTACAAGTGAACATGAAAAATGTGTAATTGCTTGTAAATTGTTGCACATAAGGAACATATATTTATTCAACAGGGTAGGACATTTAGTGCTTGCAGAAAACAAATATACAATACAAACTTAATTATAAATAAACTACAATTTTTTTCTAATATTTTGTACTTATACACAACTTGACAAATTCACAACTAAAAGGTATTGCCATTGTGCTTTTCATTGCAAAAAAATGCATTCAACTTATATCATCTCGTAAGAGTAATTTTGTATTGCTAAAAATAATGATACAGATACATGCTTATTAGTTTTAATATGAATAACAGCGATGATAACCTTAACGGTTTTTCGCCGCAAAAAAAAAAAATTAATATGAATATAGAATGTATATTTTATTTCAATGAAAATCTTTCATAATTATTTTTGGAATGAAAATCAAACTTGTTTTTATTTTTATGGAATTATTGAGTATATGATTAAATTCAGTTTATGTACTAAATTCATTGTATTTGTACTAAAAATAATTATTTACTATTTTAGATATTTCAACCAAATTTTTGCTGCAGTTGATTTTACTACACCATGCAAATGAGAAATATACTTTTTATTTTAGAAGTGCGTAGGTTTATAGACATTTTATAAATTATGTTCACAAAATACTGGTACAGAAGAAGACTTTTAATAGCAGTAATGTATAATATTTTTTTCCATTTTTTAGATTTTCTTAATATAAAACATACTCTATTGAACGACAGATTACAATAATGAAATCTTAAAATAATGTTTCTCACAATGACATAAATACATACGACTCACAATATAATTAAACTAGAAAGTTATTTGATTTTGATAGCATAAAAATTACTTAGATAAAATATGTATAAAAATAAGTTCTAATAATTAAAATGAGAAATCTAGTCGGATCAGTATTGTGAAGCAAACACGATAGGTTTACCGTAATCAGCCAAAAGTAACTACATAATTGCATTGGTGTACTAAACATAAGAAAATAGAAGCCTTTAATATCTTATTAAAATGCTCCATAAAAGGTTTATTCATCAAAAGAAAGAACGATCTAGTTTTGCCTGAACGTTTGCAAGACAAAACGTAATATATGCGTATAAAAATAAAACTTCTGCTCCTCCTTACATCACAGGCTATCTTATCTGTACATTAAAACCACCTTAACAGTTTCATAAGAAATGAACAATTTAGAAAAATAATTTATCACGTGTAAAGCAATAAACTGCTACAAAATTCATATGAAACTTATTTAAATTACAAATTTTACTTTTATCACACACGCCTGTTATATTTTCTGTTTAGTTTTACGCTAAATGCTAAACAACTTAACCCTACGACCCTAAATTTATTTACACCATTTATATTTACACTTTACCAATAAATTTACAAGAGACTGTGAAATAGAGACTTAAATATGTTCAGACTTTTCTTACAACAGTCTCCTTAAAATGTACAACACATTGATGCTACGTTGGTATGTGAGGAATGGCTGAATTCAACTGAACTGCTACGTATATATACACATGCACATGCACACCGTACTTTCACACAAAGTGTTGTATCTATGTATAATTGCATTTAATTAGATAACACCCTACTTACACTATATAAGCTTTGTATTTATACTGTTTGTAAAGGGATGGAATATATATCAGTTATTATTTATTGACATTGCATGTAAACATGTAAATCCTACTGATTGTACTACAATGTTTTATTCCAAAAATAAATCAAATGTTTATTATAAACTAATTTTATATAAAGCTGTTTTGATAAATTAAAATATGTTTTAGACTATATTGAACTAATATATTTTTAAATTATCTACATTTTGTATGTAGAGCTTCACGTTAATATCATAGATATAAAATTAACTTAAAAAGATCCATATAAGTATATAGTTTATTCAAAATAAATAATATTTTTTTACACACACAGTTTAGAGAACTGTGATCCTAAATTTATTTCTCTAAAACAGGCTGTACTTTTTTAACTAAAGTACTAATACAGTATTAAAAATAATAGTTTAAATCTAAAACTCATTGCTAACACTACATCATTATACATTTTGTTTCATTATTTTTGATTGTTAATAACAAACCTACACACATTTATTATATAAACATAAATATATAGATTATCGGTATAGCTTTTCAAACAGTGTTAATTAAATAAAATAATTTGTTCTATGTTTCTATTACGTAAAAACGTACTGAAAATAAAATAAATATGGTGTTTAGTGTAACTGTTACGATAATAGTTCCTTTCCTTCGTAGAACTTTTACAGTTATTATCTTTGAGATCTGGCTAACCAAATGCTAAAGTCAATTTAATACAATGCAAGGAAATAGGATACATTCACTCAATCATTCTTTTCAAAACTGTATATAACAATATTAAAATATTTATGTTATTCTATGAATAATGGCGATAGAAGCAAACATGTAAATGAGTACTGAATAAGGATGAAGTCCAGAGGTGCCCCCGTTTAAATTCTCTCCAGCTTTCCCATTCATCGATTGATTGTGGTTCTTTAAAGACTGGGCTCCGTTCTGTTCCACAGAGTAAAAACTTTGATTGCGATGAACAGAGTTGTCATTCTTATTTGGATGCTGAGTCGTCGAGGTGGTGGTCGTAGAGGTTGTCGTAGTGGTAGTCGTAGTTGTTGTTGTTGTCGTTGTAGTCGGTACTAGAGAGTCGTTGTGGATCCAATAAACAGGTCCAAATATCGGTTTTACATCTTTCATGCCGATTTCTCGAAGGCTGCTGTGAATCGTACGTGCACGAGTTTGAAGATCACCATATACAGCGACCAGCTTGCCACTGTAAGGGATTTCTGAATCTGTGAAGTTACCATGAAGGGTCACGTTGACAGCAGTTCCTGGTTGGAGTATGGTCTCAATTCTGTGCACAAAAATCAAATGAAAATACATTTTATCTGTTGTTTTAATAATTCACTGGAAATTTCTAGCTTGAATTAAGAGTGAGAAGACCACAAGAGAAATGAAGCAATTAACAGGAGGTAGGAGAAGATGGAAGTAATTTCTAAGGCACAGAAAATCACTTTTTGGTGATAAAAATCAATGTCTAGTAGCTCAGTCAGATTCACAATTTGTTATGTGAACCTATTGACAAATTATGCACTTCATACGTAACTGATTTTGATTTTTTAATAAAAAGGTGATAGCATCGTTAATATAAATCAAATAATTCTTTAAGGGATCAAACAGAATTCTATTATTACTATATGTACAAAGGTGCATCCTTACTTGTGCACATCTTTACGATCCTCAGTCTCCTGGATTCCCCATTTGATGTCATCCCTGAGGACTGTGTTGTTAGGCCTTATGATGGTAGGTAAACCAATCAACATGGCCTTGCCTTGGCCCCAATACATTGAGTAGTTGGTCTCGGAGGCGATCACAGTATCCACCCTCATTGGCCCACTTGAGTCTTCATTCTTCAGCACAGCTTGTCCAAGGATACACGGGTGTCGCTTTACTTTTTGTCTGAAGTAATTCATCTTCAGTCCAGTCAGCTCGTAACTCGTTGGTTCGGTTTCCACCAAAACTTCGCCAGATTCGTGCTCTTCTTCTGTATTTTTCTGAAATGATTGACATTATTATGTACAATGGACCGATATCAAACTATATGTTATTGTAATTAGTGAAAAAATGAAGTATAGAAATTATTGAATATATATTTCACAAGCATTTTAAAATATATGATAAACCAAATTTTAAAAAGAGTTTAGAAATATCTACTTTCATATATAAATTTTTTTTAACTAATGAAGATCTTGTACTGTACATTTCACAGTTGCAGGCAAAAATTAATGCATATCGGAAATTGTATTTATTTCCAAATTTTTGAGTTTTTACAATATGTAAAAGTTGCTTCAGTGATTTGTTCCGAGTTCTTTACAAGAAAAATAATAATAATAATAATACAAATAATAACAACACTATACCAATATTTAATTCAACAAACTTTCCTTAAATTAAAGTTACAGTAAATAATTCATGAGTTAATGTATAGCTTGTTCTCGACACTCCATGTCTGATCGGTTGGTCAATGATCCCATCACTGTCATTGTTGTATTGTTAGCAGTAATGCTGCAGTCATGTCAGCCTAAAATTATGTTCTCACGTTTATCTCAGTCAAAAATATAATATAGGTCTGCCCACGCTACCTCACCTAACCTTATTGTTATTGTGATTTAAATGTGTCATTGGTTACAAGAGTGCAGACATTTTACGGAAAATTTATGTGGAACACAAATATGTAGAATTTTTGTAAGTAAATCTTGGCAAGGTCGATATTCGGATTTTATAAAAGTTTGTAAAACTAAAATTGATTGTTGTAATCTCACTTGGTTTCAACTTTAAATAACTTACAAATTATATGTTCACTATACAGTAAGTTTTGTGTATTAGTCTTGATTAGTACGTCCAACAATAATAAATTGTTAATTTTGCCTGAAAATTACTCGTTTTTCGGATTAATATGGGGAATTTTTTTTTGTACTCTTAAGATTTTTTTTGAAATGACTAATCTTATAAACATTATTAGGCAGTTACAACAAATGTGGCAATACATTGGTTTGCATGAAATATTAATTATTCAATACACAATTTCATGCAATAATCTATTGCAAGGAGTACAACCGGAAATCTTGTACGTTTATTATGATATAGAAACTATTTTTAATTTCAAATCTACATTCTAAATAAGAATATGTCAGGTTTAGTTATCCAAAGTTTAAAAACAATATATTAAATGTTGATTATTTAGTAATACACTCACATAGTGATTAATTTGCACCAAGTCTACCATAATTGGAGGACATAAAGCTCTATGTCCTCACTATGGAAGCTCGTCTTATTCCATTTATAAAAAGGGTTAGTAAGACGTTAATTTTTAACGTAATTAAGTTTTAGATACATACCGGATCAGTTTTAATTTAAATTACGTATCTTTAATAAAATATTGTTGTTAAACTTAATTTTTTTGGTGAAATAAAATTAATATTTAACAATAAACAAACAATTTCGGTTAACACTCAGAAAAAATCTATTTGTAAAAATTAAGTATGATGTAATTTTTTTAGAACACCAGGGAAGTTTTTACCATTATATTCAAGAAAAACAAAAAATTGAAGTCTATTTTTTTTTTTTAAATAAAAAGTCTATAGACTTTATCATTTTCTCACAATCCTTTATGGTATATCTGTCATTAGTTTGTATTCTAACTAGAGACCTTGAAGATGTTTCAGCAGTATTGATTTATTACGGTTTCAACTTGAATCTACATACTGTACTTAATATTTGCCAGCATTAATTACATAGATCAATTAACATTACATGCAGACGGAGTGGTATGTCACCTATATTAGTCTTTGTCAGTGAAACCTAACCTATTCCACTCCTGTACACAGTTTAAGGTCAAATGTCTGCTTGGTGATATTTAACCTCAATTTGTTTTGTTGTGGATTCAGTGATTCATTTTCTATTTTAATATCAGCTGTAGACAGTGTCTGATTCATAACCTGACTATAACTTCCTTTTTTTTATTGGACTTTAAAAACCTGTTGTTTTTTTTTAGTTCTTATTTTGCATCCACAGTGCGTATGTTTGACTGATTGACTGTTTACCCTTCATAGCCAGTTAACCATAGCTTGGTTAAAAAAAATTGTGATAAAGAAAACTGTTAAGAATTCAAATTTAATAAAATTGGTTGTAACGATTTTTTACAAATTTTGCTCTAATGTAGACAATAAGCTATGGAGCTATCGAGAAAAATTTTTAATACAGCCATATTTGTTAAAATTTATTAATAAAATTTTACCCTTAAAATAAAATTAAAACATACACACAAGTGATCAGTAAATTTTAGTAAAAACACGGTTCAGGAGTAACAAAATTTTTAAAAACCTCGCCCACTGGTTTTTTTTTAGATTTCCTTGCAAATTTTAATTGTCTTTTATTTCAAATTTGTTATATTCATTTTAGTAATGACATTGAATATAGAATGATAGCCCTCATGAGAGGTATATGAGCATTTCGCTGCTGGTGGCATCTACAGTTAAGTAAATACTGTAGTTTTCTGTTTATTACCTCATACGTCTCCACTACCTATTTTGGCAGCTTGCAGCGGTTCATAACAGCAGATAGTCTAATTACTTAGACTTTAGCCGCTGACAGTGAGCACGCTTTCTATAATGGTGGCTGTACTTCTAGTCTGTTTTTATTCAATAGTAAGATTCTTTATATGACCAAAATTACTCTAAAAAATTTGGCCGATAAATCTTACGATCCAGACTTGTTCTGAGATAATTTGGGTAATGTTTTTGCACCATTGTTTCAGTCGATAGAGAAGCATAGAGACAGCATTTGTAAAATCTCCCCTTCATGAAAAATATTGAGGTAATATCGTTAAATGTTGGGGTAAATGCCACTGGAAAGTATATAGGTCTAATTTGCACAGCGCCCTTCTGTTTTGCATTTGCAAACATTTATAATTTGCATAGCGTTTCTGTAGAACGCATTACATGTGTTTTTTGTTATTCAAATGTAACAGGCGTTTGGTTTATTTTAAACATAATTTGATGTATGCACACAGTTTACTAAAAATAGGTATGTTTTACTCTTATCCTTAACAAAAAAATGTAATACTCACTGTTACATTCAGCATGATGATTTTTCTATATAGATATACACTATTCTAAGATATAGAAAAATAATAAAAAATAATATTTTTTTCAACAGTAATATTAATTTTAGATGTTAATTAAATTTATTTTGGAAAAATAAAAGGACCAACAGAAGAGGTCTTAACATTTAAAGAGTTCCTAACATTTTGAAACGGTTGAAAGGATTTTGCTGGGTAATGAATTTGAACAACTGCATAAATTTAATGAGACGTTCAAATCAAATCGGATCGCATCAAAATTGGCAGCTCAAATAGCTTGATTTCCAATGGAAAGTCACAAATAATTATTCTTCTCACAGAAATGCTTTAGCTATTTCAATGAATGCAGGAATGACTTATTTTGACTTAAAACAAGTGATGTTTTTTGCCAAGAAGAGTCGTGCTGGGAATACCAAGTGGCTTAAAAGCCCTGTTCACAGAGTGCAACCAGCTGTTGGTTCATTAGGAAGGTTTACCAAGTAGGGGTCGTATTATTAGCGAATTTTCATAGCAGCGGTTAGACACAAGATCTTAAAAAATTTTGTTTTTTTTTTAAACTTGGCACAATAATAGATTTTTTTAGTAGCCTGGACAAGTTCGTTAACCTGCAAAATTTGTTAAACAGTTTCAAAATTATAGCATTTGTTTAATTTTTTTCCAGTTTACTTCTAAATTTTATTTATTTCAAACGTGCTACACTCATTTTCAGTTATGAATATTCGTATATGTATGACCAAAATTTGATCAAAATAGTTGAAGCTGTTTAGAGGAAATAAGTTTCTAACATTTTTTTAATTAGAAAAGAACGTCAAAACTCTTTTTTTAATAAAATAAAAAATGGTGCCTGAGATAGAGAAAACTAAACCTAATTGCTAAATTTATTAAAAAATTGGTAAATTATCGTTATCGTGATGCGCATGTATGCACGCACAAATAACGTTTTTTAGGCTGAGGAAGCAAAGGGATCCATCAACCTCAAGGTCATTTTTTTCCATCATCGCCAAAACTGATATACTTCGTATAGTAAAAAAGTGAACATTTCAACACCTAATAGAGCGTTTGCTTGAACCAAATCTATTATTATTTTTATTTGAACATTTAGAAGAACATTTTTTGTGTGCTTTAAAATGAGTAAAAGTTAATTTAAAAAGTATTTTTTCGAAGAAAAAAATTAATTATAAAGTTCATAAATATCCTATTATATTATATTTGTATAGTACCAATATGAATGACTCTAGTTTTGCGTAATGAGCTGAATTCAAATAGCTAGAAGTAGTTGGTACAAAGATCCATATATAGGTTCTGTACAGCTGCGCCATGCAGTTGGAACTAACGACGCAGTAGTTTCATCACATTACTTTTCTAAAAACACACAACTTTCTTGTTTATCATTAGCCGTGTGTATTGTGAACAGGGCTTAACAGTGTGTTGTTCTCACGATCACCTAACCTCTAGTCTGCGCCGAGCATGGGAAATGACAATAATCTTGCGTTGTGAACAGGACTTGATATTATGATCAGCAAGGAAGAGAGACGGAGAGCTTCTCACGGAACGGCTCGCGCCAAAACATGAAGGTCGCCTCAGTGGAGCACGACTGACGTAGCCCGAAGCCGTTCTAACAAAGTAATCTGAATCCAGTTTGTTTTAAAACTTACCTCGGATATCACAAAAACTTTGCCGAATGCTTCTTTAATGTCCAGTTTGCCGACTAGATGCCTCAAGCCCAATATCCTTTTCGGTTCTTCTGGATTTTCGCCGTTGATCTTCCACCTAGCGATGTAGCTGTCCTCCACTACGGCGACAGCTCCTGTCAACAGCTGGTGGAATTTGTCCCAGTGCACCCAGCTGAGCCGGGCACCGTTGTCGACGTTTTCTAACACTTCGTAATGTTCCAGGTCGTACACGGCTCCCAGCAAGGACACCTGGCAGGCGGTTTTACCGAATCTAAGCTGACCCGCGAGCCACATTCCGTTTTTACGACCGCGACAGATAAATACAGGACGTTCTAAAATTTCGTCCAGTGCGTCTTCGTCCACGGGCAAGGTACCAGTATCCGCGTCGTTTGACTCTCCTGGAACATAGTGCAAGAATATTATCGTAACTAAACACACGCATCAACCAAATCTGCTTCACAAACTAACATTTTTGGAAACAATGGCTTCAAGTCGTGGGGAAAACGCTATGAACACAGCTGACCGCACAACACGCAGACCAATTCATGTAAAAACTTTCAGGAGCCTGACAAAAGTTATATAATGATGATCAAAATCACGATCATTATTAATATCCCCCATTTATAAATTCAATAAACTATACAGTGAAAAAATATAGTACTATTGAAACAGTATCTTCAGCAAAATATATTATCCTATAAACTTGACTTAGACTCTACATATTAACAAATTTTACATTACGCGAATTGCATGGTTCTGTTCTATCTTGGTTGCAAAATTGTGGTAATGTAATAAAACGTGCTTTAGTCCTTTATAATATTTATAGCTCTCCTGACGAACAGATATTAAAATTTTTATTTCTCAAAATAATATTTAATAGTCGTTTATAGTTACTAGTGATGTGTTATTTGTAATAACTATATTTTACCTTTACCTTTCTTTATCGCTGTTTTCTACAGACACAGCCTTACACGTTTAAACAGTTGAATTCAACTTTATCATCTTCGTGGTTCTTTTTCATTATTACTATTATAAACCAATGACAAATTTATTGTTGTCACTTTTTTTTTGAAAATAAGATTTAAAAATTGCGGGTACTCAAATGTCTCGCTGATGACATGGAAGCAAATTTTCAAAACATAACATCACATCAACATTTTTTAAAAAATCTTACACCCTTTTGAAAATATGAATTTACATGTCGGGTTCATTTTCGTATTTATAGGCTACATAATTTGGAAAATTTTAAATGTCACTGTATACAAATTTTAACGTTGACTACGGTGGAGCAATCAGATTTTCAAAACACGCCATTTTGAAACAGTTGAATACATTTTTGCTGAGTAACGAACTTGCTTAAGTAGATCAGTTTTTATGTCATTTTTAAATTAAATCGGACCAAAATTGCGAACGCTAGAGTGCTATTAAACACTTTCACGATTCCTCAAAACAAGTTCTGTAAGTCGGGATTGTGTTTCGGTCTTATCAGACCTCATTTTCCAGTGGAAATTCGCTGAAAAACAGATAATTTTTCTGACGTTGGATACAATGTTGTTTTAAACTTATTTAGTATTGAAAGACTCAAGAAGTTTGTAAAGGCGCTCAAGTTTGTTCTTGATTCAACGTCGGTGACCGTATTCCTCCGCCATTGTTTCAGCTCACGCCCGTGAAGGAACTGAGTGAGCTTCTTGCTCAGTTGAAAAGGTAATTTGTGCAATGTGGAAAAGTACAGCGTAACGTTAGCGCACCGTCACGGCTGGATGCATCGTCTCACCTCTTTAACTCGGCGGGTATTAGTATTCCTCGCCGGTCGGCGTCATAACAGATCTTTACTACGGTTGTATTTTTTCCGTCTTGAATTACAATCGTGGCTGTTCTTTCTCTGTGCATCGTTCTAAAAGTCGGATGACTCCTTAATGTAGGTCAGTTTTTACAGGAAGTTCGAACGTAGTGCTAATACAGGGTGCGGCTTGGTAACTTGCTGATTTCAATGGTCAATAAAAAAAATAATAATAACACAGATATCATAGTATTTTATTTTTCTTGTAAAATACATTTACTGAATATTTTTTTTTTAATAGTTTCAAGAATGGTATCGGTCAAATGACGACCTTCATCGTTAATGCATTGAGTTACCAGATTTCTGAACCAGGATTTCCGTTGAACTCCTTCAAGCATAACGACGGGTATGTTGGCGATGGCTTGGCGCTTTGGGCGGTCACTGTAAACAATTGACTTCAGATAACCCCATCAAAAAGTAACGTGGTGCCAAATCGGGGGAACGGGCCAACCACACAAAGCAGCATGTAAGTAGATGAGGCGAGTTTTCAGGAATCGCTTCACACGCATTTCGGCGGGAAATAAAATCGCGTTCACTGAGCTCTTGTGTCAGACATTTTGTAGGGATGCAAATTGAGTTCATAATGGAGTTCGTCGACACTGCGATCCGAAATACCCAGAGCGGCGTGTTTACGTGCCGAACGCCGTGCCTCGCTCTCCCACCGACAGTCTGCCAACCTCCTGAGTCCACTCGCCCTAACCGGACCTGCAGGACGAGTATTGAACAGAATACGGAACGGCCATTACAAAAGTAATGGCAACGCACGTTGCTCGTTACTCCAACTGACTTGGCGGGTAACAAAACTAAGGACCTTTCCTTTCCTGACCACGACTTGCCGCTTGGCGAAAAATACAAATCAGCAAGTTTCGGCGCCGCACCCTGTATATATAATTTTTAACGAACCCGCAAAAATTGTTCTGTAGGTCAGGATCGGCGCCGAGTCTTACCATGATGGCCGCTCCAAAAGCTCATTTTCGTGTCTAGGAAGAAATGAGTTTCATATGTTAACCTCAGATGGATATTCGTTATATACACGAGTCGTAAATCGACAGTGCAGATTATATTATTGTAAACACGGAGTATAAAAGGTAAAAGTAAAATTTAAGATCAGGACGGGAAGAATAAATGAATATAGCCTAAAGATAGACATAATAGGGGTTATTGAAAGGGGAAATTTGTGTGTCCATGGATTTGGTTATGCGGAAAAGATGAAGGACAACAGAATACCAAAAATAGTGATGCTATGGGAACCATAAGGATGTGAAAGAAAGGAAGACAGGCGTTGCTTGGAAAAGGATCACGGGGAACCTGAAGTTGGCAGGCCAGTGACCAGTTAAGGCCTTGAAGGTTCAGCCGTACGGGTATCACACGATCGTGAGTAGCCCCTGGCCTAGGGTAACCAACCAAAATAACTGCAACTACTTTTTTATTGCAATAAAAGATGGAGTGAGAAGATGCAAACGATAGACTTTATTACAAGAATGTGATTCTTATTTATATAGAATGTGTGTTGTTTGATGGTGGAAGTCATAATACGTGGAAATCTGTAAATAAACAATAAAAAAACGATAAGATTTTAATAACCACGTAAATGGTTTTGTTTGCTTGAAATGATCAGCAACCCTGTTTAGAGTTGCAGGGAAAAGTGTAAGCTTAAAAGAAATTAATCATATGTTTTTTGAATATTTTGAATAGATACCATTTTGAAATGGAATACCCACACACATTCAAACGACCACTCAAGGTATGTAGGCCTGTAAATATGTATTTTGAATGCTGTTTTTGTATTCTTGCTGCGCGTAATTACAAATTCTATTTATAACTTTTAATCGTTTTACATCCGTGGTTTAAATTCATTGATTGAAATACATCCGTTAAACGACGTAATTTGAAATCAAGCAAACTGTTTTATGGCGTGTCCCCGACTTCACGGATTGGCGAGGATGAAACGTTAATAAAAACAAACTTGGTTTGTTCACTCTATTAAATGTAAAAAGCAAGCAGAAACGTTTTCAAATAAGTAGTATTGATTTCATGGTACTATCGGTTAGAAAAACATTGCTTTAACTTTAATTAAATCCCATTTATTCAAATGGATTCGTGTTTGTAAAAAAAGTTGAATGGAAGGTTTGTTTTTTTTTAATTAGAGAATATTAAAATTATTTTTAGTAACGGGGTGTGTTGTGTGTTGTCGTGACAGAGTTTAATTTAAATTGAAATTGAAATATTTTATTTCCTATTTGAATAAATAAATGTTGTTCGAAACTATTTTACCTTTTTCAGTTTTAAGTTAGTTGAATTTAGATGTTTTCGTTTTGAAATTTATGTCATTATACGTATTGTATACATAAATATAAAATGGCAAATTAATATAATTGCTGTTTATTATAACTATATATTTTATTATTCAGAACAAAATCGTATTCGCCATATGTTAGCCGTAGGTAAACTGGGGTTTGTGTAAAAGTTAACAAAACCTTTAATCATAATTTAAAAGCAAAACAATCTCGGTACGAAACTGTCTCGCTGAAGTGGTTGTAGCGGATTTTATTACATTTTACAAGAACATGAAATGTGACTGCCGTAAAATTAACAACGTTTTTTATTATACGTGTTTTTGAAAATATATTTCTATTATCGCAGTCAGCGTTAAAGTCTGCATATATTAGCATTTTCAGTGACATTTGAAATGCTTATTTGAACAGATTTTAGCTGATTACTATGACAAGTCACACTTTAAAAGAACTAATTTCTGTTATTAAACCAAAAATAAAAATTACGTATCATGTTTTCTCTTACTTTTTATTTTAATTACGATAATTGTTCGAAAACACGACAAATTATATATATCTAATTTATCTACAATAACAAATTAGATATATTAAATATATTTTTGTATATATTTATACAAAAAATATATCTAGTTTTTAACAACAACCTAAAACTTATTGTAGCCTAACAGCTGTTCAATGGAATCAGCTGGTCGTTACGAATTATAAAATAACTGATCTTTCACTATAACTACCAATATAAATTTGTGCACTCGCATCACACGACAAGCAAAATCCATCACAACCAGCCCTAAAACATGATTTCATTTTTTTTTTTTAAGCGAAGAGCACATTATCGCCTCCTAAAAAAAAAAAAAATTGTAACCATTATTTTATTACTAGTTTTGGTACAGATGGTTAAAAATATATTTTCAAGTTTTATAGTTAATAATGTCTGTGTTAACGTTTATGCGCTAGAGGGGAATTATCACTGACCCTAAAGAATCCGACATTAACTGAACAACAAATTAGTCGGTTTGGTTTGGAACTGATTTTACGATCGTTTCACGTTTCAGAGTGTGTTTATTGAGAGTAAATTGCTGTTTGGACAGGGAACAGATAATAACCGGGTACTGTACTCGGGTACTTCTTATACCTGCGTCGGTGATTACTACCATAATTACAAGTTAAAGTAACCTAAACCGATGCTATCTCTGTTTACTTTTGTGTTCCGTGCATAAATATGGCATGGTATTTATCACTTTAATGGCGTGTCAATTATGACAGCCATTTTGTAGGTGAAGAATGTGACTCAACTTTGGCTTGAAGATCCGAACGTTCTTAGTAGCCAAATATATGTCGCAGAAGGTAACGGACGATGTTTTTTCCATAATCGATTTGAGCGAAATTGAATCAGTAAATGAACAGCTTCTTAAAACGTCCATCCTATATGTAAAGCAAAAACTAAAACTCGATCGTTGAAAATTCATTAATTACAAGCATTTTCTAAACAAATTCTGTATCAACTCGGTCTTGAATCGTTTCAAAACTCTTCTTTGGTCCTTCTGATAACAATAAAAAAATGTCTATCAAACTGAAGTTAAATTTGTGTTAGATTGTCGATGGATTGCTCTTGGATTTATTTGCTGTTACAACAGGCTGTATTTATACTTATTAATACAGGTAATACTTTGAGTTGATTATTTCAAATTTATTTATTTATTTATGAACCTTTACTGCGTTACCAGTGAAATTCTAACCTGTTCACAGTGAATGTTCCATGTAAACAGGTGAATTGTTTAGCTAAATATTTAATTTAGAATAAATCTAATTAGAAATTTAAAAATGCGGCTCTAGGTGCTGTACGACATTTTTGTGTGCATCTGTGTTAACAAATTTCAGACACACCAACACTCTCTCTTTTTAAAATATATACGAGGGTTGATCAAATATAAACGAGACTGATTTTTTAAAAAATTTATTGCTTACTTACAAATTATTCTTGATACAACTTATTTTTCTACATAGTCTTCCGCACGAGTAACACATTTTTCCCACCGGATTGGAAGTTTTTTAATTCCATCTTCGTAAAAAGTTCTCGGGCGTTCATTGAGCCATTGGAGCACGAAGGTCTCCACCGCAGAATAGTCTTCGAAACGCTGGCCTCCAAGCGCCTCTTTGAGTGGGTCAAACAGGTGATAGTCGCAGGGTGATAAGTCTGGACTGTATGGGGGATGTTCCATTGGTTCCCAGCCAATTTGATCGAGTTTAAGCCTCGTAGCGTTCGCCGAATGTGGTCGGGCATTATCGTGAAGAAGAATGACGTTTCTCGCCGGTTTAGATTTCCTTTTCCTACGAAAAGACTGTTTTGCGGCCTCTAAAACATCGCAATAATATTGTGCATTTATTGTGCGTCGTTGATGGAGGAAATCGACGTGAAAGGCGCCTTGATTGTCGAAAAATACAGTGGCCATTACCTTCCCGGCCGACGATCGTGATTTGGCCTTCAGAGGCGCCCTCTCTCCCCTCTTCCGCCACTCCATACTTGCCTGTTTCGACTCGGGAGTGTGATGGTGAACCCATGTTTCGTCACAGGTGACAATCTGGTTTAATAATGCCTCACCATCTCGTTCAAATTGGGTCAATAGTCGCTGGCAAATCTCCAAACGATTCCGTTTGTGAACGTCGGTCAAAATTCGTGGAACCCACCTTGCAGATACTTTGCTGAGTTCCAGGTTTGATGTAACGATTTTTTGAACGCTACCATAGCTCAACTGGAGTTCATCTGCAATAAATCGCAGCGATATACGTCTGTCTTCGTCCAGGAGCTTCCGAACAGCATCAATGTTTTCGTCCGTGACGGAAGTGGTCGGGCGACGATCATGGCTGAGGTTTTCTACTGCTTCCCGTCCTTCGGCGAATTCCTTGTGCCAAGCAAAAACGCGAGCTCTTGACAGGGTCCTGTCCCCGTATTGATCCGTCAATCTACGAAAGATTTCAGTCGGATTAACCCCCTCCTTGGCCAAAAACTTAATAATAATTCTCTGCTCCACGGAAACGTGCACTTCACTCTCACTCATTGTATAGTTTTATACTGAAGGGTCCGAACGGAAATGTTGCCTGTCTACGCCCGTCCCAAACCTCCCAGGCTACCTGAAACCCCACCCTTTAGAGTTCAATGTCCAACGGAAAAGTTTTTAGAAAGTCAGTCTCGTTTATATTTGATCAACCCTCGTATTATGTAAATTACAAAATATTTTAAAAGTTTTACAATAATTACTTTAAAATAAAGTGCATGTATAAATTTTGTTTCATCAGTAAATAAAAAGTGAATCGGCGATATACTGTTACGTTCCGGGCTGTATCCAAAGTGTCAGGCCTAACCTTATCCGGTATCAGTTGTGATTCAGCGCACAGATTTGTACAAGAAATATCCAGCGGAAATCTATCCAGGAAAACTAACGCCGAGTACAATAAATATATTAAGAAAAATATGAGAACGACTATAATTCTTCATGAAGGAGAAAGAGGGAAGTTTGACTGGAGTGGTTCATTCGGTCCAAGCAAAAGGAACAAAAGTGTTCCGATGGTCGCACTTCAACCTACCCTTACCTAAAGACAGTGGAAGGAAGGCGAAATGTACAGAGTGGGTGTACAAATATATGCGCTGTGGCGTCGGTCAAAGGACTAATGAAAGGTAGGTCGCGTTGCCTCATTCGTTAAGTTACAGGAGCGCAACAAGCTCCACAGTATGGCCGACGTGTCACGGAACAGCTGATTTTTAACAAAAAATTACGGTTATATTTTTATGAACAGAAACATCGTGTATATTCGCGTCCGAATAATTTAGTATAGCGTGTAAATTACATCCTTCCTACCGTCGAGTTGTTTAAAATCTTAATACTACGTACTTCGAACGTGCATGTCGTTTTTGTTATCATATAAATCCTTGACAATTTAATCAACTACCGCGTTGAACATTTTAATACCAACCAACGAACATATAACCAAATAACATATTGCACCGTTAACAACGAAGTCACAAGTCCTGAATTCTAAACATGAATTACTGGTCTCTATTATAAAGTAATTTATGGCTTAATGGTGCGCGACGTACATTGTATAGGCATAAAGCTTAACGTGCAGGACAACAGGTAATCTGAAGTTAATAGTGCAGCGAGGGTAATATTAAATTTGTTTTATTCACTCACCGTACGAAATATAAAGGTAGTGTTTTCACAGTGAAAACATCAAACAGTGTATCCGTTTTCAGGACCCCTGAGTCTTGGACGTCGTCCATTTAAGAATGTGTACACACTGACCAGTTTTGCATGTAGGTAGGTGTACATTCCTCGTACCTCAAGGTCTTTTTTTTTAAATCGGCTCTAACAATTTTGATCAAATAAAACCATGTTAGTCCGTAACATTATCAGAAATCGGTTCGAATAAAACAATGTAGGTTTGTATATTGATTGTGATACACTGCCCAGGTTTGCTGTCCTCACCCAAAATATCTTTGCATAAAGCCATTTCCAGTGGGGCGGAAAGTGTATAAATTAAATAAATTTCCCCTTTCGTGAAAAGCTCGTTACTTTTCTTTCATCTCGAGAAATTTAAATTGCTAACAAAAATCCGTATATACTCAGGCATATATCATATCATTAGTTGAATCTCGAACAATTCTGTGATAGTATGTTTTTTTTTACTAGTTTTGATTTGTCTTTGAAAATCGTGAAACCCGTATAGTATACCGCGGCACGTAGCTGTCTCGCTGACATGATGGCAGCGAATTTTTAAAAGTAATAATTTTATCTTGACATGATTTCACCATTAAACTTGTGAATCGGCATTTAAACTTTTAAATTACACTGACAATACGAAATTGAACCCTGACCGCCGTCAAATTAACTTTCTTAATTTCAACACATTTTAAAATACAAAATGCTAATTTGTACAGTTTTTAACGTTGTTATAATGATGAGTTTTTAAAGATTTTAAATGACCGCCATTTTGAAATTTGCTGGTTAACTAACTTGTTTTAGGCTATCTATTACCAACAGCGATTTTTGTGCCAATCAAGTTTGAATCAAATCAGAATGGCATTGCAAACGTGAGCGTCTATATGTATAAAATTTTAACTATCAGAGAGATATAAATTTTAACGATTTGAGAGAGAGAGAGGGGGGGAGGGGAATGGAGAGGGAGGGATGGGGGGAGGGGAGGGAGAGTGCTCTATAGATCAGGATCGACGCTCATTTCAAGGTCATGGGTCTGGGTCTCAACAAGATAGCTCCAGTAGCTAATTTTCCAATGGGATTTTGCTAATAACGTTGTGAATGTGGTACGATCAGGGCACAATTTACCAAAATACAGTATTAACGTTATCTCTTTATCTCCTAGCTTTATTGTACTGACTTGTGAGCTCAGTCGGTAAGGTAGCGGACAGTTTGCTAGAACTTAAACATGCGTACAGGTTTGAGTAGGCCTATATCAAGACCCACATACGGGAACCTTTTTTAACCTCTAAAAATAATCGGAAGTTCAGTGCGGTAAAGATACGACAGAAAGTGATTGTTGTTAACATACCAGCAATGATTTCGTCCGTAGCTTGCACGGCGTTGTCCGGCCGGTTGCCATTCTCGGCGCTAACCCAGCGCAGCGTACTCGACGTGATCAGCTGGCCGTAGGCGTACTCTTTGGACCTGATGTGAACGCTGTTGTAGCCGGTAGCAGACACTGTGCAGGCGAGGCCCAGCAGCAGCCAAACGTAGATGTCCATCTGAAATGCAAATCACAAGCGTTTACGCTAGTTGTTTCTTTAGCATAGCCCATAGATAAGATTAGATTAGGGACAGTACAACCCCAGGCACTGCAACTAAACCTCTAAAACTAGTTCAGCAGATTGGTGCCCTTAATAAGCTCCAGCAACCCACTGACACTCTGCTGATGATCCCTAGCATCTTAAGGACCAAAAAGCCCTAGCCTTCTACTAGGAAGAGCCTCACATTCATTAATTATGTGACCTGCAGTTTCCTCTTCCTGCACAACCTACACACGGTTTCTCCATAGTACGTACTTATCCTGTTCGTGAGCACCCACAGACCACAGTGCCCTGTAATGACCCCCGTAATCCTCCTGAGTTGTGCTCTGCCCTGGACATCTGCTGTCCCTTTGAGTCCTCCAAAAGGAACTTTGCTTAGGAGACGTTTACTATGCCCATGAAGTAACCTTGTGTGTCCCATATTACCTGGTGTAGATTAGTAATGCACCTATTAATAACAGACTTGGCCAATGATAGAGAAATCCCTAAACCCCCACTGACGGCTCAGGTCCGATAAACTCAGATGTAGATCCAACTCCAGCCAGTCGGTTTGCCTCCTCATTACGCTGAACTCCGCTATGGCCGCAACCGAGCGAAGAGTTACCCGATCGGCCAGAGATAGAGCATCGATGTTCTATTTCTTCTATACTAGCCGAAGTATCGGCACTGCCCGGGCTTTGTGTCCATTCTCCTAAATGGAGGTTAGTTTTTCCGAAATCTCAGGCAGAAAGTGTAACAAACTTTATGAACGGAAATTATTTAGTTCACAGTTACAACGTTTCACTGCGCAGTTAAAACATTTATAATCAACATGCATTTAATAATTAGCTTTTGTAATAGTCACCGTCCACTTCGGTACTGTGGAGAATCAGATCTGGACAGTGATTTCACTCTTTATTTTGAACCTCAAGGGGTAATATTACGTGTAGAGTGACTTTTCTTTTGTTTTGAACGAATAAACGTAGATTAGTATAAACATTCTTATTTGTATAGAAAAAAATATAATGTATCTATTTATCGTTGACTCGAATTCCGATTGCCGCGTTTGATTCACAGGCTGCTATCGCATCTGCAATCTGCAATCTGCAAGCTATAAATAGATGCGGAAGAACTTCCGGTTGGCCTGTCATCGAGTTGAACTATTGTTACATTAATGTCTATTGAGTAATAATGATACGTGGTTCGGTGTCACAAAGAATTGTATTTTGTCAATACACATCGTCTAGCAGCTTTTCACACTTATTAAACGTCTGGTCTTGAGACGTCATTGGGCTTTATAGGTTAGATCATCATTAAAATTTCAGTAATACTGAAAAAACTCATTCAGAAAGTCAAATGCTTATATTTTCTTCAAGGCGATATCCGAAGCCGATATCAAGAGCGATGTCCCAATAGCGAGGAGGGTTATGAGTGGTAGTGGATAGTGTAATGTCTGCCATTTATTGTAAAACTACTGAAAACAATACATCTGACAGCATGTTTACGGCAGATACAAGATGGCGAGGTAAGCGTACAGGGAGTGTTGTTGATTTGGTTCGCAACGTGGGAGAGGACTGCCGGGGCGGTCAGTGTTCGCGGAACGTACAGGATGAATGCAGGCATTGCTTCACTGAAGGAGACATCAGCTGCGTGACGAGTTATTTAAATCGACGCAAATAAAAGTACTACACCTCCACTTAATCACTGTTACCAGCTCCGCTTTCATCACTATAATCTACGTAGTTTTAAACTTTTTTTTTTTTACTCGTAGCTCATAAAGACAGAGCATGCGCAATGAACGCACCAAATTCAGCTGTCATTTGAACAAATCACTTTCAGGTAATTTTAAAAAGCTAAGGAGAACTTACTGTTGCTCGTTCGTCAAGTCAATTCGAGCTGGTCACCAGGTACAGTGTTGAAAAAATATTTGTGACGTTAAAATTAGCGTTTTTTGTGATGACTGTTGACAAATTTAGATCTTGCAATTCTTGTGGCCGCATTAAAGAGCAATTTGTAACACGAGAGGCGTTGGCTGGGGCTGCGGTTGTGCCGAGGGAACGTGTGCACTAATTACAAGAGTCGACTTTTAATTCCAGGAGTGACCTTTAATTTATTCACGAAGTATTAAAGTTTTGTCGAGAAGGGTTAACCGGAAAAAGTTGTTTACAGTGACGTGATGGAATTTTATCTTTGCAACAGTGTTTGCCTTCAGTTTACCTGGTCAATTTCAACTTAATAATTCATATTTTAATTTCTCACTAATCAATTGTAAAAAAAATCGATGTTCATATTTTGATTTATTCGTGTTTTTAGATCGTCTGAGTAAAAAAATAGCTTCTACTGGATGCTTGTCCGCGTGCGTGCGCGCGCGCGCGTTTGTATATATATATATATATATATATATATATATTGTGTGTGTGTGTGTGTGTGTGTGTGTGTGTGTGTGTGTATTATATATATGAAGCGAGTCAAGTCTGTGTTACAAATGTTAAAACAAAGTAAATTGAAATAAATTTAAAGCTTGGCCGTTATCGGGTTAGTTTTTTATTTATATTTACACTAAACAGATTTTTTTTTCAACAGATCACTTTTATTTCAAATTTGCTACACTACTTTCAGTAAAGAACCTTAATAATACGCGAGAAGTTTGAAAAAAATGTTATTAACCTATTTGGAGAAATTAGACGGATTTAATGTTGAATTTGTAATATTTTTGCTCCGTTTACTTATAGATTCCAAAATGTCACAGTTAATTCGTGTTATCGGTTCAGTTTTCTCTAGTTATTTTATACGCCTGCGAGACGTTTCCTTTGGTCCGGCGTCGCCGTAGCGCTGCAGGATCGTGCCCAGTGCCAGACAAAGGTCCCGTTAAGTACGTACGCCCACTCCACAAAGGGTTGATGCTGGTCGCTGGTCGCTAGTCGCTCCGTGCCACAACAGAAAACAGACAATTCGTAGCAATAAGTATATGTAGGTAGGCGTTTTCATTTTCTTGTTTTTCTTTGTTGGTATACTGTTTGTAACTCCGCACAAATTTCTGAAGATCCTAGAGTAGATTCGAAGATTATGACTATTATTTAAAAGGACAATAGACCTCGCAGTCACAATATACTTGCGCTCGTAACTTTTGCCGCCAACTTAACCGGTAACCGTAATATTTACGACAAATGTTACTGGACCAACTTTATTTGGGAATTGTATGCGCTTTCTCTATGAAATAAACAGTAACTACATTCTCAACGTTGAATGGGAACAATCGTACAATGCGTTTGGTCAAAACTGAGTTCACTCGCTGTCGTTAAAATCGGAAGCCGCCATCTTGAAACAGAAGCGAATGGGGAAAAACCTTACACGTACTTCAATTTGGATTTTGTACAAGGTACCTTCTTATCGAATTTTAAAACAATCGGTCAATGCGTTTGGTTACTACTACGTAACTCGTTATTGCAAATCAGAGGCCGCCATCTTGAAGCAGAAGTTCGCTCTGTCGATTAATCTTCGTAAGAATAAATACGTGTATTGAGAAGTTTCCAGTTTCTTGGAGTCTGTCGGGAGTTTCAAAATGTCTGCAAAACTCTGCGAAATTTTCTGAGGACGCTAGAGTAGGTCGGAGGATTACGAATAACAGACATTAAATAGAGCTATAACGTAAACAGAAGATGCAAAAACACTTTTAGAAAATTGGATTAATTTCTCAAATTCAGATCTTAATAATGTATATGAAGATTTTGCTGAAATTACTACATCAAGTGTGAAATAAGAGAATCGAAAAACAAAACAGTTAAACAGGTCAATCAGTTTAGTTTCCAGCGATGTTTAAGCCAGCCAGAAACTGACTGACGGGCCCATCAAAATGTCAAGACAGATTCTCCGTCATAGTCATACTGTACCAAAACGTTCCTCGTACAGTGAGAAAATAAAATGATTTATTGGTTTCCAGTAAATACTCTTGAGGGTACTGTACAAATAACGCGGATGCATTTGGATCTTTGTTGGAAAATGTGTTTAAACGTTCAAGATTTCTTCTTTAAAACACCCAACCCTTTTTGTAAAACTCATACATAGCTTTCACTTTGCATAATATAAACTGACGTTGAAAGCAAAGCAATGTTCCTAAACTTTATGAACGATACTTTCAATTACGACTTTAAAAGATTTGGAATTAGTAAATAACCTCCCCCCCATCCATGCCCGTGCGAAGTTTCGCACTATGAAAGTTTTAAGTAAACACAGCCTTTTGAATAAGCGTAGTCGTTGGGGTGACGGCGGTAGTTCGAAGGAAAGGAAAAACATGTTTACAAATTTAAATCGAAAAGCGATCGATTAGCAATAGATAAATGCACAATGGAAGGAGAAATCACAAAAAACAGTGTCAAAAACATGTGTTTGGTAATCGAAATGCTTGTCCCGGCTTGTACGACGGGCAGGGATAGGGGACTATCAGGGGGGGTCACATAACCTATAAGTTTAATGACTTTTAAGTAAATATTGAAATTGCTCTAAACACGTTAAGCAAAAAGTGGCATTAAAAAATACTGTCAGATTTGTGATGCCGCGCATGCGCATCCATGATGCCGTTTTGCCTATGGCAGTTAAAAGTGTCTTTTATGTTAAAAATTTTCCACAAACAGTAAGTTGTAGCGTAATGTCAGAAGCCGGTTAAGAAATCTTTCTAAAGATACAATAGTATGTACTGAGAAAAAGGTATGTTGACTCGAGAAATAATATATAATGATCTTTACAATTCTTCATTGAAAACAGTTCACTAACCCAGTTGTCGCGTTTTTCTATTTCATTCTGTTATTGTTCACAAGGATGCAGTGCACTTATCAGTACCGTTATCGTTGCAGCAGCTCAGCTGTTCCAAGTAGCGGTAGACTGCCTTGATCCTGTTATGCCGAGGAAAGAACTTTAGCGTAAATCACAAAGCGAAATGTATAGAATAGGTTGGCTTTCTGCCGATGATGTTAGGCGACTGGAATACCAATTGTGCGACCGCGGTATCTGTTAACTTACCATATGTTAACTAATTTATCCGAATAACTTACGTTTTAGGGTTATATTTCGTTCAGGTATATTGTGAAGAATCATTTCATGAAAATGTTTTTATTTAATCGAATATTAAAAGAACAACAAATAAATATAACATAAAAAATAATGAAATTATCAAGAAGCTGAAACAGTTATTATATTAATAATTATACAATATTTATTTCAATTCAGTTTATATAGTTGTTAATTGATGACGGAATTATTATTTTTATTCGATCATTTAGGCTACACTCATTTAAGTGTATAGAACAATAATCTGTAAGGCGGTTTTAGAGTGTATATCAACTGTAGTTCTCAAGATTAAACCTAAAACCTGTAAATTAAGATTTAAATTTAAAAAATAAAACATAAACTTAAATGCCTCTAGGCTTTTTACCTCACCAAAACCGCTTGGTTTTTCCAAACGATCATTTGGAAGACGTGATTCAAGTAGACGATTTTTAAGAATGAATGTATTTTGTAAGCATTAGTGTGGATATTTCATATTGTAGAATTAATGTTTTTACTGCTTCAAAAGTCCGTGACAATTTTGCCATCGTTTTAAATTGTATGCAACGAAAGGAACGGAAGAAATAATGTGACACAAACAAGAAATTACAAAATTTTGATGTTGTACCTACGTATTTTGTATTTTGGTATTTTATTTAGTATTCTGAATAACTTTGTCAAAGATTCACCATAGTGTAATATGCCCCTCATGAATTAGGCAACGACTGCTTCTTCTTTCACAGATTTCTAGTTTCGCTTCTAGTACTGACGCCTAATTTTTTTAACGGTTATAATTTTAGCTTTTGTAAAATTGGAATTTTTATTTTCAAGTTTAAAAAGCCACGAAAGTCTACTTATTTCTAAACTAATTTCGGTTCCCTTAATTTTATGTATGAGACTTCGTTATATTTTAACTTATGGTTTTGTCAGAAGGGTTAGGTGGTAGGTGGTGTTAGAAGGTCGTTGTGGTGACTTGATGGAGTGAAATTAATACAAACTGCCAATTATTGTTATGGCAGTGGGTCGTTAGTAAGGCTTCTAATCCATTACGGGATCGTTCAGTATCAAATCTCATTTGTGGTCACGCGTGCTTCGCCGATTTATTTTTAACTGACATAATCAAGGCCGACAAATATGGCGGTTGGTGGTTTTCAAAGTGTACAACTATATTTTATCAATCATCTTTAAAACCATTATGCATTTGATGTACTGCGCGTGTCTCGTAATAAAAGAACATGGATTCAAAGCAGCGTTTAAAAAAAATTGTAATTTGATGTAGCTCATGCATTTATTAGGCTATACACTGAAGTTTTTAGTAAGACCCGATTACACAGACTAAATCAGGTTAAAATTAAGGAATATTTTAAAACAAAACATGTTTTAATTGATGTCATAGTTTTTTTAACTAATTTATATAAAATGAGCTGTTTGAACTAACATGGTTAGAGCACCGATTCTTACCTCTAAAACAAGTTTTATAAGGTCGTTAAAAATATTATGTAAGCCTATATGTGTTCGTAATTTTAATATAATCTGATTCTAACTTGGCAAAAACTTTGATTTCTATATTGGACAATGTATTTTAGTAAAAACCGTTCATCCACTTTAAAATGGGCGACCGTTTAAAAATTTTTAAAAATCGTAACTTTTTTCCTAAACCTATACCGTAGGCCTATATTACTTGTGCATTTAATTGCGTGTAGGCCTGTGACTATTTCGCGATTAACCAAAAAAGTTTGGCCTACATAACTAGGCCAGAATCTAGCACAGTAACAGGGTTTGAAGGTCAAATTTTAATACGAGCAAATTGGAGATAATTGTACGACATTGTTGGTAAACAAGGGGTCTTCCCCTTCACTGTACACGTGTTGTTTCAGGAAAGGGCTTTAAAAAATGGTGCAGGTACAGCAATTTGGAACAGAATTTATTTCCTGATATAGCAAAGAGGGTGATTCAGCAGAATTTCTCCATGGAGATATTCCTTATATTAAAATTATGAAAAAACACGTGTGGAACTCTGGGAGTTACCGACAGAAGCGAATCCTTGTTAATATCTTCGCTGAATATATAATTAGTTTGAAGACATGTTTGCAAATATCTAGTTTTGTTTAAATAAATAAATACGTGAACCTAACTTAGATATTATTTACTGTAGTTATAGTAAAAGGTCAGTTGTTTTATATTAATTCGTAACGATCAGTTGATTCCATTGAACAGCTGATAATGTATTTCAGGTTATGTTGTTAAAAACTAGCGATATTAACAACAATTATCACAATTTTATATTAGTTTGCCCGTTCGTTTCATATTTCCGTTACATTCCCCCGTTCGTGACACTTTTCTATTCACTCCTCACCAAAGCTAACACTGAAAGCTTCGCTTCAAAAACATTCATCGTACTGTAAATACAGATTCGAAAATATTTCATTATTAAGAATTATTTAAATCAAAATTAATGGATAAATAGTGGTTTTATAGTCTACAGTTTTGAAATTGCAAATTGGACAAAACATGCCCCAGCATTATTAATTTCGTTTTTAACAAGAAAATTAATGTAATATAAAGGCAATAAAAAATAGAAACTTTCTAAACCCATTTTATTGAAGTAATTAAACATTCTGAAAAGCAAACACTGCGAGTGATTTAATGTTAGTGCACTCGTTAATGTACAAATAAATAATACAGTAATAAATTTTCACACAATGTTGTGTCAAATAAAGGTTGTCAGTTCCTTCATAATTAAATTTTCTATTTATTTCCTGGCAATTTAACGGAGTACAAGTGTTAAAAGTATGGCTTTTCGACCGAATTGTAATTCAAGTTTTCATTTTAAAATAATCGTATAAAAGCACAATTTCTTTGATCTCATTAGTTTCAGTAGTGTTTAGTTCATCCTTGGGAGCAGAAATCATAAAAATTCAAAGGGCCAACTTGTTTCCGAAGCTAGGTTCAAATAAACATTTTAATGAGAGGAATAAGCCTCGTGAATAAGCTTGTAAAGTCTGAAAGTAGCCGGAAACTATTTGAGTGTAGCAATTTCATTAAAATTAGCAAATCAATGAAGTATTCTATAAACAAAAAGCGAACATAAAAGATTTGTTGAATCCATTGTAAAATTCAGAATAATAAACACTTTTATTACAGCCCTCTGCATTTTACTGTAATGATGCTGCTACTTTAGATAACAATATCTCTTATCAAAAGCATCGTTTTATTTATAACTCATTAAAATGTATATGAATTTTGATTTAATTAGAAACTGTTGTGCATAAGTCAATCTGGATAAGGAAAGAATCTAACGAGATGCATTACGTATGTGTTTTCTCATATATTGGGCCAATTATTTGAATTTTACTTCCTTTTTCTACCTTTTGTGATCGCGAAAAGTTTTCAAACTGTGATAGATATTGTTTATCATTTTTCTTTTGCTTAAAAAAGCGATGTTGATTGGGTGTTTGTTCGTCTGTTCTTTTAAATAACAGATTTCAAAGGAATTTGGCATTTCGCGAAACATTATTGTAATTTTCCCCAAGTTTTTAAAGCCCACTTTTTTCAAAAAATTGATATAAATCTAAGATTTCTTAAAATCGGCTCCAACGGTTTTGATCGGATTTTGCTAAAATAAGTACTGAGATAAGATATATGCGTCGTTATGTCCCCAAACAAATGAGGTTCGAGAGTAGAAAAAAAAATAAAAATCGGATTTATTTTTTCAAACCGGTTAATGAGATTTTGGCCAAATTATTGTCCTTTACGGAAATTCGTGATTGAAGCCAGCGTACAAAATTGAAATAAAAAGTTAACTCTTGCCGCAGTTCTTGTTTTTTTTCATAAATGACTAAATAGTTAGCAAAATCTGATAAACGATTTTGAGAAATTAATTTGTACTTCAAATTAATTTGTACAAACGGTTGTGGCCTCCAGCTCGTGAACCATATTTTTTTAAATAAATAGTTTTATCCGAGAAGCTTTGTATGTTTTACACGATTTATTTGTGCGTAGATAGTTTCAGAACCGTTGTTTTTGACGAAAACTGCCATTTTCGAGGAAGTTTTGCAATATTTATGCCCGATTTATTTTTGTAAAAATTCCCCTGTAAATAATTTTAATTTAAATAAAAAATTACCAACAACTACGACATTTAGCTGGATATCGTGTAGCCTATGTAAGACAGTTATCGCAGATGCTGTACCCACTGACGGTTCACAAAACACCCCTCGGCGAGAGTAGCGAACCGTGTATAATGGCTTTCTTTTACCATTTCATTTGCTTCCCCCTTAACTTAAATCCAAAGTAAGACACGAAAAGAGGCTGCATCTGCTTTCCAACTCCCCTTTTTCGGCACAGCTGCCTGCGATTGGAGGAAACTGACCAAAATTTGTATTGTGCCAGATGCCGAAGGGTAGATTCGGGGTCATCTGTTCTTTTATATTAAACTAATTGTGCTACACGATAACGTGCTGCTTAGAATACTGCAGGATTTAACACAGTTTGAGGGCCACACAACACGCTGCTCGGTCAGAACAGTTCATATGTAGACAGATATTGCTTTCTTATTTTCAGTGTTGTGTGTGTTTTACTAACTCCTGAACCTAGCCTTTAAATTTTAACCGTTACGTATCAGGAACATCTGTCTAATGACTGTACTAATGAATGGATAAGTTAAAACATAATCGGTTTTTTGTGGCTTTGATTTAACTTGTGTATTACGCCAGTTAAACGGGTGATCGACAAGACACGAAGTAAAGCCAACGATACTAACTAGATTTAAACCTACGAGCGCTCCTCCCTTTAAAATTAAATCAGTTTCAGTGATGTAATATTCAATATCTAGTTTCAGTATCTGAGTTTGTTAATAATTTATGGATAAGGAAAGTTGATATTGTGTTGTTACCTTGGGACCGGCTAGTTAGGTAACATTGTGTAACAGTGTATCGATTACTGGTTTGACCATTAATGAATTAATCGATTCGATACGGTTCATTAGTGCGAACTACTGTATTGCCATTGTTAGCAGTGTATTTTGATCGTGTCGTTCTGTCTATCGCTCATCTACGCGCGATTGTTTACCCGTAACCGGCAACGATTTTAAGACGTTTCCAGGTCAAAAGACATCCTACAGAATAGTGAAAAAACTTGAAAATTACAAGGGAAAGAGGAAACTAACGATATCAAATGAACAAAATTAATTAAGATCTCTAGGCAGAAGGATATTTTAATTGTTTTGTACAAGTGATCGATTATGATACACAATTGTGTTGGGAAGTGGAGCACGTTAGCATAGATAATAAATATTAAAAGGATAATAATACTTGTTCCCTATTGAAACAATCTAAGGCAGTTGAGAAGCGGGCAATTTGCCCGGCTAAACTTACGTCCTGCCTATTACCGTCCGAAATGACTTTCAACTTCCAATTAACCTTATTGGACAGGATTGCGTGGCCGCGTACACGCATTTCTTTGTTTCCTTTCCTTATTATTTGGCCATTAAAGTCACGTGACACAACTTATTACAATAAGTTAAACTGTAAAAGTTTTTTTGTTCGTAGGATTTATGATGTATGATTATGATATATTTCATCTTAAATCCGGCTGCCTGTAAGTTTGCGGATTATTTTAACATTTTAAATACGAAATTTGTGTTTTACGTGTTCAATAATTAGAAAAACCTAACAAAGGAAAAAAGCTCAAGTACACGCCATTCGGATGTGTATTGAAATGTCGATCGTGCAAAATTAATTCTACGACAATATGGTTCCACGTTTAACCGTTTTAGTCTTATGGGACATTAGTACAATTTACAAGACGCAATTGGTTTGACTAACCCGTGAATAACGACGTCAGACTCTTTTTCTACGCCAATTACCTTCTGCGAAGTTAACCATACTTTAACCATTTCCAACGTAAATATGCACGCACTAACTTTCATATTACTTTCCCACTCTATACAAAAAATGTGGGGTTTAGAGGGGTTTTTGAAACTAAAAAGTTTCAAAAATCGTACTTTCTTAAACGACTCTAACAATTGCAATCAAAAATTTCCCATTCCATAAGTGCCCATACAAAACGTACGGGTCGCGATGGTTCCAAAAAAATCATTTAGGTGCTGTCGAAAAACACATGAATAGTCGGCCAAACTTTGTTCATATACGAAGCCAAATTTCCTTGTACAGTGAAATGCAGCAAATTTTAAACGGAGTAAATCAAAAACACATTTTCTCTCTGACCATCTGTATAAACAAATTATGACCAAATCTGAACTGATTTGAGAAATTTGTTGGTGTTTTTGGCCAGTAAGGTCGCCTAGTTGATAGTGTACTGGGCTTTCACCCCGAGGACCCAGGTTCGATTCCCGGCCAGGGCTTGGCATTTTCGTACGCTATAAATCACCCCATCGCCCAAGTGTGCACAATAGTCGGACGTTAAAAAAAAAAGGCCAAACAATTGAATGTGAGACAGTTTGTGTAATTTTTTTTACACCATTTGTTTCGCTTTCAACACATTTTGTTCAATACTTGTTAATAAACCTCAAGTGATTCCGTTAATTTCCTTTATGGTTCAGTAAATGATCCAGGAAATTTCCCAGTATTTTTCCGCACACATATAACCTACTGCATGAATTATTCATTGATGAATTGCAACAACACAATAGCGCAATGTTGCAAGGCTGTGATGAAAGTCTTGGAAAAGTGCATTTACAGGCCAACACTGTGATCATTAGTTTTGACATCCACCCTTTAATGTGAAAACATCTTTAAATTCGAAGCCGTTCGTGGTAAGAGAGTTTCAGAGTAATTAAAAACCAATAACTTGGCCAAAAATAAATTTAGCGCCACCATTTTAGTTTAGTTTTATAGAGGAATAATGAAAGTTTGTGCTAGGTCTGGTCCGTTATTAGTAGCTGTCGGACACCGTAAAATACGTAATTGCAAAGTGAATCCGCGATTTTCGACTTTCCGGATTCGACACGTGACCATAAACGGGATAGTCTCCCGTTACAATTACTCGATCCGACTGTAACAAGTGATTTTGTATTGGTGATTTTATTCGTAGACTCGTGAAGCTTTCAAAAAATCTTTCGTTTATTTTGGTTCTTTGTTTACATTAACTTTATACCGGTGAACATTCTATTATAATTCAAGATAAATCAGCTGTTTTGTTGTTAACTAATTGGCCTAATGAAATAGGTTATTAGCAAAAAGGCAGTAGCAAAGAATATCGCTCGAAATGTTCCTTTAATTATTTTATCGAACGGATATAGCTGACTTTTTTATTAATTTTGTCGCCAAAGTATATTTCAGTATATAATAGCTATTATGCAAGTATTACACTTTGATTAGCGTCAACGGTTTATCGAATCGATTTATCGATACTAAATCAAAGTAAATCGAAGCAGTAGTATAATGAAGTGTTCGAGACCTAGGCCTACTGCATAACCAGGTAGTGTCAGCGAGAGGACTACATGAATAATACATGATGATTATCACGGTTGCTCTGGAACAGCCTGGGTGGTTCCGGGCTTATCCCCTCTAACAACAACAACCCTCTCATTTGAATATACTTTTTTTGGGAAACAAAACTTTTAGATCAAGTAGGCGTTACATGAAACCGAGTACATGATAGTTAACACGTTCTTTGGCTTAAAAATGTTTTAGTGATAAATGGTGTGAGTATGACGATCGTGAAAAAAGTATCTTGAGAATTAGATGGATTTCTTGGTTTGTTGTGTTTGATCATCAGTGTGGCATGTACAGTGCTTTAATTTTCCCTCGCAGGGAGTGCAGACTAGGGAGACCTATTGAGAGGATTTAGACGTCCATCGAGGTACCCGAGTCTAACACACACTAACACGTACAACACTACACTTACAACTTAAACACTTTACACTCACATTTACATTTAGGGAGGCTATACCTCCCTTATTACCTCAATGTACTTTTCGCCTTAAAAAAAAACTTTAATTTTTACAAGGAATTTTTAAGGTTAAGTACACGGAGTAAATCAAAAACACATTTTCTCTCTGTGTTTTTTGAAACAACTAAACAAAAAAAACAAACTAAATTTTGTCAAATAATCCTAAAAATTAAACTTTTTTTTCCAAATCGACTCTATCGAGTTTGCTTAAATGTATTGTCCTTAAATATGGTAACATAAACATATGGTAATAAAACATATGGTAACGGAACAAGCCTTCCAGCATTCATGCGAAAGCAAACCATGCATCGAGGGATACATACTTCAATTGATCATAATTATCATTGCCTTGCCTTGGAAATGCAAAACATCTCACTTGGAAGATTTGCTTATAGTAGACTTATAGTTAGCAAATTTAATTTAGTATTTATTTTGGATTTTTAAATATAATTTGACAGTTTAAATCATGCAGGTTTTAAGGCTGATTGCAAAGGTTAATTTAAGAAAAATCATTATTTACCGCGGTAAAGGTGAAATTTACAATTTTAAATTTGATTACATTTTGAAATTCGCTTCTATCACGTGAACGAGCAGATTGTAACCTCGCTCTGAACGTATCGGGATAGTACAATTGATTTTCTAAAAGTCACACCCCCTTCCCTCATCCGATAAAGGGTTATTTATTGCTATCGGCACATGGGTTGCCGGGAGGTGGGGTGAAATTAAAGTGTGATATATTTTCTTGTCGTTTAAACCGAAAGCTGAACTGATACATTGCCTCCCACAGTTCATTCACAAGAAATATCGCTACATAACTCTTTCAATTATTACTTAAAAATCGCGGCACATTACCGCCTCCCTAACGTGATGAATTTTCAAAAACTTTTCTTTTTCTTTAATGTTTCATACACAACTAGATTTATTGGCTAACCAGCAGGTTATTATCTAATAAATAATTAGAACAGTTTATTAAGTTATTGCCCAATGTCAATACCCTTGATCACAGCACCACACCCGAGTGCAACACTATCAACCCTAAACCAACTCAAAAGGCTTCAGTCTCACACTAGCTCAGCGTTGTCAAGCAGCTTTGTGTTGATGGAGTCGAAACTCATGTTTTTTGCTTGCTCATGTATTTCGGCTTCTACTGGTTCAATCTTCAAATCCTTGAGAATTATTTTGAAAAGTCTGAATAATTTTAGTATTAGACATTTTTTTTGCACCCCAATTGGTTATGTACTGACAATTCTGAACTTCTTCCAATCAGCCAATGCATTTTCTTCAGTTGGATGCCTAGTTGATCGCGTTTTTTTCTTAACGTGTTCCTTTCAGCATAACTTGGCGTCATACAAAGATATTTTGCACTATTAGCATGCGGTACTAGGCTTATATGTCGATTAATATAATCATATTTCCAATTCGTAAAATGTTCAAATTAAGATTTAGTCTCATTAAGCAAGCTTAATGATTCCATTAAGGATGCGCCATTTTTTAGTCCAAGAAGAGACATAATCACGGCTTTTTGTAATTTATTTATGGGATCTACAAAAATCTGTTCAAACAGCCGCCTCGGGGGCGTGGTTGTAGCGTACTGGGCTTTCACCCCGAGGACCCGGGTTCGATTCCCGGCCAGGGCTTGGCATTTTCATACGCTATAAATCATCCCATCGTCTGCATTAGCCCAAGTGTGCACAATAGTTGGACGTTAAACACTAAAAAAAAACCAAGATAGCCGTGTCACATTTTCAAAAACTAACGTTATTTAAAAATATCATATAAATGAACAATTCGATGCACGAAAAGTAAATTGATTTTTATAGTAGCTTTTTCATCACTTCATCAGTTTCATAATAGCCATTCAGTTTCTAAAAAAAGTCATCATCTTATCTTAATCTGACTTCATTGTAATCAGCGTTAAATACTGCATGAATCTGCATTTAAATTTTCAAGTTTCATTGAAAATACGAAAATGAATCCTATGGTGATTAATAATTATTATTAATTGCGCGTTATTAATAATAAACACCAACTACTTTAAATATGACTTAACAACCTATCACGGTTTTAGCATCGGCGCACCTAAAGGGTCTTAGTTGGGAGCCGCAGTTGCTCCCGTTGCTTTCCCTTACCGGTAACACTGATCCTTCGTCCTCATTAGTCTAATTGGCATACGTATGGACGTTAAGAAGGAAAAAATGTCCTGCCAATTAATTAAGAATATACTAGCACATACTTTCATAGTAAGCCTATACGTAATGTATTAAAGTCGATTATTCGATAGAGTCGAGTCAGTTGCGTTGCTGACCTAGATTTGGTTACGACGTTACGAGTGAGGGGTGGGAGTGGAGGGTGGAGAGGCGCCGGGAAGTCTCCTTTATGACCTCGACAGAATTATTGCTTTCTGTCGTTCTGTTGTTCCAAATACGGGTTTAAACTCGTAGCTTTCAAAAGACCAGTTCGAACTGTTACCCGCTGTTACCATTTGATATTTTTGGGGTTTCTGAAACGAAGATATAAAATTTGTTAATGGCCTCGTAAAAATAATGTAAAACTGAATTATAATGTTCTTTCTCTCGTGTAATTATTTATGAGTGTTTACTTCATAAGATCTAAAATAAATATCAGGCCTACTCTATTGTCAGTTTTTAATGCTACATATTTTCTTAAGTAATAACAAATAGGCCTGAATGTTTGCAAAATTATTGCATTAACATTTTAACGTTTAATTATTTTGTCCAAAAAAGGATTAGAAAACTATATGCAAAAATTCCTACAGACATTTCGAAAATCCAAAACTAACATGAGGTCAGTCTTTATTTTCGTTTTACTGTTTATGGTTTTTGCTGCTTTTTTTTAGTAATTAGGCCTCAGAAACATTTATATAAAAGTAAGATTATGTTAGGTCACGATGAAAGAGAGCCAGGTTAGCGTACAACGATTTTTTTAGTCGGTATCTAGACAACTCGTACACTCGTGTTCGTGTTACTTGGACCATTTTACCATTTTGCGCCTAGCGTTTGTTGTAGCTAAATTATTGAATCCGTATCAAATTGAAGTGAAGGGGGCTCACTTTTATAATCAGGAGAATTCATTTCTATTTTCACAGGCTTGGCTGTAGACTATTTTTCTGTTTAAAAGTTGTAACAAATACATTTCCGCATTGTCTTTGCGATTACTTTAACATAAATGTTATAGCCTACTGTGAAATTTATACGAAAACTTGAAAAATGTTTCATTTTAAAGCGCCATTCTGTGACAAAATTTAGAGCAGAAAAATGTTTTTAAGTTTACATTAACTCTGACGGGATACAAATTTTGTTTCTGTAAGTTCAAAGAACAGCGAATCTCGCTTATTTTTAATCAATTACCTTGTCACCGCTTCACGACAGCGCTCTGACGTGCTCGCAACCTTTTCCGCCAACTTAACCGCTACAAAACACGTTACTGAACCAAATTTATTGAACATTTTATGCTATTTCTCCATGAAGCGTTCAGAATTGTGACAGGAAATATTACCGTTCAGCATACTTGCACGGTATGCTATTAAATTAAATAGCCAGTAACTACAGTCGTATCAAAAATAGGCACGAAAGTGAAAAACCATCGTTGAGCTTTATACAAGGTGACTTCGTAGATCGTTTGACCAAAACTGCGCGACAAACAAATCAAATCCCGAACGGTCGAATTGAATCAGACTTCCGGTAGTAATTAAGTGTTTAGCTCTACTTAAACACAGTAGGCCTATGACTGAGCAGCGTTGAAAGTGTGATTTATATTTAGCAATACTTGAACGCTTCAAGTGTTCTTTTCGATTAAGTGTATTCCAACAGGTTGTTCATCACTGCTTGCTGTAAAACCTAACCTTACTTGTAAGGATCGAATCGAAACGTAAACACATTGTAAACGTTTGATTTGCAGTACGGTTGTTCGTATAACATGGGACATTTATGATGTATAGCTTCAGTCAGTATATGAACAAAATTTTACTGATATTGTTAAAACCGAATTTGAAATCAGTTTTTGCCCACTTTTAAGATTTTTGTTGACTATTAGCAGAACTTGAAAACAGAAATGTATAGTTCTCTTGATATGTAGGCTACACGTGAAGGGCCAGTTCAAAACTAGCTGCACCTATTGAGAGGATTTAGACGTCCCTCGCGGTACCCGAGTACTTACGACTTTAACACTTTACACTCACACTTACATTTAGGGAGGCGATAATAGCCTCAATGTGCTTTTCACCTTAAAATAACAAAAATAACAAAAAAGAATTACATAAATCTGTCAATTTGCTTAGTTTCCAACGATATGCACACAGTATAACAGACAGACGGATAAACATTCAAGTAAAAACCTTCGGGATAGGAAAACTAACGTATTCATTAAAATAATACAGTCAGTTAATGGTCATTAACGCCAAAACATTGAATACCGCGTAAACGTGTAAGAATTAATCACCTTAATAGAAAGCGTGCGCGATATTAGCTGCTAAAGTTCAAGTAATTGGACTGCCTGCCGCTAGGAACGCTGCAAGCTGCAATGACAGGAAGTGGTGACGTTTGAGAAAATAGACATTATTATTGTATATTTAAATGTAGTTGAAAATCCTGCCGTAAGATGCCACCAGCAGCGAGCGCTTACATACATAAGCGTTATCGTTCCAGTAAATTTATATTCTTGTTTAAGGGTTTTAAAACTAATATATCTACTAAAGTAATCATTTTTAATGCGTCGACTCTTTTCGCACGTTGTGATTACAGTCTTTTTAAAAAGTCACTTGAATTCTGCACTTATTTTTCAATCAAAGTTTCAAATCAAAGATTTTGCACGTAGAGTGATGGCAAAAGTGCTTGACAGATAGTATCTGTGTGTCACGTTAAGTTATCTACATACTATATAACTAGAATGTAAAAACAATGCTATCGTAATTTCTTTGAGAACTTGTCTTCATCGTCCGACAGTGTTTTTTCTCTAGTGGTCAGCCTTGTTTGGGTTACTTATTACGAGAGACTTCGCCGGGTTAATAATGCCGAGTCCCATAATTTCACACAATTATTGTTCTTAAATTCCGCCGGTAGCGCTTGTTGTCTCAGGTACCGTCACAGGTAGGTTTTCGAATTTATTTCGACAGTAGCGCTTTATTTTCGTGTAATCGGCGTTTTCTTTCGAATTATAGAATTGTTTGTGTGCCAATAAACCTATTGATCATTGACTTAAATATTTCTTGTGGTTGATTATCGTGCATGTCTGTGCATTTTGTTGAAGTTTCACTGAGGAAATAACAATAACCGTAAAATGGTATGTCGCTGTTTATCTTGCGTTGCCGTTTTTACTGTCTTCCATTCAAACAAGAAATATTTTCACAAAATTCTAATAGAACAGATTGAAAGAATCGTTTGTGTGGTAAAAAAAATCCAGTTTATGAACCAAGTAAAGAAAGAAAACACGGTTTATCAGTTTGTATTCGTTCTGGTTAGACTATGTAAAGAATCATACCGGATGGCCACTCAGCTCTGCTTCGCTTCATTGGCCGTACTTACACCGTTCCCAATTTGATAGCCACACGGCCTTACAAAGCTTCTTGTATGAACCGATTTTGGAAAATTAGCACATTTTTCCACAGTTCCTGGACTACACGATTTGTTTAGGTATTTAAGCAAAATCGTTAGAGCTGATTTTCAGAAATTTTTACTTATAACAGTTTTTTACCAAAATTAGGATGAAAAAAACTTGTTTGCAAAAAATGGGCCCGAAATTTAAGCACTACTTATATGTAAATAAAATCCATTAATTGGTGTACTCAACGGTGTGCACTTACAGGTATCCAAGTAAAAACACTTTCTTATCTTGAAAACTGAGTGTCATTAGAATTTCAAGATCGCCTTTTTCGATATGAACAAATTCGTTGCTTTGTAATGAGTTATGACTCTTTACACTAAATAAATTTAAGAAAACTGTTGAAACGATTTTGAGAAATTACGGCGGTTATTCGGT
Organism: Callitettix versicolor; assembly: GCA_022606455.1. Classification (NCBI taxonomy): domain Eukaryota; kingdom Metazoa; phylum Arthropoda; class Insecta; order Hemiptera; family Cercopidae; genus Callitettix; species Callitettix versicolor. The sequence continues at coordinate 108,470,774 of CM040190.1, read as the reverse complement.
CGATATCGCAGAACTTTTTCACGTCATTCGTTCATAAGTTATGCAAGTACTGCAGTTTCACTGTACCAATTACGTAAGTAGTGTATTCGTGGGAGGCTTGGCGGCGCAACTTGGTTCATATGCAAATCGCGATCCTCAGTGAGAGGCTGTTTGGCATTGCAAGCACGGCTCTGCTGCCTCATGCCTCTGACATCATCAGTCTCGGCGTCTCGGCCTCTCGGCCTCTTGTTTGTCTAATAAAACTTACCGCGACCTGTTTCTGTACCTTACCAATTCGCTAAACGTGCTTGTTTTAGGTCAAACGTGGGGTCTTTAACATTCGCTTCACTCGTAGGCTATACGCTACTCAGTTTCATTAAGTTACACGGTACAGTTATCGCGGCGCGTAGCTCTGCCCCGCTGACGTAATGGAAGCGAATTTCCAAAGGCGTTTTGCCTTTACCTAAACCTCTTTTTAAATTTTGATTTCACCATCATATGCATATGCATTAAAATGTACATATTAATGCATTTAAAACGTTTAAATTATATTGGAAATATCGAAATGAATCGTGACCGCAGTCGGGTTAAATTTCTGAATTTCATAGTGTTTTTCCAGAACACTTCACTTGAACTTATAATTGCGGTGATACAATCAAATTTTCAACAACATTAAGACAAACCAGTTATACAATTTTAAAGATCTTAAATATTCACCAACGAACTTGTACGAGCTATTACCAAAATCGATTTTTTCATTCGAAGTACAATTGCGAAAATGAAAATAACTTATGTAGAAATATTAATGACACCTCCAAAAATGATCTACATGTCAAGATCGGCGCCCATTTTAAATTCCCGGGTCTCGGTCTTACCACGATGGCTGCTCCAACATAATGGATGCTGTTATGTTTATAATCTGATGAATTACTTTTTTAAATATTTTTTATAACTCCTGAATTGTATTTTTTGTTTTGTATCTTAAGAACATAATAACCCAAATGTTTTGTTTATTACGTATGGAAAATCGTTGAAACCGACTTTGAGAAAATCCAATTTTTAATAACAAAAAGGGCTTGAAACGAAATGTTTGAAAAATAAAAAAATGTTCCCGTTATACCTACCTGTACGTCCAATCTTACTTATACAAAATTTCATCAAAATTGGTTGATTTTCTCGATAGCTGGAACCAGATTTTTTGGAACAGTACGTTTTCTTGGGGGGGGGGGTGTTGAGAAAATTCGATGTTTAGTAATATTTAATTACGTGCCCAGACGATGAGTATCGTGCACGCATCAAAATAAGATCGGTTTTTCACGAACATTATACATAAGTTACTTAATGTTTCCTAGCGATAATGTAAACACATGTATTGTTTGGTATTCTGCAACATAAAGGTACAAAAAAGGACAATTTTGGGGCAGAAATATGTAATAATGTTTAAAAATTTCTTTACTACCGCGCACACGTACATTATAAAAGTAAATGCATGTTATACGGGAGCCATTTTGTATTTATTCCTCTCATAAAACAGTGAAAATATGCACTCCGTAATACGGTGCTTTTTAACGTTAATGGTTGAAAGTCATTTAAAATTATTTCTAAAGGTTGCTTGCTTTTGTTGTTTACCTCGTAATAAAACTGCATAAAGGTAAAATTATTTCTTGCATTATTCATTCATTCATAAATAGCATACGTAACAGCGGTCTCACGGCACACGGCAATGGCGCTACCTTCGATTTCCCTCGTGGGTTTAAAACAAAACCGTTTGAAACAAGTCTTTGTACAATGTCTGTTAATGAACCTATCTTGTCGGTTATATCAAGGTGTTTATACTTGACAATGAATTTCTAAATTTCACAGTTAATTGCGAATATTATTTACGAGCGCTTGCGTTATTTATGGCAATAACCGTGAACAAGACACTTTTAATAAATGAGGCCCATTAAGATAAAGTAGGCTTGTGTGACTACAGTAACTTCTTGTTGCGTTGTTAGGCCTTGTGACGCAACCTGCGGCTGTTAAGCGTTAAGCATACGGGCAAATGTTTTCACTTTGTAAAAGCGCTGAAACAAACTTTCACGGTCGCTGTGGAGGTCGACAATTAAGTGCTTGTTTGTATTAATCACACTCCGGTGAATTACAAGCAAGTGAAAAAAGTAGGAACAAAATCTAATTTGGTGTTCATGCGAGCCTCAAACGTCTTATATGCTCTGGAATAAAGCAGGCTACGGTACAGAAAGTTCCACTGGCTCATCCATGGAGCACAATGCCACACACTATCCCGAAACAACAATGTTGCCTGCTTCAGGCTGTGTTGTTAGACATTATTAAAGTGGCCATCATGGTAAGAGCCTGACCCAGGACCTTGGAATGAGCGCCGATTCTTCACTCACAACACTTTTTCATACGCCAAAAACCCATTAAAGTGTTGTGGAAACCAGGATCGGCGCTCATTTCAAGGCCCCGGATCTGGATCTTACTATGATGGCCGATCTATCATGTGCACATTTGACAGTGAGATATGACGTACACACCATGCATTTCAGATACTTATTAACAATACCACGGGAGTTGTACAAATTAAACAGTATCGGGTATTGTTTTTTCTTACTGAATTTTGTAACCTTGGAATTCTTTTGAATGCTTGAGTAAACACTTTCACGGTCAAGTAATTAAAATGCGAGAAACGTTTTTTTTAACGGCTTTGTGAATCCCGCTGTGAAGTACGATATTTAAGCGTTTGTATTCTCGACTAATCGAATTAATCACAAGTGAAATGGTTTTTGCCGAAACACGCAGGAACAAAATCTAATTTGGGTGTTTCATACGAGCCGCAAGCGTTTTTTATGTTCTAGAATAAAGCAGGTTTTATAAAGTGGAAGCTAACAGAAAGATCTACTGGCTCATCCATCGAGCACAATGCCTCATTTTATAATATACTTGGCTTTACTCGGGTCTAAATGTGATTATTCAATTTTTAAAAGGTGAGGCAGTGTTTGGAAAGTTTCATTGCTAAAGATGGCGAACAAATATCGATTTTGGAGTTGAGGTGGGGGCGATGGGTTCCTCGAAAAACACGGAAAGTATTTTCACATTGATCCTAAACAAATTTCGTGTAAATACTTCAAAAGATAAAAGGTAAACAATTAAATTCCGCACACACACACACACACACACACACACACACACACACACACACACACACACACACACACACACACACACACACACACACACACACACACACACACACACACACACACACACACACACACACACACACACACACACACATACACACTTTCCGCTTTACATACGTTAACATAAAACAGTCTACATTACAGGTCACAATGTTGTTACTGCAAAAACACTGAATACACTTTCTTACTTACTTTAACGTAATTAAATTATTTTATAGAGTTTCGAATTTAGCACTCGAGTACCCAAGCAAAACGTAGGATACTGGTTATTTCTTCGAAAAAAAATTTCAGAATCGTTTTATTATATTTTGTTGAAAGTTTGCAATACTGTAAATTTGAATTAAAAAAGAATTTACCATTTACAAGTATTTCAACTTACGTTTTGTTACTTTTTGGAAAATCACTTTCATCGCCTCAGCGAGACAGTGTTGTGCAGTGATTTAACTGAAATTATAATAATTATATATCGTTAGGATATCTTCACGTTCAGCATCTTAAATATGGCTTCCGAAATAATAATGGCAACCTTATATTTAAATTAAATATTCTGATGTATTTCTTCCACTATACTCGTTGCTATAATCGTGTGTCTTTTTCTAAAAACATTTTGTTTATATAAACTGAAATTTATATTCAGTTTTTTTTTACATTTGCATTAACGACTTTAAGCTTCTGTGTGATGTGATAGAGCGAAGAAGTTATTAGCGAACTTCTTGGAGCGACTACTACGGTAAGATCCAGACTCTCAACCTTGAAATGAGCTCACCATCACTTTTTCAGAGGTTAAAAAGTAATATGCGCGCGCGCGCGCGTGTGTGTGTGTGTGGGGGGCAAGTGTCAGCACTGTACGTTCGCAATTTTGGTTCGATTTGATCAAACTTGTCACAAAAACCAATTTCGATAATAGCTTGGACAAGTTCGTTACCCAGCAGAATCTGTTCAACAGTTCAAAAAATTACTGTTTAAAATTGTTAAAATGCATTAAAATTAAGAACATGAATTTGACGGCGGACAAACTCCATTATCGGGTTGTCAGTGCAGTTTTAATGTTGGTTGTGGCTGTTCGTTTATCGGCCTGCGCCAACCAATCCGTCGACGAACCAAAGGAAGCCGCGCCGAGGTCTGTCGTGTTACCAGCTGTTGCAAAGGTTAGTTTAGTTCATTTGCATAATTGAGAGCATCTTTTCGTTAAGTAATGGGCGAATGAAAAAAAAATAATTTCACTGATAATAATTTCATCTTGATCGTCCTACATGTTAGGGACCTAAGTTAAAAAAAAAAAATAAAGATCGCAATAAAAAGCATGACGTTGTGGTTTAGGAAAAGAAGAAGTAAATTGGGTAAACATGGTCGCTATGGCAGACATCAGACATCACCATGCTTTGGTTTAGGAAAAGGAGTAAACTGTATAAACTTGACCAAACATGAATGATATTAGAAATTGTTTGCTTTTGTATTTTCAACAATTTTTTTTTTTTTTAACGTCCGACTATTGTGCACACTTGGGCTAATGCAGACGATGTGATGATTTATAGCGTATGAAAATGCCAAGAAATGGCCGGGAATCGAACCCGGGTCCTCGGGGTGAAAGCCTAGTACGCTATCAACTAGGCCACCGAAGCGGCTAACAAACGATTGAAATTAATCGCCTGTTACTAATTGGAAATATTGGAAGTAGTTTCTCATGCTTGTAGTTAAACTTTAACATTGAGTAGTACTTGTCTTAAAATAAGTACTACAAAAATTACGGTACCACTTTGACATGATCTAGTATCAAAACAGCAATAAAATCACTCACTCCGTAGAGCGAATCCAGAACTGTCGATGACATGACAGCCAGAAATACTGTTGTTGTAGCTACAATCAAATCCTCGGGAGCGTACATCACGAATGATAATCGTAATGACAGTCATATGCAATGACAGCCGGCTTTATCAGAAGGCATAGGCCTAATGGTTTTGCAAACAGCGGACGCGGTTTTATAAGTACAAGATCGGGAAAACAGACAGAGATTGCAAACATTTTTGCACGGCAGTCGAGGAAACTTTTAATCAGATCAGGATATTTATAAATAATCACACTTGCGTAACAAACTCTTATACACCCAAGACAGCTATGTCATCATCTGCAGCTGTTAAAGCTGTCAGCACTATATACACAGTATTAGCTGAGTTGGTAAAATAATAAACATAAAATTAACTGACTTGTATGGCGTTTATATTTGTTTAGTTTTACTTTCTCACTGTTAGAAGAGGTGTGTGTAATTCAGCCGGTAAGGTAGTGGACAGACCGCTAGAACTTGGACCTGTTCGCAGGTTCGAATCTTGTTACTACAGTTGTTTTTTCGATCCTCCCGAAGTTAAATTGTAAAGTAGCCTATGTAGAAAGTATGTTGATCGATCTACAAAATTTTGATGGTGGTATCCTTTTTAAAGTCTCTTGAATTCGAAAAAGTTCTTTTGACTTTTATGTTTGTCCACTTGAATATGTCGCTAAAGACTACACAAATTTAGTCATATAATTTAGGACCATATTTTAATTTTAAAAAATTATTTTCAATTTCTTTTGCCAACATTTCCTTAAAAGTTATTAACAATCTAAAAGAGTCTAAAGATTGATAAAATTTGTCATATGTGTATCTCTTAAAAAAAAAATCTAGTTTTTTAGGTTTTGCCTGTACATAATTCAAGCAGGTGTACCAAATTTGAAACGAAATATATATATATATATATATATATATATATATATACGACCCCCTCTACTCATGTTACGTTACAAAAGTCATGTATCGGTGCACATTTATTTCCAAATCTGGGTCTTACCATGATGGCTAAGGATGATGACGACACGATGGTAGAACACCCGCTATCTGTCTGTCTGTGTATCTTGTTTGCTTGTTTTAATTATCATCGTATATGACAATGTTTCTTCTTGTTTTTGCACAATAAACTCGCAGTACTAACTGAAGAACAAAATCCAGTAACCGCAATAAAATGCAAGTTTTTAAGAGCAAATATTTATTACTATTTTCTTACACTTTTAACACTCAATGATTGTAGTGTATAACGTAAAAAAAGTATAAATAAATTTGATGATCGGGAAAAATCAATTTTGAAATTTTAATTTCATTCGCAGACATCAAAGTTTTACGTCTAGTTTAATAAAACTAGTTATCAGAAAATCAATTTGTACTTTGATTGGACGTGCATCGCATGTACGAATATAACCGAGTTAAAGTAATAATTCGTTGAAATTCTTTTTGTATTCTTCTTCTTTTCTGCTAGGATTGTTGTCACTATGTTCAGTATAATGATCTGCCTTCCCTATCAGGCGTTTCTGACAACCTCCATCTTCAAAAACTATATCTATAGATATACGAATCATTATAGGCAGATCATTATACTGAACATAGTAATTAATTCGTTGTCTCAAACGAATTTCCAAAAACTAAGTTGTACAAGAATTTTTTAAACGAAACTTTTTTTAGGTGCACTGTGCAATTTTTTCTGGGTTTCAGCCGTCACATTCTGGTATTTTTGGATGAAGAGTTAAGTAGTCACGCTTGGCAGAGAAACCCTCATTCGGTTACCTTCGGAAAAACAAGTACATTCCGCGCACATTCAAAGTATGTGTCCGAGTCTCATCACGATGGTTACTCCAATAGCTTACGACCGGGTGGTCACCAAATGCGTAGCGAAGTTTTGCTGAAAGGAGCGGACTACTCATTCAAAACTTAACCTATTGTTGTTATTGTAAGTACGGCCACTGAAAGTATGACGGAATCGAGCGGCATCGCATAGCTCCGATACGCCTTCAGTGGCCGCACTTATAATCCGCTCCACTCGGCACTCGGTTCGCTCGCATTTAGTGACCACCCGGCCTAGTCAAGCGGCATCGCATAGCTCCGATACGCCTTCAGTGGCCGCACTTATAATCCGCTCCACTCGGCACTCGGTTCGCTCGCATTTGGTGGCCACCCGGCCTAGTCAAGCGGCATCGCATAGCTCCGATACGCCTTCAGTGGCCGCACTTATAATCCGCTCCACTCGGCACTCGGTTCGCTCGCATTTGGTGGCCACCCGGCCTAGTCAAGCGGCATCGCATAGCTCCGATACGCCTTCAGTGGAAGTTTATTAATAAAAATTTGGTAGTATTTATGAGAATAAATTTATTTTTGATAGACGCTGGACATATTGCTCGCATTGCAGCTTTAAGACGAACACGCATGCGCGCAAGTTGCATCAAATAACTAGAACTGAATACATCTGTGCATATTTATTTTTAATCTAAATCACTTTGAAATGATTAAAGTCGACTGTTCAAGTGCAATGAAACCTTTTGACCTCCGCCCAATCCACTTGGGTTATAAACGTCGTGAGTTTGTCAAACGTCAATCGTTATCTTCTCTTCGTAATAATTTTTTGTTACTAAAGACTTTTTTTTGTTTCGTTATCTAGTAAAAACAGCTTTCAGAAATAATTTAAAGTTTTAAGCATACATTTTTCGAAGTCCAATTTAGTAACCGTTAGGCAAATTAGTAGACATGCGCGTAAAAATTAGACTAGTTTGCATTTTTATTTCCATTCGGCAACCGTTTTAAACGAGAATTGAGATACTTTGAAGCATTATTCAAGAAGCTGACGCTGACAGGACAATAGGACTTGGTGAAATATTGCTGTTAATAACTGTGGATGGCACCTAATACTTAGGAGCATGGCACTGAAAGTAACTTATGATGGCTATTTCTGAGGCTTTACGTGACACTTGGGATAGACTACGTTTTGTGATTGGTTATTAGAGCGGTTGTAAACTTCCAATGACGTTAAGAATAAAATCCCAGAAACAAATAACAGAAGAAAAAAAAGTATTTCTTTCTATAGTAAGAAAACGCTTATGGAAACAGGAAAATGAAGAGAGAGAAGTGAAAAGAAGGTTATTCGCAGAGGAAAAAAACAACAATTATGTTAATCAACTCAAAAGGCACTTACTACGTCTCTATGTTTTTATAAATTTTATATTTTAATTGTCTTGATCCATGAAGAAACATGAACTATTAGTTGAACATTAATGTAACGATAAACTTAAACACAGTCGACGCCAACCAAATCGGGAAATGCTATGTAAACAGTTCGGCCAGTGCACTAATACTCCGAGCGTTGTTTAATTGAATGGCTGTTGTTCCGAAGCGTATAATTAACAAATATTTATACGGCACTAGTTAATGCGATTATTTGCAATAAAAGCACACGTTACGCTATGCTACAACCGATGCCATTTACTTAACAGAACTGGTTATACTCGTTCCCTCGACTCTCTGGTACCACCAAATTAATAAAGGTATAGCCTACTGCCGGCGTGCAAAATATCCTTTTGAAATGAACGCAGACGTCGGGTGCTTCATCATCCAGTCGTCTGTTCAATACATCGCAGGATCAGGAAATTGGTTTCATGTTCGAGGTTTTGAATGGGCATAAATCCCGAGCGGCCGTGAGCGAATGATATATGCGTCGGAACAAGGAACGGATTTAGCAAAGTAAGATAGCTCATATATAAGCTACTGTACTGCAGCTTGGCTACTAATACAGTAGCCTGACAATTTGGAAATCACTTTTTAACTATTTAACTAATCTGTTATGTAAGTATTTTTACTTTTTCGGTATAAGAAGTATAAAGAAAATATGAAAAATCGATCTGTGGATTTTGATGAAGTCCAGGAAAGTAATATTTACTTGAATGGCTGTTCGTCTGTGCACCAAGCTACGATGAACTTCGTTTCTAATGAACTTAATTTTTTTATATTCTTTCCTTTAAACCGTCATCAACTAATACGTTTCTTGATTCCGTATTTTTACGTCTATCCAGCCTTGTTTTGCTTTCCACAGCTGAATTTTGCCAACTTTAATCGTCCAACTAACCACCTGGCCAGGCTTTACGACGGACAATACTCGTGAGGAATAAAAGAGTGCGTGGTTTTATATATAGAAAAAAACTCCGATGGAATTAAGATAGGTGTACGTTTGAATGTTTGTCTAACTCTCGAAACCGGTTTCTAATATGTTTAAGTAATTTTCAAAACCTAGTCCTTAGGCACTCATTACCTCATTACGTCCACACGGAGGCGAATAGAAGTGCCGACAATATCTGCGAGGAATATTAAACACTTCCTGAAACCAGCCTACTTGATCATCCTCTTCGTAGCTAACTAATCATACGATCATCGCGAAGTAGACATACAGTATCCGATGTTTAGTTAAAAGCCACGAAAATGCCGCCCTTTTTTAGTTGTACGTAGTAATTTAATAAAAGCATCCCAAAGAAACACGATTTGATGAATCATTAATTCAGGAGGCACTAGTTGATACAAGAACCTGTTGCATATTCAAAGTTCATTTTGGTTTTTTACCATAAAAAGCAGAACTACAAATATAGTACACTGATTTACTTTTAAACCTACACTGTGCGCTTGGGTTGCTAAACATCTGTGATCTCTAACGACGTTTTAATTATAATTAATGTACTTTAACACCGTCACTGGAACAGTAGTCTCAACACCAGCACGATAAATTCATTAAAGAAATACTTTTTTCAATTTCAAATAAATGGTGCAAAATTGTACAAAATCTTTTCCTATTCAATTTTATAACTTTTTCTCAAAAACTTGTTCGGAAGCTATTGTCGAAAAATGAAAAAATCGTTTCGTCAGAATTTGGCCAAGTCAGTACAGCGAATTAAAAGTGAAATAATTTGACTGTTCGAGGATAGTTCAAAAAACCCGACGGTGGTCGGGATTATTTTTTTGATTTTTCCGACTACTTCCAAACAGTAATTTTTTCATTTCAAATTTGGTACAATGACTCAGTCTTTAAATATTGGAACAAAATCTGATTAAACGATTTTTATTAATTTTTTTTCGGATTTTTTGCGATACAGGGATCCGTAAGTTTTATCTCAATACTTTTGGACTACATTTGCTTTGATCAAAATATTCTGATCCTTTTTTGAGCTAAATTCTGTTTTTAACCGAAAGTAGGCTTCAAAAAACCTAAATTCAAAATTCAATCAAATCGCAACGTACGAGCTATTGCACAAACGTACACGGACATCAAAGTAAAAACAATTTTTTTAGAATTCAAAAACGATAGATCCGCCAAAATCTCAAGATCGATTTTTTCATCATAATTTGTTTATATTTCACATAATGAGAAAGTAAAACAAGGAAGAAATTCATTGAAGACCAATCTTGTGGGTATGTATCACGATACAGAAACAGGCATAGAAGATTGGTCTAAGGTTGAACTGTATCTTGAATATTTCTGGAATAAAGCACGTCCTTACAGTTCAATCGCACTGTCCTATTTCTGCGCGTTGGAATGTGCAAAAACCAATTAGACGTTGCATCAAAAAGTAGGTCAAATGCCATTAATTGGTACAGACGTGCAGCCTCGTTTAGGCCACTCCCACGTCGATTCACCAAGGAATTCAACCCTGTCCGCCTGTTGGCACGGTCACCGTGGTTTCGCTTTGTAAGCAACCAGTAATGATTTGACATTCGGTGATCGTTGACATTCAAATCGATCAAATGGTCAGACGATTAGGCCCCTACTCACGGATCTAGATGGCACTCGGCACGTTGGTCTCGTTTCGTCATATTTAAAGACAGTTTTTTAATTAAATAACATTTTTTGAAGCCTTTTTTCCGTAAAAAAAGTAGTTGCGAATTCGAATGTTTGCAAGTTTGGCGCTAACTATTAAATATATTAATACAGAAACAAAACGTATACTATAGCTCAGCCGATTAGAAGACGGCTTGTTAGTACACCAGTGGCACAAAGAGAAAAGAATGTGTGAGTGAGAGGTCGAGTCCTCACAATCTCACCAAAGCCTTTCTTCATGGAACTTGGCATGTCGGTCTCGTTTCGTCATATCTCAGGGCACAAATAGAAAAAAAGTGCGATTGAGAGGTCGAGTCCCCACAATTCACCACAGCTCCCTCCTTTCTTTCACTGGATTGTTGGAGGGAGCTGGGGAGAATTCTCCCGCAGGCCGTTTACTAAGTGGCTGGATGTGTCCCCCTCAAAATGTCTCCTACAGGTCAGGATCGTGTCTGAATTACCGTGATGGAGCTCATTCAGTAGCACATTTTCAAATTGAATTCCACTAATAACAGACGAACAGATAAAAGCACGGAGATTAACACAATGTTAACTGGACGTCCAGTATGCGCTGTGTAGTGTGCGCAAGATTGGGGTGGCAGGCAACGTATGCGCACACACACACACACACACACACACGAAACGTTACCATCGGTAAAGCAACCAAAAAGTATGAGAGGAAGGAAAAGATATTATTTTAGATTCTTATCAACGTACAGATTCAACTATATGTTTATAGATTATAATAACATACGTGTGTTGTGTTAGGCATCATTGTGACACAGTATATCTATGTATTCGCTAATAAACAAGCTATCATCATCTGTTGGAGGAATGTTATAAGTTTATGACACGAGATAAGGACGTTATCAGTATAAATGGACGCCGTGAGTCATCGGCACCATCACTAAAAAGGTTTATTTTTCAAAATATTATTTCGATTGGCTATTGTTAATTTGTGTTTAGTAACAAAATGTTTTTAATCAGAAAAACAGTGTAAATACAATAAGCGTGACTCATACGCTTATTAAAACAATTTAATGTGACATTTGCAAACAATATTACGATGAACCGAATTATTCAGAAAGTAGGGCATCACAAAATACTACGGAAAAGTTAAAATTTCTCAGAATTGGTTAATTTAACGAAGATTCGTAACTGAACTCGGTGTTCTATATTTGAAATAAAAGATTGTACAATCGGAAAAAAGTTCTGTTTTTTTAACAAAAAATAAAAAGTCATGTATCGTGTTTTCTCTTCCTTTTTTAATTTTAATTACGATAATCTGTTCGAAAACACGACAAATTAACATTGCTAGTTTTTAACAACATAACCTAAAACTTATTACAGCCTATCAGCTGTTCAAGGAAATTAGCTGATCTTTACGAATTAATATAAAACAACTGATCTTTTAATATAACTGCCATAATTAAATTAACTATTCTTTTCATATACTTAAATCGGTCAAACGTCTTCGAAGTTTCCGTAGTGTAGTGGTTATCGCGTCCGCCTCATTCGCACAAGGTCTCCTGTTCGATCTAGGAGGAAATACAGGAATCTTTAATTATAATTAATGTAATATGAGATTTGCGACGCGCAAATATACTGTTATATATCAATATAAGCATGTTCCTCGCATCACGCGTCCCGCAAAACCCAACATCACAACCAGCCCTAAAGTAAGATACAAGTTAAAAACCGACGACGATCAGAGTTTAATTTATTTTTTCGTTAAAAAAATAGGCAAAATATGTTTTCCCAGAACACAATATTACTTACGTCCCGTCCCGGCCGGATTTGTGAATGTCCCCGGTCAGCAGTCGAACATTGCAATAAAATAAAAATTGTAGCGAAAATGTTCAAACTGTTTGTACAGTTTTGAATAATACCTGAATAATACGGCTGTTTGTACAGCCGAATAATACCTAAGATTATTCGGGCTGGTATTTAATAAAATATACACTAGCGATATAAAACAGAATATTAATTCAATTAGCAGTGATCAGCACCGGTGGAAAGTGGAAAGAATATTTTTTGTTAATGAATAATATTTGATGAGAAACAAGTTTGATGCGAGAGTCAACTGCAAGAACTTTAATGTTATGCAAGGTTATCTCTTGCTCAGACTAAAAATTAAAAAAGCATTAACGGAAATAGTTCTTGGGGAAAATATGAATTCTTTGTGAAGTTAGATAGTTCTAGTTTAAAAGCTATCAATAAAAAAAACTGTCTTTTAAAGCTGCCTAAAAGTACGCTTTTGTAATAACAAATTTGATATTTTCCCAGGGCAAACCACCTTTTTTCAGTTTATTAGGGTGTTCTCCCCTCTCTTCCCGGTTTCCTCCTTTGCAAATATGGCAAACCTAACTATAATGAAACGGAACAAAAAAATTGCTGGCAGTTGCTGAGCTGTAAGAAGTTTAGAAACGACGATAAGGAAAAACAGAAAATATCGACTATTCACAGCGTGAAATTCCTTTGTAAGGCAACGTATGTCATCCGCAATCAGTAGAGAGGAAGAAGTGGCTCCTCCAAGCCGGGCCTCACCCTACAATAGAGTGCTAACCTTTGTAGAACGTGAAATGACGTAAACAGATGTTGCAGCTACAAAGGATGTTTTCAGAACATCGTAGTCTGTTTAATAATGTATTTAACCAAACTTGCCGAATTGCAAATTGAAAATAATACTCAAGAAATATACAGTGGCCCTACTTAATGGATGAGGAAGAACAAGAACAGAACTAATCGAAGTGTTTACAGAACTGTTATTATCACTGATGTGATTCATCACATTAAAAGTGGTTTTAATGGATTTGGATGTCATTATATTAAAGAGCGCTAACCTAACGATCTGTTTAATACATTTTATGCTTCATAAAGACAGAAAACTTGCAGTTTAAATTTCAACCACATGGATAATTTGAGTAATTGAGAGTAGGTAAGAAACGTTTAATGTTCAAGAGCAGTTTAGCAAAGACAGCGTTCTTCGGAACGGATCTGTTCAGTTGGAATACCTCTCTCACAAGAGTGTACTCCACACTAGTCTAATCCGGTTTTCCTGATACGACAGCTAGCCGTAAAACTACGATATAATCGAAAATGGTCAGAGGACATTGTGTTACCCGGATGGGTTGTTTTGTTTGCGCCCGATAGCCGTGTCAGATATATGATAAACTTCTTATTAATATTTCCTTCCAGTATTATTGAATAATAATAAAAGTGCAATACTGCCTGGATATTATACGTTCACTGTGGAATGATCGTTCACTTTTTATTACGTAAAGGCCAAACGTTTATCGATTCGACGCCGAATAAAACCGATCAATCAAAATATCGACCCACTCCGTGAACCGTTGAAAGATTGATTCTGACATTTAATAATTAACTAGCTTAGCTGCACACAGTGTTTGGTTCTGTTAAGTTAAACGATGCAAAACTATTGAATAATTTCTCACGTATTATTTCTCATAAAAATACGTACCATAAACTAGTTCTTATTAATATGTTCTTACAGTATTAAGCCAATGCGGAGCGGAGCGGACTTTAATGTAAGTGCGGACACTGAAAGCGTAACGGTGCCGAGCGGAGTAAAGCGGCATCGCTGGACTTCGACTCTGTCTAGGTTCGGTTTACAGCTGACTATGCTTCCCCCACCACGCCTCCAAACTTATTATTTCTCGTTACCTAGGTTAGGGTTTTTAAACATAGTAGTTTTCTAGAATCCGTTACAATAGGCCTAAATTTTAGATTTAAAAGATACAAACGCGTTCTTTAAACTGACTTAACTACTTCCGGTGGACGTGCTATACTACCTGGATATTTTACGTTTACTGTGGAATGATTTATTGCGTAATGGCCTAACGTTTATCGATTCGACGCCGAATAAAACCGATCAATCAAATATTCGACCCCCTCCTTTGCGAACAGTTGAAAGATTTTTTAAAATTATTTTGATATTTAGTAATTAACTAGCTGCACAGAAAGTTTGGTTCTGTATATGGCATAGTTTCTCACATGTCACTGTTTGAAGTTATCGAGCCGCCTCGGTGGCCTAGTGGATAGCGTACCCCGAGGACCCGGGTTCGATTCCCGGCGATTGCTTGGCATTTTCATACGCTATAAATCATCCCATCGCCTGCATTAGCCCCAAGTGTGCACAACAGTCGGACGTTAACACAAAAAAAAAGTTAATCGATATCTGAAAATCGGTATATCAGGTTTTATTCAAACTTGAAGATTTAGGCTATACCTGAAGCCAGTGCAGCAGTGTTGCTAAGGTTTGAAAGCAAACCAGAAATGAATACTGTAAAAACATTACACACAATTTCTCACATTCAATTTATTGTTTAACCAAAGCGATACTAAATCTATAGGCCTACATCCGACAAGATTTCTCAAAATCGGTTTATTCAAATTTTAGTCATACATCCTACGGAAATTAGGGTTTATTTTACTTTATTTCCAGTACTATTGGAACGTAAATTTCTTTCATTTCAAATTTATTACACTGTCTACTTACTTATAAAGAGTTACTTGTCGTTATACATGACCAAAATTTCACCAAAATCTAATGTACCAGTTTGGAGAAATTGGTTGATTTTTGTAATGTTGTTTTTTATCGAAACTGATTTTTCGGGGATCATCAGGTATTCGATTGTCCTACATCGACTGAACCACAGACATAGTTCATTTTTGATAGCAGACAAAAATTTCAAAACAAATTGAAATTAATCAACAAATTTTACATTGGCCGGGCATTTTGAATGTTGGACGAAAATCAGTAGACTACATCTCCTTCGCTTTTTGTAGGCCTATATTAGCAACGGGAAGGTGTATTGAGCGCGGTCTGTATGGATGTCGTCAGTACCGTTGCACTGTGAGTATCGTATTTGCAATTCAAATAATACATAAATACAATCATACTTGCGCCCACACAATTCTACTTATAACAAATTCTACTTTTTCTTTAACTACATGTAATTTGAGCAATATCGTTAGAACCGACTTATAAAATTAATTTTTTTTAACAGTTTTGTGTCAAAAAGGAATCAGAATTTTAAAAATCCATTGAAATTAAGAAATTTGTTGACGACGGTCAGGGTTCGCTAACGTATTTTCATGTAATTTGAAAGTATAAAGTACTAATATATGCAATTTTAATGTTGACTCTATGATGATGAAATCAGAATTTCAAAGAGGGTAAAATAAATACTTTTGGAAATTCTCTTCTGTCACGTCGGCGAGACAGTTGCGTGCCGCTATTATTTTAAAATAAAACTTTTAATTGAACACACGTTTAACTTAAGTAGTGATAAAATGACACAACAAACGAAGTCTAGATATCTGCGGATGTTTTATACAGCGTCTCAATGTCAGCCTCAACCACTCGACAAGTTTAAGTAAATAATGTATTTCATAAGGAGAAATGAACCTGTAGGCGTTGGGGAACAGGGGTTAGGGGATACTACGTGAGTGGTTGCTAGGAGACCAAGCAAACTGCCCCCAGGCGAAGTCGGGGGGAAATCCCTACTTACTGATTCTAGTAGGCATATAACAAATTGATTTGGAATTATGCTTTATGCTTTTTGCTTTATCAGACAACTTGGTAAAGGAACAGCAAATGTTTCGTTGTTGAAAAAAAGTGACATTTGTAAAAGTACGAATGTACGTACACACGCGCTTGCACGCGCACATACACTTAAATATATATATATAAATATAACGGTTTCTCAAACGTGCAAACATTTTCCAAAGGAAATACGATAAAAATGGCCAGAACTTTTAACGAATATCTTTCTACAAGAATTTTGAATACAGCACCGAGTGAGTTGAAGGGCCACGTCGAGAGTCGTGCGGAATAATTGGCTGAACAGAAAAGGGCATTAAACAAAATGTTAATGCTGGGCAGGGATGTCCTTAGGTTTTATTTATGAGCAGAATCAGACTGAAACCTTCTATGCGGAAATAGCCTATATATACAGTATTGGTTTACGACGGATCACCACCTCATCGTTCCATAAATCTGTAACTCTTTAAAACCGCACCGCGCCGTTAATTTTGAACGGAAAATTACGCCCGATATACCAGTTTATGAAGAGTTGATTGAGAGGTTTTGCAAATAGTAAAAAGTCTCAAACTGTTTAAGTTTGAAGTATGTGGGAATACAAAAATATTCTGTTTGCAGAAAATTAAAAAGCAATGCTAACCAGAAATTTATTTAACTTTAAAACTAATTTTAAATTGTAACAACTTTCAAGATCCTTACGTGCTACAGCATAAAGGGTTATGCCAGGGTTTCTCAACCTTGTTTCTGCTTCGACCCCTAAATAATTTCACCGGACCCCAATGAGTTGAGCAATATACGAATATTTCGTATTAGTAAAACGTTTCTCCTCGTTAATATCATAATCGCAAAATCGGTTCGAGACTTTAAATTGGTAAAATTAATTAATTTTTTCAAAATTGGTCACATATTAACGTTCATAGTTTAGTCAGTGTAACGCAAATTAAAAAAAAATCTTTGATTTGGTTTCTTTTTTCGATTTACTTTCGAATCCTAATGTTTTGTTATATAAAAAAGCTACTATAAATAGAGTTATAATTTTTCATATACGATCGACTTTGTGCATCGTCTGATATAAACCGATTTTCCGGGGGAAAATAATCGTAAGTGAAAAAGTTTGTGTAATGTTTTTATAAGTGTTGACTTATACCCGTAAATTCGGTAACGGGTGTTTGCCCGTGGCCTTGATAAATGTAACAGGAAATTCGTGTATCGAAGAAATAAGAAAGGCCGCCGAACCTAACCTGTTTTGATTTAATGAGGGAATTACAGTTTAAGTGGGCAGTAGGGTCATCAAACTTTAGCCAACTTGGACAATTAATACTGTAAGCGCAGAATGGCAACATCCGGAACTACGGCTACTTCCGCTCGGAGTGGCGCACTTGGTACCGGCACGGAGATGGTGAATGTGAAAAAAGCGATGTTGACTTGTCGAATGCGATTTTATTAAAGTTTAAAAAAGTGTTTAGACATGGCTGGAAACTTATTGTCAGTTTTTGAAGCCATTGTTTGATTACACAATTTTTTAAGAATCATATTTTTTTTCAAAATCAGTTTTTAAGAGTCACTTTGAAAACTCTAAGTAGGCCTAATTTTCTTAAAATCGGTTCATTAAATTTTGCTAAAATTCGGTCATGTATATATTGTAACAAATTGTTTTAAACAGATCCTGGATGCTAATACCCAAGACCTTGAAATGAGCGCCGATCTTGGATCTCTTGATCACTTTTTACGATGGTTGTTGAAAATACGTAATTTTTTTATTACATAAATATGAGGTTTGTCTTACGTCAGCAGTTTTAAATCCTAAAAAAAATCACATTTAAATTGCTTCAATCCCGTTAGCGAGACAGCTGCGTGCTGCGTTTATTTTTGTGGATTGGAATTACAATCTAAAAGATAATTCCATGGACAATTATCTCACTTGGAAATATCAGACACTGCCACGTGACTGACGTGAATGTTTTGAAACGGTCATTACTTCCTGTGCTGAGTGCCTAACCTAAATAGTGACCAAATATAAACATGCCGTGACGCCAGTTACCAACATCAGGAGTTGCTTTTTTATTTATGTTGTTATATTTGTACATTAGCAGTAATAATAAAGTACATACGTAATTTTTTGTCAATGGTGAAATGTAATAATTTCCAAAAATTAGGTTCACGGTATTAGGTTAGTAGCTTATATTATTATTTTTTAAATCTTTGTTGTATTTGTAAATTATTGGGTGTGTACTTAGTTTTTCCTAAAGTAAAGTGGATATTTTTAAGATTTGAGTTCACTCCGAGACATTTTCAAATGTTTAATTAATAATTATTACTGTTTAGATAGTAGTATTAAATAATGTGTATTTAGTTTCTTCACTAATTTTAGGGTAAATTTCCTAAACTTATTACTTAAGTGGTTCCCGACAGATATTGTAAATAATATTAACACGTTTATTATTATGTAGTGTAAATATTATATTAAAACAAAACAGTTATTTGATATCACTACTTCTTGTCCGACATTATAGAAGTATCGTTATTTTTTCCCCAAGTTGTATCGATAACAAATATCGTATCGAATGCGATATCGGATCTTCCCTGGATAAATAGTCCTGTTTATTTCCTTCTCTTTGTTTGTGAAAGTGATACATAAATAAAATGCGATACAGTTTTGACCGATATTATCGTACGATATAAAGTTCTGGTATCGATACCTCGATATTTACATCCGCAACACACGATAAATCACGACAAGCAACTCTCTAGCAAACGTGTTTCCAACCACAACATCACTGTGAATATTTTTTGAAGTGACTACTTATCGTGGAGTACGGATGTATGTTTTGCACGGGGGAAAAATTCAGTTTGGCTTCACGATCCAATAACATTCAGTTGCCGCTCTAACACATCCACGCGCGCACTCTAGTCAACATTATTATTTTTTTTAGGGATTAATAAAATTTATTTTTAAAGTGAACACTTGTATGGTCACGGTGGACAAAACATGGGTAGGCTATAAACATTTGCTTTCGTGTCACGCTTGAATCTGTAATGCTTACTTCACAGTATACATTATTCTTGTACATTACATCTATATGTCTAGGACTATATGTCATAATAGTGAAAAAGTCCCGCACTGAGCATATGCAAAGTTTAGCGACTCCTGAAAAAAGTGTTTTCAAGGTCCTTAATCTGGGTTTTACACCTTACTTTGTGTATGGTTAAGTAAGCGTGTTCTTATATTATCCTACCGTAATTCGGCGAACACGCATCCATTTTGTCAGCTGAGTTCCAGAATTACGTATGTGTTGGCGTTATTTTATTCTATACGGGCTCACCGTTGACCGATTTCATTACAAGCTCGGCCATAAATCGGGCGTATATTAATGTAGGTGACGTCACTAGAGGTTAAGCCACGTAATTTGCATACCAGCTAACTGAAGGCGCCTGAGGTGGGACACGTTGAACACCGTTCACTTCCAGCCACACAAGGTGGAAGCAAAGTTTCGTTATTTATTAATAAATGGTTCTGGGTAATTATACAAACTTCCTGGCATTCGTATAAGACGTTCAGTAGACGTTTATCGAAACAACTGTTTATAAAATGTCGGTCACGAGTACTTTGACGTAAAATTAAGTCTGGTTCAGGAGCTGTTTGGTAGAGAAAACCACTCGGTAACACAGTAACAAATAGGCCTATACTTCTATAAAGTCAATGGAAATGTTAAACTAAACAGCTGATTTCCTATCAAAATATTGTTTAAAGTGAGGTTATATTTATTGTCAGTGTTTACAATGAATACAAAGTATTCATTTTTTTTTTTGTGTTTAACGTCCGACTATTTTGCACACTTGGGCAACAAAGTATACATACAAGTATAATAATTATTATTGTATTTTAATTATTATTGAAATATTTGTGTTTGACTTCCTGATTAAACAATTAAAATGATAAATGTATTTTTTTAGCAATTAATTACAACTGACTAAAAAATTCCATCTGTTCTTTGCAATAATTCAGATTTAATAATTTTAGTTTCAGTACCTATAAAAGTTTGTGGCTTTTTCTTCTTGAATTAATTAAAAAATGGACCTCACTTATTGATTAATATGAAGTTTAAGGCGCATGTTAATCAATTTCTTAGAAGTTTATCAAAAACAAGTCCAGCGAAATTAATAAAATATCGCTCACGAGTACTTAACGTAAAATTAAAAGTCTGGTTCAGAAGCTGTGAGGGGCAGGGAAACCATTACCTCTAATTTCTCTTCAAACTTTGTTATTAATATTTTATTAGGTTAGAGAGGGCAAGAAAATTGTCTTGAATAGTATGTAAATTTGGAGGGTACTTTGCTGCATGTACCCTTGGATTTCTTCCTTTACAATATCAATATTAAGGTCATCATTCCGAACACACCAAGGTGCAAGGTGCAGTAAGTCTGAATCCTTTTAATGTTTTTGTCACTTGCACATCCCAAAGTTGTACGCCATATATACAAACTGGTCTCAACAAATATATTTATATATAAATAGTTTACTCGTATTATGTAGTGAAAGTTAAGATCAGCGATCAAGCAGGCAATGCATCTTTTTGTATTTGATATTTAATTTCTTCTTTTTCCTTTTCATTTCATTTTAATTTTTAAATTTCCTTTATTTAAAACTTAGTCCATTGACAAGGCGAAAGTCTTCGTTATGACCGAGTTTCCGAACCGAAATACTCTAAAATCGCGTTTTGTTTGGTTAATGTAGGGGCGGGTGATTATTATTCGTAACATCTTCTTACGTTATGGAGAGAGGGGGGTCTTCAAATTATTTTTGTTCACATTAGAAGTAGCCTACTCTTCAACGAATTGAAAACGCCCGTGTAAAAATCATATGACTGAAAGTGAGGTAAGGCGTGGGAATAGGTGTTGTGAACTTGAAACTGGAACAAGTCTAGGCTAGGCACAGCATGGTCAAATTAGAACTGTATATATTATTTATATTAGTGTGAAAATGCTGAAGGTAGATCGGCCAGCTGCATAACAGTGCTCGCTGTTGGATAGGACAGTTTTATATGTAACCTCTGTTTGTACGTAGGTGGATAGTATTTCACGATGTTGGTGAGGTTAGGTTACTATTGTTTTGACGCGTCGAGCATGCTCTCTGTCTCGTTGCTTGGTTTGCGGCCTGATATGGAACAATAAACACAAACCTTCCGTGACGCGCCGAACAAAGCCCCCTCCCCTCCCCCAGTCTTGTACTTTATAGTACCTACTTCCGATATGCAAGTGGTTCAACTCTGTACTATTCGATTAGAAAATGAAAATTTTAAGGCTGATTGCATAATTTCTGGAAATCGGTTTGTTACGACATCAGAATTCGTTAAAATTTATGTCAAAAGTAAATAACTCGGTGTACCAAATTTTAAATAAAAAATTGGGTTTCTATTAAACCGAAAAATAAAACAATTCTCGTGATACCATTGAATATAGATGGACTAGAAGTACAGCTCGTTATAAAAAGCGTGTTCGATATCAGAGGCTAAAGTTCAAGTAGTTACACTATTTGCCGCTACGAATGCTGCTGTCTGCAAGGAAAAGAAGGAAGATGTTTGAGAAAATTGACAATACTCTTACACGTTTTACTGTTTGATAACCCTATGAGATGGTAGCTATGCTACCGAAATGTATATCAATGTAAAGTAATTTAACTAGCTTGATATATTAGTTTCTTTTCATTTTGTGACGAGATTTTTGCTAGCGTGAAGATTCGGATTGGTTGTCCATAAACTGTTTTAATTAGAAAAACAAACATTTTCTAAAAACTTGTCAGCTGATTGTAGCTTCCGAACTACTTTTTGGAGGAAACGTTTCAGTGTACAAAAGTTTAAGTAACGTTTTTGCACCGTAATTTATTTCCAAAGAGATACAAATGAGGCTCGGTTGTACCCATCAGCCAATGAATTGATGTCCCATAAAACTAAGGGGCATATTACACTATCGAAGAAAGGTAAAATTTCTTTTATCAAACTTTATATTTATTATTTGTTATAAACTTCACTATGTAGTCTATTATTTATAATGAGTCTTTGACATGTTGAAATCTTTGACAAACATTTCAAAATACGTAGGTATAACCTCAAATTTTTGTAATTTCTTGTTTGTGTCACATTATCCTTCCGTTCCTTTCGTTGCATACAATTTAAAACGATGGCAAAATTGTCACGGACTTTTGAAGCAGTAAAAACATTAATTCTACAATATGAAAAAGAAGAGTGTTTATGAAATATCCACACTAATGCTTACAAAATTTAAAATACATTCATTCTTAAAAATCGTCTATTTGAATCACGATCTTCCCAGTACAATTCTTTAATAATAGCTCTTATCTTCCTGCTTATCCACCAGCAAATAGTTTTTTCATTTTTCTCTCTTTTTATTTAGCAGCACCATAGCAAAATAAACGCTTAAATGCAGCAGTATAACAAGTCAGCATTATTCGACCCATTTCATTAGGCACTTGAGCACTTGAGTAAACATAACCCCAAAATATGTCTAGTTAATAGCTAAGCTGATCAAAGAAATTTGACGAACGTAATATGTTTTCTTTGATAAAACTTTGACAAATATCGTTGTCAGTTGTAATTCTGCAACAAATATAGAGGAGGAAAATGCTTAAACAAGTCAAAGAAGACATTTTGGTCCGGTGACGAACAGGTATAGCCTTAAAATAGTACATTTATTCAACCACATCGTCTGTTGAAATAAGAAAACAAATTTAACCTTTGAAAATACAATACACGTATGAACGATTTTATGAAAAATATTTTGGTTAGATATGTTCACTACTTACAATGTATGTAGGCACGAGATACAATACGCCGTTATTGTGCGTGCAACACAATTCCTTATTGTTCTGATTACAGCCGCTCGAAAATGTCAAAGCGATTTCATTTAGCCTATACATCCATTTCGCTGTTTGTATGCTCTTTGTGACCTGTTAATTAGCTCTTTGAGGATTAATGCAATGGGATTCGTAAAGTTTCTACATTTTATAAGCTACTGTGTGTTAGTAGGCTACTTCGAATATGGTTGAAAAGTCAATCTCTAGACTCTAGAATACAGTTTTGTGTGGTATTCTTTTAGTCAGATGTGATTGAAACGGTACAAACATTTATTGCGGCAACATAGTAGCTTGGACAAGTCCGTTACCCAGCGAAATCGGTTTATTAAATTTTACTTTATCACGTGAGCGATACAGCTGCGTGCTGCGATCCAGTTTTGCAGCTTAGGCAAGGTACAATATAGGTTTTTATGAATAATAAATAAAACGAAAAGGTTTATTAAGAAGTCACCAAAATCTAAATAGGTGCTTTGCAATTCTAGCAGAAAAGCAATCGAGGACATACTTTAATATGCAAATTAAGTTGAACAAATTGTATAAATGCTCGTCGTTATTATTTCCTCTATTGGGCTAGGAACACCTGCAGTTAAGTCCGCCCCCCCCCAGTAACCGGCAGTAATATCTGTATCTATGTTAAATAACTTGTGTTTAGACTAGAGAGGTGAAAAAAATAACTTCGTGTTTTTTCAGTGAATGAAAATTACGTTTTTTTGAAGAATGAAACTTCAAACTTCAAACTTCCTCAACACGTTTTCCGTTCGTTTTTTACTAATGAAAAAAGCTATGTTAGAGCCTAAGTTTTAAGTTTCTCCTGTAAATCCGTTTGGGTAGCTGTGGTTAGAAAACATGGAAAATTTCGCGTAAGTACCAAATTTTGAATTAAAAACAAAACAGGGCGATTTATTTTCCTTTTTCCCCATTTACTTCCAAAAAATAAATTTCTTTTACTTCAAATTTATTGCACTGACTTGAGCAAAACAGTAACACCCGAACCGACATTTTCAGGAATAGGCAACCAATAGGAATACGTTACGTTTGCATACTCACACAATACATCTGAGTAAAATGTTGGGTAAATCGTTACATTTTTCGACCAAGATGATTTTATAAGCACAAGATTCGTTAGAACTACTTTAAATCTGGTTGTTTAGCAAGCGTGTATATAACAGGTAAGGACTTTACATTCTGTGCCCAATAAAAAAACGTGTACTCTGAACTTAACTTTGAGTTATTGAACACTTACTGTAGATAGAATTTATGTGGTTTTCTTGCAAGCGACCTTTAGTTTTAAATACATTTTCAAACCGGTTTCGTATTACATTATTTTTCAACCCGTTCTATAGACATAAAAACACAAAATGTTTAGGTCACTATGTGAAATACCGTACGATGAAAATATCCATAGATTTTGATGGATTTATTAGTATTACGGTACTCTATGGAAAATGCAATTTTACTTGGGTGTCCGTGCACAGCGTTTGAAACTAAACTGATTGACCGATTTTGATAAAATTTGGCATGCAGTTGGTTTAACCGTACCTCGGCACGATTTAAATTTTTTCAAATAACGTTGACGCTCTTCTTAGGTCAGAAAATTGTTGAAAATCGTATTTTATTAATATCGGCATAAACAATTTTGTTTAAATTTTGTTCAAACAAATCATACAGAAAACCCGCTTCGAAAACTATCTAAAAACGAGATTTTGTTAAATGTCGGTCATTTGTGAAGATTCGGAACTCAAATTGTACCAAATTTGAATAAGTAAGTTAATGTTCGAAAGGAAGCTTAAAGCGAAAAAAAACAAAAATAAACCCTGACCGCCGTCGTGTTTGTTTTTCCCTCATACTACAGTTTTCTTTTCGTCGCTGAAATTTGAACAAATAAAGATGAACGGAAATTTTCGAACCGGAAATGTTGGGAAAGTTTTTGTAAGTTTTTCATTTTTCGTAGAAATAAATAGGGTAACATTATTTTAGTTTTAACAAATTTAAAATCAACACCTTTTGGCGTTCAACAATACTGAGTCCGTATATCCAATGGAATCGATGTAACTTCTCTAAAGAGAATGCAATTCGTCCAATTTATTTTACACAATCCCCCCCCCGTATGTTTGCTTTATTCGAGTGTTTTGTTAGAACAGCCCTTTAACGAATAAAACTTACAAGATCAAATCAAAAGTCAACTTTGTTCGTTCTAATTTTCGCATTGTGTTGTTACAAGTGACGTCACAGATATGATGCAACTAAATGTGTGTAAAGGAATCCCCCTGAGCATGGTTGGAGTGGGGGGGGGGACAAAATGCCATCTCGCGGTGCGGATCAATACCATGGCACTGTATAGCGCCCCTACTACCTTTCCGCTCCACGTGCGCGATTTTACCACGAGATAAATCAGACGGATTGTTATTCTCACGTGTTTTAAAAGTACCTTTTGAATTTCCTTGTAAATTACTCGTTAGTTTCCCCCGCTTTAAAGTAACACTTCAATTTCTTGGACATGTTTGTTAACCGTAGCCTATTTATTTTTTTCTGTCGACAAAGCTCAATTTTTAGAATCACTCGAATTATTCTTACCGGTGTGCCATCATGGTAAGGTCCAGTACCTTTAATTAAGGGCCGATCATGATGTATAAACATTTTTTGATAGGGTCTTTGTAAGCAATTTAAATTTTTTAAATCCATCGAAATAGAGACAATTATTTTCAAGGCGGCCAGGGTTTATTTTCGTATTTTTATGTACGTTGGAAGACAAATATGTAAATTTATGCCTTTGCGAATCAGCCTAAAAATCGATTTTGGTAATAGCTTGGACAAGACCGTTACCAAACAAAATGCGTTCAGTAGTTTGAAAATAGCGGCTCCATCGTAATTAGCGTTAAAATTTGCCTAAATTAACAGTTACATTGTTTAAAGAAATTAAAATTAGGAAAATGATTTTTATGAAATTTAGGCACTTTACTAAAGTTTAAATTTTTACAATGTTTTTAAATTATGTAGGTCTACTTTATTATTGAATTAAGAGCTTACCCTCGGAAGACTAAATTTATTACGGTAAGTTACGGTTTTAAGCCATTTTCTACGGAATATATTTCCAACAACCGAATCGAGTTAGTTGTTTTTTTTTTAATTACATTTATTCGTTCTTAATAACACGAATTCAATGAATTGTTTTCGCGATTAAAAACACGTTACCTACTTTCGTGCGATAGTCATTTTGGATTAACATATAACATAATATATTGGACACACAATAAAGCGTTTTTGTGCAAAAATTACCGAAGCTAACAAGAGTGCCTAAAAAGCATTTTTATCTTTTCGTATTGTCAGTGTAATTTTTTTAATTTTAAAATCACGAGTTTATTTTTTACTCCCAGAAATTTAATAATCAAATTTTAAAGAATTCAACAGTAGTTCATCGTTAGTAGTGTATATTAAGCCGACCTTCCTCGCAGCTGTAATAAAGGTATTGACCTTGCACAATGTCAAGGTCGCAACTGAATGGCTTCGAGATAAATAATAGTGTAATTGTGGTGAACCACGAAAGTTTAGACTTTCTTTGCTCGTTTTATCGACAGAAAAACGTTAAACATTATCATTATCTACAATCAACTGAAAAGATAATAACTTCGGCTAATTTTTAAATAGAGTTCGTTGTAAAATGAGTTGAGTGTTCAATTGAGTGCCTTATCGAGAGTAACTTTTCTTACTGTGCACAGAATATGACAGTAGGGTTGGTGATCTTGAAAAAATAATAATATTTTGATTAATCTACCTCTGAAGATCCCTCGAGTCTGTCCATCTGTAAACATACAGAAGACCGACATAATTGTATTGTAAAGTTTTTCAGTTTGGTTATTATATCTCGGCTCCAAACTATTGTATTGTGTTCTCAAATGTTAAGTACTCAAACAAAACGTACAGAGCCCCAAAGACTAGGTTTTGGAAATAAAAAAAAAAAAAAAAAAAAACAATAAGTGGAAATAGTGTGTGCACAACGAAAAATAAACTAATTAGCGGATTTTAATTAAATTGTATATTTAGTGTAGATATAGGTTGCCCATATACCTGCCCATATATCCTGCCGTCAGGAACAATTGCTACTCCATTCTCCTCATACACTACTTCATAAGGAAACACGAATACGGTTTTTTTAACGCTTGTACTCCATGCTAGTTAAATTAATGAGGACGATGGACAGTGTTAACGGCAGTAACTGCGGCTAGAACTAACAACCTTGAGGTGCGCAGACTGACCGGTGCCTTAGCCAAATCGACTACCGAGCCCTAGGGAATACGATGCGGGACTCAAGAAGAATGGTGACATAAAGGAATGTCGTGCTGGAAAGACAACCAACAGACCGCGATGCAGACGAGATTCCTGACATTGCTGGAAAAACAACCCACAAACTACGACAGGGGTTGTATTATCCTGAGTAGGGGATAGGCCTATCTCTTAAAACTTCGGTTCTGAGGCTGCTGATAAAACCCGGAAAATTACATGCTATGTCAAATTCGATTTTCCACATTTTCCCATACAGTTTAAGGAGATTCATAACTTTGGTTACATATTTGAAATATGCAATTAATTTACGGTTCCAGAATAAATTGAAAAAAACCAAAATTAACCTCGGCCGTCGTAGGGGTTTAATGTTGCTATTCTGAGCGTTATCTTGGCCCAAAATCACCAGAACGGAGATAAAGAAGCAGTGTACTACAAACTGTATTCCATTTTTGACGGATGAGCTTGCTTCCGAACCGTTAATCGAAATTAACGGAACCCGAGGTCATAAAAACGTTTATTACCGTATTTTATATCGATATTTACGTGGGCAAGCGTGCCCTTTATCGTTAAGGAAAATAATTTTCTGTACGGGAAAAAATACCTTCCGAACTATATTATTTGCATCGGCAGGAAAATGCAACACATATTCTACGGTAAAACATTCCAAGGTCACACGAGCGTTACAGATTAGATCACCTGTACAGGTAAAACTGCTGTCCGTATAAATCGATACTCAACGCTTTCCATCGTCCTTGAACGCATTCTTTGGATCATAATGGTTTCTACGATGAACTCAGTAAAACCACTGCTGTCGCTGATTATCAGTTTGTTAAAGGCAAAGTTTTCAGTCAAGGTGAGGCTCCAGTTTCCAAAAAATATCTAAACGATTCGAAGATTCAAATCAGCGTTTTTGTTAAGGTAAAAACAAACATTGTTCTACGTCGCACATAATAGACTAACCGCATTATCCTTTGGCATTATGTAAACTTTTCTGCATATCTTTATTCTGGTTAGGCTAAAGAGGATGGATGATCAGCGTTAACGGCAATAATCCCAGTCCAGACTCGAACCTACGACTTTTAAGTGTGCAAGTTCGGTGACTCAGTAGACCGACCGGTGCTGATCACCTCGGACACGCCGAAAGTACAAATAATTGGCGCATAAACTTCCTTATATTCAATTAAATTATTCAGAAGATGTTTGAGATGAACTCGTAAAATCCCAAACAAAACGAATACTTTAATATTTTCTCCAAAATAATTTCAATACAAGACCAAAAGCAAGATAAACCCCACTTTTGTTACGAACTTATACTTTAAAATCCCATTTTAACTTCTACAATATACTTTGTAGCCTATAAAAGTAAAACTGAGTAACTGAAACGTCGTAAAAAAATTGATAAGTCGTTAAGCCAGTTTAATTGGAGTACAGACAAATTCAAGGTCAGCGGATACATAAACGTTCAGAAACATAACTAATGATGATTTCTAGGTTATAGTTTTTAATGTTACGTTATCAGAAACAGAATTAGATTATCATACGTTTAATATACATTCGTTTGTTTAATGATATTTGTTGAATTTTTCATATTATCATGTTTTAAATACATGTGTAAACACTTAGCCTATGTAAATGTGTATAGGCTATATACATAAATACGTTTAAGTAACATGTTATGTAACGTGAATATGTTACTGAAATGAAAATGTCATTAAAGTAACGTTATACTGTTGTGTTTTAAACTTGAAAAAAGGTAGAAAACCATTACACAAACACTCTTACATTCAATTATGTACACAAAACATTTGGTATAGAAGTAACCTGAAATTTGAAAAAAGAAATTCAGAGTAATTTCTCAAAATTGGTTCATTAGATTCTGATGTCAATGAAATAGCTGAATATCTTTTGTAAATTTTGTAGTTTCTGGTTGGTGTTCACAGTTAAGTCATTTAAACCAGCGATTCTGATAAGTAAATAAATACTGACTTACATTCATAATTTAAGTTCTTAAATATTTGTTTTAATCGAAGTTACATGAAGCTTTTACAGTTAGTTAATCGGAGAGCTCTAGTTAGCGTCGTTCTTTTTGGTAAGATCTTTAAATGAGGTAGTGATTTATATTTAAAATTTCTTGTTTAAATTTTCTTGTATACGTGCAAACTTGCACCATATATTCAAAAGTACATCTATGCTTTATAATCATTTTGTGAGTTTGGTTTTTCTCCACTAATACACTATAAAATTATCAGGGTGCCCATACTGACTTAGTGTATACTTCGTATAGCGAAAGGCGCCTCGGTGGCCTAGTTGACAGCGTACTCGGCGTTCACCCCGAGGACCCGGGTTCGATTCCCGGCCAGGGCTTGGCATTTTCATACGCTATAAATGATCCCATCGTCTGCATTAGCCCAAGTGTGCACAATAGTCGGACTTAAAAAAAAAAAAAATATTTTCGTTTACTGTTTGTTAATGTTAATATTTATTTTTAATATATGTAATATTACGTATATAAATATATGTAATTTATTTATTTTTACATGACGTGAAATAAGTATTTATCCCTAGGATTTGTGTATATTTTTTATAATCTATAATGGTTTTTATGCGTGTTAAGTTTTTGTTATTACATAATCTACTTAACATTACCGTCACCATATCTCAAAAAGACCCTTACGCCCTCTGGTTGGGAATCCCTGCTCTAAATGACCACTGAACATCCCCATATTGTCAGTGTTGTTTTATTATATTTTTTTATCTAGATTTATTCACAACACTGTACCACCTAAATGCAATTACTTCAAGTACGGTTACTTGCCCATCTACCGAGCAACCCTCTGTGTACACTTTGTACCCTTATATCCCCTCGTTTAACAGACGTTGTATAACGTTACATTCATTTCACGGATCTACGGGAATTGTAAGAGGGGAGCGGGGTAGAAGAGAAGCCAAATTTATTGACTTTTCCTCCCGGGAAATACCAGACGGCGAGTTGATACAGTTAAAGGAGTTAAATAACTCCCTTATTTGTATCCGTTTGATATTTTCATAGGAAAAACTAAGCAGTAAAAGAAATACTCCGCCATCAACAGAAATTTCCAATCTATAATTTGCTTTTTTACAAGATGAAAACGCCACAAAACTTTCATTTCATTTAGCCCTTACGTTGCAGTGTAAACAGCCACTCTTTAGCAGATGTACACAATTAAGCGGTAGAATCATAAATCGGCTTATCTGTGATACGCACCGGTTACCATGGAAACATACTCGTGGTAACAGCTGCTGCGTTCGTACCACTTGTAAATTCATCTGTGAATCAATGCATTTTTGTGTTCATTTTATTTCCTCACTATATAAAAGTATATATATAGTGCCTATGCAAAACCGATCTTCAGATTTTAATGAATTTATCTTTATTTAGGTTTCTAAACGGTCGAAAAAAATGGTTTCTAAACGGATGGATGTGCATATCGATTATGGCTAAATTAAATTAGCGATTTCGATGGTATCCCACAGCATGGTATGGTTGACTACATCTCCGGATTATCTTTTTAATTAAAAAAAAAATCGTTTTCAAGCCCCCTTTTAGTAAAATAAACAAACAAGACAATATAATCAAAGCATTCTCACGATTTATATGTTATAATGGGGGTCATCCGATTTTGCTGAAATAATGGCAAAATATGAAGACTTTACGTAGATAAATAAGATCTGTGGTTGATTACATCTGGAGCATATTTTTAATTTTAAATATCGTTTTCAAGCACTTCCTTCGTAAAATAAACAAACAAAACAGTATAATCAATGCATTCTATCGATTTACATATCACAGTCGGTTCATTGGATTTTGCTTAAATAATTGGTAATGTATGCAAGTCTTGCAAGAAAATCAATGCACAAAATTCAAAATGAAAGACATTTAATTTCGGTTCACCCTTGAACGCCTTTCGTTATTCCTGATTTATTTTCTAACAGTGAATTTCTTTTATTTCAAATTCAGTTGACTGACTGTGACCAACACCATTTTCGGTTGTTTTTTCGATAGCATTGGTACCGGATATTTTTGGAGGGGAAATAATTAAATAATGTGGGAAATTTTTTGTATTGTTTCTTCACTATTTATTTGAACATACTGTTGCAGGAATACGAGTCTTTCTCTTTTAAAAAATACTATCGCGCGTTTGTGTGTCAGCAAAGCAATTTTACAGAGGTTCGGTGGTCGATGTAGCTAAAGCAGCGTTCAGTCTACTGCGTCACTGAACTGCGCACATAAAGGTTCTTAGTTCGAGCCACATTGCTCCCGTTGCTTCTTACCGTTAACGCTGATCCTTCGTCCTCATTAGTCTAACTGGCATTAAGAAAGAAAATGTGCTTTAAACTGTTATAATTTGCAGCAGACCCGCCCGATTTTCTGTCAGTTCGGTTATGTCATTGCATCTGTAACGATGCCAACTCTGCCTACACAAAAGGGCATTCTTCAGAATTAAATCCGTGCCAAGCGTTGTTCAGCGAGAGTGAAACCTTTACACGTGAAGCCATTATGAAAATAAAAACGCATTATGGGCAGTAAAAAGAATGGTTGCGGTAGAAGGCGTGTCTGACGGCAAACTTTGTTTTATAGCTGTTAAATCCAGACCCCGCGACCCAAGGCAGAACGGGGGTCAGTCAAAACATCCGTCTCGAACAATAAACCCTACACAAGACGTCTTCACTGACGGAAAGAAAGTCCTTGGGCACTGAATTCAAAACCAAAACAAAGAAAACAAATGCACTGAAAAAATGTTGACGTGATTACTCAAAAAAAGGTTTGTTCAAAATTTGGCCACAGCTTTAGTTAGAGTGCCAAAATATGAAGTAAAATAAAATTGCGGTTCCAGAATAAATCGGACAAAACTAACTGCGGTCAGGGTTTATTTATCCCGAGCCATGTTTTTTGTTTAACAGTTGATGTAAGTTATGAATTTTCATAAGTAATTAAAATTTGTTTGGGGATATGTAGGCCTACCGATCCAATAGTGCTTTAACAAATTTTGTTTTGAAAAATTAAAAGTAATACCAACTATATCTACGTGATAAATTTCATCAACATTTGTCAGTTCGTTGCACAAATGTTCACAGACACAGACACAGAAGACGGATAGACGTTCAGTCAAAAATCTCAACATTAATTTTTTATTATCACAATGGGGACATGTTATTTACAAATAATAAATAATTATATATTACAACTGTAATTCGCTACAACATGCGTTTTTATGATTATTTTGTTTTTTACAACCGGTAACAGACGAGTTTCGATTTAGCAGACTCGCGGGTGAAAGTACTGTACTCGAAGAATATTGACGCCTACTGCCTATATTAATTCCTGATTGACAAGCAATTTGATTTGCTGTTCCTTGGGCGGCATATTTGCCGAACCTGTTTCAAAGTGATTTAGCAAGTCGGCATTTTTTTATGACAGTGCCAACTAATGATTTATTGTTTCTGTATAACTGCTGAAACATAAGGTCATAATAGATATGACCTGCTGACGCTAGTAAATACTAAAACTACTTATTTCCTTACTTCGATCTGTTGGTGCAGTCACAACGTTGGAATTTGCATAAATTAGTATTTCCAAATCCCACTGAAAATACAGATATTTATCTAAAGGCGGTCAGGGTTCATTTTTTTTACATGAAATGTAATTTTAAAAGCTAATTTGTGCGGATTTTAAAAGCTGATTATGATAGTGAAATCGGATTTTCAAAAAAAGTAACATTAAGGCCGGCATGAAGAGGATCGGAAACCGGAAGCGGAGTTCAGTCAGCTGAAAGAACGCATTTGTATCTTTAAAATCTAAATATTAGGCCTACTGTAACGTATTCTAGGAAACTGTAGTTTTCTGTTTAAAAACCCGTAACCTAGGAATGAGAAATAACAAGTTTGGAAGCGTGGTGGGGGAAGCGGAGACGGCTTAAACCGAACCAAGACAGAGTCGAAGCTCAACTCATTCCTCCACTCAGCTCCGTTACGCTTTCAGTGGCCGCGTTTACATTACATTACATTAAGAACAATTGGTTACATTTTGAATGCATAGCTCAGCGCAACTCATTTCCGCATTTAATGGCCATTCGCCTTAAGGTTTTGTTTTTTTTTTTAGTTCATTCCAGTACAAACAAATACTATCATTTGAAGTGTCTACAGTAAACCGGCTTGAGGAATTATTATACTTCATTTCTTTGGGTTAGATTAATATGGAAGTAAATAGCTATATTTCTTTCTAGACTGTAAAGTTAAATTTTCTGTGCCAGATTCTACCTCAGCAGGAAAACAGTTGTCCGCTGCGGTAACTAACATTTCGTGCCAGAATAACGTTGCACTTATCACGGGTCTCTGAAAGCAAATTACTCCAGATTTAACAAAAACCCTCCACAAGCCATCAATCAACTGGAACGCAGCTGCGATCAGACAATAGAGTACTCTTGTGTTGTAACACGTGTCGACAGCTAGCCCCTAAATATATCAGAAAGTTATGCTGCCGCTCTACCGCCCGGTAGCAAATTTAAATTACTGCATTATGCATTACTACTTAATCACCTTACAGTCGAACACATTTACTGAACAAAATCGTCCGGTGTAAATCGGACATCGCTGTGCCAGATATCGAAAACGAAGAAGTATATAAATTAATAAATATAATAATTACAGTATAATACAAACACTCCCCGAGGATTTAGACGTCCCTCGCGGTACCCGAGTACACTTACACTCACTTACACTTACAACACTATACTTACGACTTTAACACTTTACACTCACACATACATTTAAGGAAGCTATAATAGCCTCAATGTGTTTTTCGCCTTAAACTAACCATAACATAATACACTTTTACTTTATTAACTGAGTTTAAAATGGGATTATTACTGAAAAAAACACCAACACTGAAAAACATAGTTAAAGTCAGTGTAGCAAAATTGAAGAAAACAATTAGGGGCTTAATCTAAACACCCTGTTCGCCATTTTAATTTTAAATTTGGTACATTGACTTATGATTTTTTTATATAGGACCAAAATTTTAACGAAATCTGATGAATAGATTTTTATAAATTTGGGCGATTTTTCAGTCTTTCACCGATAAGCCTTGAACCGGTTTTTTTCTGTTTTACATCGCCCAGTATGTTTTGAGTAAAATTTGAACAAAATCGTTGGAGCTAAAAGAAATCAATTACTAAATTTAAATAAAATGTCATCGAAGTCGGCGAACGTTTAGCTCCAGTGATATGCACCGAACATACAGACAAATGAATATTTCTATTGTACTCAAGGGACCTTAAAACGAATAGATTTCAAATGAAAAGGTAAAACATTAGGAGGCTATCTTAATATTTTGAAAGTTCAGATTGTAATTTTCAAAATCACGTACCAACTTGCACTAACGTACGAGTATTGCATTTATAATAAGCCTTCTTAAAATCTTTCCGAGGGTAAAGGAGTGTCACTGCAGTAAGTTTTACATTTTCCGTTAACGTCCATCCTCCGTCCTTATTAACTAACTTTCCGAGATGACAAACGACAAACATAGTACGTAACTTTAAGGCGATTTTCATTGCAGAACCTGTACGTGTGGAAAATACAAACGCCTTAATCCTTGACAGTTTTCCAGATTAGCTAGCTGTGCCTTGACTTTCTCGTCAACACTACAAACGAAGGATTTCCAACATCCGAACACAGCAAGTTGATTGTCCAGTTTCTGTGTAATGTACAATCCTAGCGCCCTATTGTACTACATTGTGGTCACTGGTCAGTCTAATCCAGTGCATCCGTTTATCAATAGAATTACGTCACAATCGAGGATGAGTCACAGTGACGAAGAAAGTCAGTATATATATTCATGAAGGGGTCGATATATCGAACTCTGTCGTCGTCAAGGTCGACTGACATTGCTCGAGACAAGCGAGCGCTTCTGCTGGAATTATTCACACTTCAACTTCTTATCTACAACGTGGAGATAATTAGATTTTCTGAATCAACACTTACTTGTTAATGTAATTTGTTCGTGATTTTCAAAGATTGCGCAAAAAGGTGTTAAAATTATTTAAGGGATAACGTTGATTCAAGAAACGGTTGACTTCCTCTACGTGCTTCAAATTCAACTTCAAAATGATAATACTATTACGCGAAGCATTGTGATCGGTTTTGTACAAAAAATAAGACCTGAGTTATTGTAACTGCATATATGGAGTAACTACAGGTTCGTATGAACACCAGGGAACTCTCACGCCGCATACTTTTCCATTGTAAGTCCCTGAGAGTGCTGCACAATGCATGCGTATGTGACAGTTAATTGTGTGGGTAAAAAAACAGCTGACTGCCAAACAAAAACATTGTTGAAAGTAATATTTAAATTATTACTGTATCCAAGACTTAAACCAGTTCTAATATGTAAAAGTAGAAGAAAGTATTAAGTAGGTCTATTGTATTAAGTAACCTAAATATAATGAATGATATTGCAATAAAGCAATGTTAATAAAAACAGGTCATACAAGTATATCTATAACGTTTGTTCTAACAAAATTCATATTGACAAGAAATGGTAGGCCTACACGGGTTTTTGCAACAATTTTGCTTAGGAAGTAATCTTAAAGTAAAGTAATTAAATACCAGCAAATGGTATTATTTAAATTTATTTATTTACAGAATTCATGCTTTTTTACGT
Organism: Callitettix versicolor; assembly: GCA_022606455.1. Lineage (NCBI taxonomy): Eukaryota > Metazoa > Arthropoda > Insecta > Hemiptera > Cercopidae > Callitettix > Callitettix versicolor. The sequence goes on along the minus strand of CM040190.1, from coordinate 108,434,524 downwards.
TAAATTACGGATAGCGATTGCATAAAAAAAACGTTCTCCTCGTTCATGTACCAACAAGGAAAGTTATGATTGCCACATATTTCATAGTTTATAAAGACGTGTTCTTGGTGTACGTTGTTGTATATTATTCTTTCCTTTTTCCCTTTAACTGCGAAAGGTCGCACGGGCTCACTAGCAAATGAAAATCTTGCTAAGATATATTTTTCCGAAACATTTCTTCATAAATTTAAAACGTACAACGCAATAGTACCACACATTTCACCCAATAACTAATAGTGTTTCTGAAATAAACTGAATTGTAAACTGTTGTTTATTGAAAAATTGTAATAATACAAAGAAGTCCTCCAGTGCAAAAGAATTGGTTTTGCCTTGGATATGTTCGTTTTGCTAGATTTTCTTGAAATTTGTCACGTATGATTTATCAATACGTACAATGTATCGTGACTGTTTTTGAAGGCCCTTTTTTTGATTAAAAATAGGTTTTTCTTGAAATCGGTTGTAGCGATTTTGATCAATTTTTTCCTGAAATGGTAGTAACCTAATAAAACGTAAGGGTTCCATAAAAATCCCGTTCAGAAATGAAAAGAAAACAATTCAAAGTGGGCCTAATTTTATAAAATTGACTAATTTGTGTTCGACAACATAACCGACAACGATTTTGTTTAAACGGCCAAAATGTTGAGCATTTAAAAATTAATCTGATTTTTAAAAATCCGGTTCCGAATCGATTTGTTGTGGGACATAGTGAATGTGCGAAAGTTTTGTGTAATATTTTTGTGCCATCTTCGTTCTCCGGGTCCCGTGACCTTGAACCGCAGAGGTTAAATAATTGAAATAAAAGCAGTTTTACTTTAGCTGAGATTACACGGCAATTTGGCAAAAAGCTAATTTCTAGGAATTGCAAATTCGGCAAGAAGCTGTCTGACGCTGGAAGCGCATTCTGCTGATTACAAACTGGACTGTGAACTTAGTACAGGAAGCCGATCCCTTATGCGGCGGTCATACTGCTACAGTACTTCCGTTTTACAATTTTGGCGTTCGTTACAAGCAATTGTCTGGCTAAATCTGGTCAGACCACCTTGGCGAGCTGGAAACTTTGTACAATGATTGTGCAAAGATGGGTACTTATTATTGCTTATCCACGACAAATTATATTGTATCTATGTACAATCGGAAAAAGCTAATTACATAAAAACGTATGCTTCTTTAAGGATTTATTACTAATTTCCTTAGGGAACATATCTGTCGGAGCCGTCTTCGTGGTAAGGCCTAGAACTCTTAGATATATGTTTTAGCATTGTGGGGTATTGGCAATTTTGGTCCGATTTAACTCATACTTTGCCATGAAAACAAATTTTGAATGTTTTGACCAAGTTCGTTACCCAAGAAATTCCGTTCAACAGTGTAAAAATTGCGGGCATTCCAATTTTACACTTTTCTGAACTTTAGAACGTGCCAGACTAAATGTTACAATACAGTATACAGTACAAAGTAACCAACAAACACAGTTTTTGTCATAGTACTTCACGTCAGAGGCTCTAGGCGACCAGAACATTAATGGCTAAAGGAATGTCACGTTTTTTTCAGTCATCACGCGAGTTTAGAGAAAGTTTAATATGAAATGTAAGGAAGGAATGACTTGCCAAACAAGGAAGTCGCTAGAAACAAAGCGAACGAAGAAAACGATCATGATGATTTTCCAGGTAGTTCTAAAACTTTAGAGCTATAGCCTACACGGAACTGTTTAACGAAATGTAGGCCTATCCCGTTACTATACAAATGGATTGTTATTGTGTTCAACTGCGATACGGCGCACTTTTGAGTCGTGGACACTTTAATATTTCGTTTAACTTTTACACCATTTTTAGATTGGTGTTATTTTGGTCGTAAAAGTTCTAGTGGTTTTACGTCAGAAGTAGACAAGTGTTTTCGTAAATGGGGAATTGTTTTACTGCCTTTTATTCTGAATTAAACAGTTTTGAAGATTTTCAAAATAATATTTAATATTAAAGGGTAAATGATCACTTACTTTTGATTACAAGAAGTTAAAATAGCAAAAATTGTGATTACGTGATCGAACTGCCTTTGTGTAGAAAAACCGCACCAAATATTCTTGCTTCCAAAGATTTTAGAGTGGCAACAAAAGTGTGCTCTTCACGAAGTCCTCGCTCGTGGTAACGCATATTTTAAAGCCAGCGCCATTGTAAAAGCAGCTCAATATATTATGCGCGGACTATTTAAGAACGGTTCGGCGAAATGTTTCCTCCGCATTCCTCCTCCATCCTTACACGTTCGCAGGATCAACCTTATTTAGTGTTCCGTAACATATCGAAACACTAACGGAATCAAAGCAATGTTTGCCCTCGTTTCGGAACGTGTTTACTGCTAGACTTAAGCAACACGGTCACAATGTCGTTCTATACTTAATACACACAAATCTTATTTTTTTATCCGTGCAACTTCAGGCTGTCAAAAGGATCACGGTTTTTCTAACTACTGTATATACGTGGTGTGTATTTATAACGCCATATGTTGTGATTGCAATAAAATTAAGGTAGCTCTTACGTATACATTAAACAGTTAATTACAAACGGCCGCTAGAGCAGGGTATGCGGAGTGGGGGGGGGTAAAGAGGATGAGTGTATCCGAACTTCGAATACTGTGGCATACAGAAGCAATTATACTACCTCGTGGAACTCTGTGTGCTGAGATCTGTCAATGCAGAATATAATCTAAACATAATAAAAGGGTTTTAAAGCTTTTCCTTGATGACGAAGTTAAATTTAAACCGTATTTTAGATTCACAAGGAAGGAATTCCATAATCTGCTTGTTTAATTGCAACTGCCTTTACAAGTGATAAAACCAATTTCGGCCACAGAAAAGCTTGCTCTTATTTCAGTTATGTAAACCAATTTTATATAAATACGTTTTATGCATTCAGTATAACAGTTTCGTTACGAATTTCTTAGTAAAATATCTGTATCTGAGTTTCTGAGTTATATCTGAGTTATGAACAATTTTTGTTTACCGTGATGACCTGCGCACTCCGCACGAGACTGCTTTTGTACGAGTCATCCAGTAGCGAAAAGCGCAGTGCGCGTAAGATTACTGGCTGCCAAGTAGACGAGATGGACTTCGCACAAAAAAAATCCTATTTTTTTAAGATACCCAGGAATGTTTAAGGTACGTTGTCGAATGTGATTTTTCAGTTTTAGGCGGCCACCAACTGAGGGCGGGACGGTATGAAGATGAACGGCAACCGGAAACGGAGTTCAATCGGTTTAAAGAACACGTTTGTATCTTTTAAACCTAAATATTTAGGCCTACTGAAACGGATTCTAGGAAACTACTGCGTTTCATAGCCGTAACCTAGGCAACGGTAACCTTGGTAACGAGAAACAATAAGTTTGGAGGCGAGGTGGGGGAACCAGATTCAGAACCGATTAGACAGAGTCGAAGCTACGCTGAGCGGAGTCCGCTCCACTCGGATCCTTTACGCTTTCAGTGACAGCATTTACATTAAAAACAATAGGTTAGATTTTGAATTCTTAGTCCGATCTGCATTTGTGACCACCCGGTCTTCACAAATTCTTAGAAAAAAGGTTTTTTTTAGTAAAGTCTAATTATTAGTTATACGGAATTAAAGGGGCGTGAATTTGGCCATTTTAACATCTATCGTGTTTTAAGGTGTGTTGATGAATTTTGCGGGACGCGTGATGCGAGGAACATTTATATTGATACATAACGGTATATTTTGTGCGTCGCAAGTCTCACATTAAATTAATTATAATTGAAAATTTCCGTGTTTCCGCCGGGATCGAACACGTGACCTTGTAACCACTACACTACGGAAATATTGAAGAAGTTAGACCGATTTAAATATATGAAATGAATCGTTAATTTAATTTCGGTAGTTATATTAAAATATGAGTTGTTTTATATTAATTCATAAGGTCAGCTGATTTCATTGAACGGCTACAGGTTATGTTGTTAAAAACTAGCTATGTTAATTTATCGTGTTTTTGAACAAATTATCCTAATTAAAATTAAAAAAAGAGAAAATATGATACATTATTTTTATTTTTAGTTCAATAACAGAATTTTTTGAATGGGAATCTATATTTGATAAAGGAACAAACGGTCGGTTAATTCCGAAGTATTTAGGATGTGTTTCTGTAAAGTATTCTGGAATACGGTAACACGGTAGGCTACAATGTGTTGCTTATCGCATTTAAATTGCATTATTCTGAGGAATTTTAATGGCTGGTGTATAAAAGAAGTTGCATAACAGAACAGAAGAAAGAATTACCGCTTTGTTGTGCGCGTGACGTTCAGGCCTGTTTGTTCGAGTTCCGAGACCTCTTTGTCTAAAGATTTCTTAGAAATTAATAACAAGCCGATTAAGGAGGCCGGTCACACAATGACGGTTTTTTAATAATTTCCTTTAACATGATTTAGTGTACAAGTCATGCTCACGCGCGTTTCAGTTTAATGGAGTAGTAAAAAAAAAATGATTCACTTTCAATTTACGTTGCGAAACGCAATGATTCAGCTGAAAGTAACCTTGGACCGTTGTTATGAATGGAGTCTCGATATTTTTAGAAGTTAATGTTTTGAAATGTTTTTTAATTGGCATATTGTTATCGCTCGTTAACGGGTCCTATTCTTATCTAAAACAAGTTGGACATAATAAGTTGCTCGTTCTGTTTTCGATGCAAAAGCGTAGGTTAGAATTGAAAATCGATTTTACTTTGGCCTACACACTGTACGACGTGATTGCTTGGTCCATTTTCAGATCACTGGAGCCCAAAAAGTAACTTATGGTCGTTGGGAGTAACTTATAGTCTATACCACCGACCGATTTTTGAAATTTTGCATAATATCTTGCAAATGTATATCTTGGGACCGTTTTGATTTTGAAAAAAATAAAAATTTGAGTTGGCTTTTTGGGACAATTAATTTTAAACTGTTGAATTTTTGAGAGTTTTAGCGTAGTGTTTTCACCATTTCTTTGTACTTTTACAGTCAAGTTTCTATTTTACTTTTTTTAAATCTAGAATAAAGACTTGCACACCAGATTTTATGACACTACGTAGGGCCTACAGAATCTGCAGCTGTTTTTAAAAACCAGTTTGAACTGAATTGTTGAAACATCAGTATCCTGTATCCTGTACTGTATGGTTTAAATTTATTTGCTGTTTTGCGTGAAAGTTTAATTAATTTATGCAGGAACACAATGTTCAAAAGAAGTTATTTCTATATTTATAACAAGGAAAAGAATTGTGAGGAGCGGAGAGCCGGATCATGAGCATGGTGAGATACTGATACAGCGTGGGCAGTCGGTTAAGTTCATCTTCATTCCGACCTAATTGCTCTTGACAAGCACAAGTGTGAATTGCATCTTTTGGTTGTGTTGGGCCACACAAAGGAAAGCCCAGCTAAGCGTTGTAATAATTAGAGAGGCTTGGTGGAGTTTACGCCCACATATTCTACCAAACTACTGTAGGCCTAATTAGGTTTGGCACTGTTATGGATTCTCGCAGGCGGAATTTTAAATCAGCTGCGAAAGATTTGATTTAATTCTTCAGGTGGTTGAGAATACTTTCTTCTCTCGTTGTTGTGTCGGTTTCTTGCTCTCACGTCAGTTCGAAATCCGTTTTAGTAAGTTTTCGTTAGAACCAGCACAGAGATATGGGCCTACTCAAATTTTTATGTACGCATTTAAAGTATCAAAATTTGGATTGAGAAATTAAGCCAATATTCCGAACCAGATTTGTGGAATAATTGAACTCGAGAAAGTTTGTTTTTTTTGCGATTCATTAATTCTGTTTTCTTGTACGTCTGGAATAAAATTAATAAATATGTAGGTAAATAAGTTATTTATAACGGAAATTGTTGTGGTTCGTGTAAAACAAAATATGCCCTTAAGTGTAACGCATGATAGGCTTAAATTTCCTAAGCAAATGTATTCCTGTTGACTGTTGTCTGGGCCGGGGCCGGGTATGCTAATCCGAAACGTTCGACTTGATGTATTGCTCATTCATACCCACCGAACCGGCTTTAACGGCAGTATCAATGGAAGTGCACCAAAAATAAACTTTCATTAAACAACAGTTCTTCCACAATAAATTGTTTCCTCGGCCCGAAACGAAATTAGCGACTGGAGAACACTACGGGCTCGGCTCAAACCGGATCCGATGTTATCAGTTCGATGTTTTGGGCACGGTCTGTAGTGGAGGCTGTTTGGTTTCAAAAACTGCCTAACGAACAACGTCACCGGCACGTTATTTTGTGAATTACTTGGCAAATATTTGCTAAGCAACTGATAAGGTTTTAAATATTTCTGTGCTCACTGAAATTGGGTCATTTATATCGTGTTTTTTATTGCCTATAAAGGTATTCAACTAATTAGCAATGTTTTGTTTTGACTTGTTAAAACGTAAAAAAAGATAACAATATCTACACTATTAAACTGAGTAGAGACAAAGATTATTATTTAATGAATTAAAATATGGCACAGTTAACTTACCTTCACCTAACATGAAGATAAAATAGGTAATATCTGCCCTAATATAGAAGCCCGTACTTGTAGTTTTATTTCCTTACAGACTTAAGCATGTCGGCTCATGTTCTAGTTTTAAAGTTTTAGGTTAGGCACTTGATAAAGAGTGTACATACTTGAAACTCTTTAATTGTAAATCAAATTGGATCGTACCAGTTGTTCGTTGAAACTCATGAAACCAAATGTGTTCCATTAAAAACAATGGCAACACTACTAATCAGTCGACATTGTGATTAAAATACATATAAATATTAAATACAATTTGGTTAGGTACTGTATAGTTATAATACTTTATGGTAATTTGGCGTTATCTGAATTGGATTTAAACTTAATTATTTGACTAGCGTAGCGGATTATTGACTTTTTCTATTTAATAAAGTTTAAAACAATTCTACTGTAGGAATCGTTCACCAATCGCCGCGCTCGAATTCAAAAACACTGGGCTCACGTGTATCTGCCGTGTTTTTAACGGTTTTGAGAATCGGAAAGGTGAGAACAGAATTTTATTGAAATATTCGCACAATATTTATTGCAACATCTTTGTCCATCACCTCGTCCGTCGGCTTACCTTTGTTAACTGAATATCCTAAACAACGCAATCCTAAAACATCCACTTCATCACTTTATATCACCTGTATCACTCTATTCACGTGAGTTCTGAAAGCGACTGGCGTGCTTAAGTTTCTCTGACAACTGTTCCCGCTCGCAATGTCGGCTAGCTTTCCTATTGGTCGGCGGCGGCGCATGCTCAATGGATACCACGTCATCTGCACCGACTTGCTGCACTTTAAAAATCGTTAAAACACAGTGACCATCGTTTTAAAAAGCACGGCACGCGTGATGCATAGATCAGTATAATTATTCAATGAAGCTGTGGGATGTGTATTGAGCAACTGCATCCTGCATTTTCTTTAATTATCTGCCGGATATTAAAATTAAAAAGATTAACTATGTTGACGTTTGATGGAGCTTTGGTTAGTGACGCTGTTGCAAGGATGTCGCGGGTCAGAGGAAGAAATAATAAAACAAATTTTATATCGATATTTCACACAAAAAAGTAATTGTACAATCGATTTTATACTAAAGGAATACCGTTAACGCTCTAACAACTTTATAAGGCTTAGCTGTAGCCTATATTTTGTCTGTTTTTACCTTTACACTGATGTCCCCTAATATATCGATATTTCACACAAAAAAGTAATTGTACAATCGATTTTATACTAAAGGAATACCGTTAACGCTCTAACAACTTTATAAGGCTTAGCTGTAGCCTATATTTTGTCTGTTTTTACCTTTACATTGATGTCCCCTAATATATCGATATTTCACACAAAAAAGTAATTGTACAATCGATTTTATACTAAAGGAATACCGTTAACGCTCTAACAACTTTATAAGGCTTAGCTGTAGCCTATATTTTGTCTGTTTTTACCTTTACATTGATGTTCCCTAATATATCGATATTTCACACAAAAAAGTAATTGTACAATCGATTTTATACTAAAGGAATACCGTTAACGCTGTAACAACTTTATAAGGCTTAGCTGTAGCCTATATTTTGTCTGTTTTTACCTTTACATTGATGTCCCCTAATATATCGATATTTCACACAAAAAAGTAATTGTACAATCGATTTTATACTAAAGGAATACCGTTAACGCTCTAACAATTTTATAAGGCTTAGCTGTAGCCTATATTTTGTCTGTTTTTACCTTTACATTGATGTCCCCTAATATATCGATATTTCACACAAAAAAGTAATTGTACAATCGATTTTATACTAAAGGAATACCGTTAACGCTCTAACAACTTTATAAGGCTTAGCTGTAGCCTATATTTTGTCTGTTTTTACCTTTACATTGATGTCCCCTAATATATCGATATTTCACACAAAAAAGTAATTGTACAATCGATTTTATACTAAAGGAATACCGTTAACGCTCTAACAACTTTATAAGGCTTAGCTGTAGCCTATATTTTGTCTGTTTTTACCTTTACACTGATGTCCCCTAATATATCGATATTTCACACAAAAAAGTAATTGTACAATCGATTTTATACTAAAGGAATACCGTTAACGCTGTAACAACTTTATAAGGCTTAGCTGTAGCCTATATTTTGTCTGTTTTTACCTTTACACTGATGTCCCCTAATATATCGATATTTCACACAAAAAAGTAATTGTACAATCGATTTTATACTAAAGGAATACCGTTAACGCTGTAACAACTTTATAAGGCTTAGCTGTAGCCTATTTTGTCTGTTTTTACCTTTACACTGATGTCTCCTAATAGACCACAATAATAATGTTACCGTAATTGTAAAATCATTTTTTTTTTGCTCTATATTAGTAGCAAAATTGTGATCCATATCTCATTGTAAAGTTGTAAACAATAATCATACTTAATTTTTGCGGTTTTTGTTATTAAAAATACGGTTATTTTAAGGTTATTTAAAAATGTTAAAAACGAAATTTATATTTTATCTATCTAAAAGTTCGAAAAATGTTTAACGTGGGGAGAAGTCAAAAGCCATTCGTGTGTGTACTCGGAGCTTTAAAATGAGTTGTTGATCTGTGACACACACACATAGACATTTTAAATGTGTTATATACAGCTTAATTAAATAATACTTTAAGCGACACCTCAAAACGTGTTATAAAAGGCATTATCGGTGCTCATTTAATGTTCCCGAGTATGACTTTGGCTGCTCCTACAGCTCATTTTGCAATGGAAATTCGGTAGTGATATGTTTATGGTTTTGCTACATGTGCTGGACTTAAGGGGGGCAGGGGCAGCTTCCTCTCCCATATACGAGCTAAGTTTTTCAAGATAAATTTAGTTTAGACCAGGGGTTCTCAATCTTTTTTCTGCTTCGATCCCCTGAATTTTTTTTATTCTGTAAACTTCCATATGTTTACAATGTGTTGCACAAATATCACCGCAAATGAAGCTTTTATTAGAAGCAGTTCAGTAATACAATTTTTTAAAACCAAATTTGTATTTTGTATTATTAGATATACATTAAAGATATAATTATGTTTATAGAAGCAGAAATTTAAATAAAATATAAATCACATAGATACATTGATGCCCTTCGATTATCTTACTTATATCCGGGGAAATATTTGTTAATATTAATCGTACATCACCGCGTTCTGATATCTTGAATCGATTTCTCGTCTTTCGCAATAAATTATTTACACAGCTAAATCCTGCCTCAACCAAGTAACAACTGGGAAATGCTAACAATAGTGGTTCGCTGATACTTGTTAATCTGACGTATTTTGTGCGAAAGTCCTTGAAACGACAAACTTCGGCATATCCACTTGTTTGAAAGTTGATTTTGAGTTCCAAATTCTCTTTAAGTTCAGCAGTTCTTCTTGTAGTGAGAAGTCATTCTGTATGAAGAAGCAAATTATTATAATTTTCATCATTATTTTCGCAGATAATTACTTTTTTTATTACATACAATTACAACTAGTCTAAGACTATCTAGCAATATTTTTCTGTCTAATGTCTGTGTGGTGAAAAAACGTACAGAGTCGCCCTTCACAATGCAATTACACTTAAATCATGTGTATCAATCCTGCACCAAGTCAACAGGTTTCTTTCTCTTCAGTCTCCTCACTTGTGGTACGTTGCCCTACCAACGTGTACATTTGTACCACCTCTACATTTTGATGTTCACAGAGCCTTGCTGCATGTTTTCCAGCATACCTTTTTACCTCTTCGGCCACTAAAGGCACCTTCATATCCCGATGGATATCTGCATTGCGGATATACCACGGTGCTCTACCACGGATATACAGACTGCGAAATACTTTGTTCTGAAATGTTTGTATTATTTTGATGTTATTTTTCTTCGTGCATCCCCACAATTGAATGCCGTAGGTCCAGACGGGTTTCAGGACCTGCTTATACAGAAGCAGTTTATTATGTTCGGACAATTCAGAGTTCCTTCCGATAATCCAATGCATTTGTCTGTACTTTATTCCAAGTTGTTCGCGCGTTTTTTTCATGTGAGACTTCCAACGATTTATCATCCAGGATAATTGCAAATAAAAAATTATTTTTTTACCGTTTTCATTTTTTATGTAATGCGCGTTAAGGGCTTTAAAATGGAATTTATATCATCGACCTCCCCCACTAGAGACCCGAATTTAATCGATCCCCTTCAAAGTTCAGTAGACTCCGTTGAGAACCCCTGGCTGTGACACAAAGAAATCGAGACTTTATTATTGATAGCCTACTCCTTCACGGCTGTGATATTAGTACTGAGTCTACTTAGACCTAACGGCAATATCTCTACAGCTTCGATTCTCAATAGCAAACACACCAGCCTTCGCTCTAACGAAACTCCATCCATCCGTGATGCTAAAACTGAGCTTCACGGATGTTCAGGAAATAGCCAAGCCTTTTACAGAGTTCTATCGGTTGGATGACATAAAGGCTAAGTTCGATCTATGGTATCATCTGCGGAAGGCATAACTCTGCCGAAAGAAAACTTAAAAGATCTTGAAGTAGTAGACCTGTTCAAAGGATCCTTCAACAAGACGAGCCTTATCCTGTCTACTGCAGCCACGGTACCAAGCAGCTTCAGCACACTTCAAAGAGTGAAGGAGTGGCTGAGCAGCACCCTATCAATAGATAGGGGGGGAGGAAGGGAGGCTGACTGGGCTGTGTTTAATGAGTACATAGACTGTTCATAAAACAAAAACAAGATGGTATAGAAAATATTATTTTAGACAGATTTTCAGGAATCCAAGAAGGTGTATACTTACTGTTATTTCTTTATTATATTCCTTGTTCGTTATTATATTATATACATAATGACCAATTGTATAAGATTTTCTTGCATTTTGTCTTCCCAATGCACCCATTCCTCAAATGGCACTTGCTGCCCAGTTCATATCTTGGGTGCGCCTTTGGTTGGCCTCCCATGTTTTAAAGAAGGGATGGCCTTTCGAAAGACCTCTTCTCTTGAATTTGCTCGGATGAAGGTACGACTACAGATACGTATAACGGAAAGGAACTGAATCGAGGCTACACATAGGCCTACCCGCACATTTCCGACCGAGAGGAAGCGCGCACAACTCTCTCGTGAGCTCCAGTTACTTACAGCCACAGCCAGATGTCCTGACCATGTGTTTCCGTCTCGCAAGGAAAGTTGAGGGAAAGAAGTGTTGTGTGTCATTTTGGCCCAAACGGTGTAGTATGTCGTCAGATCGGTTAATATTCGTAGTGAGTACGTGAATGTGTAAGACGTGTTTGTGTTTGCGGCAGATCTGAAGACTGACCCGGACAAGGAATACGCCTAAGTCTGATAAGTTTTGATGTATTGAGGAGAAGATCACAAAAAATAACACTAATTTCGCACTTTACCTGCGGACGTCCAACCGTTCCTTCGACTCCGTAACAAGACAGACGGAACAGGAGGTACTTCAGGCCTTGATCAACACGCGCAAATTTTTGTCGTGCTACGAATTGATATGCGTTTGACGTTGCCGCGCGGCGTTGCAACAGATCTTGGATCACGCACGTCCTCGGTGTGTGCAAACCTTATTTGCATGCACGAGGCGAAAATGATGGTTTTCCCAAGTTTTGAAGTATTCCCGTTCGAAGTATTCCAGAAGGAACTTTGCTTAAGAGGAACTTTACTATGGGATATATATATATATATATATATATATATATATATATATATATATCGATATTGTCTATTGTCTTACGTTATATATATATATATATATATATATATATATATATATATATATATAAATTTTGTAACGACCTTCAAAATGTCTTTTGAGGTCAGGGTCGGAGCTCGTTTCAATGATGGCCCATTAATTTCCAATAAAAATTCGATAATAGATACAGTATTTTTCCTCTGTGTATCTATACAGTGCCTTGGAACTAAAAAAAGTCATGCAGTAATTGTTTTATTACTGCAGTCATGAACAGAAAATGAAATGCCTTATGAAGGTTTTCAACGTCGTAAAATTTCCAGTGGCAAGTAAAAAATTTGAACGGAACCAAGTTCGAACTACAGCACACCTACAAGACCAAGGATATTGGGTAAGGAACGTTTGACCCGCGCCTACACGAAGTGGAACACCTACGCAATGGTGACGTCATCACTCTACTTGACGTGATTGCGTCACGTCACATCTCAGGACATCAGTCCTATTTATACAGGACAAGGCTTAGCTTTAGAGGAAATATGCTGTGTTGTTTAGCTCGGCTCTGATAATGAGGTGTTCATATCATTACAAGTATGTAAAATAAGAATCCGTTAAAGGTTGCATCTTGAGCAAGTATGTATGCAGGTAAATATCGTACAATTTTGACCTCTCGCCTGATGGAGGTCGCACTCGTGTTATGTTCCGTAACTGAAAGGTCACGGTTTTTACGGTGAGAATGAATTCAGAAACTTTAAAATAGCTGTTGTTGGTTTTCACCAAAGACGGATCCAGCAAGATGCGGATGGAACGCGGCCCACACAAAAGAAAGTGAAAAGGGAAATCTTTTTTTTGTATATAATAGTAGTTTTTAAACTTCTTTTGTTACTTTTGGTTTTGTGATTATTTCTGAACTTTGAGGCTGGCCTAAAACATTGATTCATCTTCATGTGCGCGTATAAAACCTAATTTTAATGATGAGGACTGGTAGGATGGTTACTAGACACTCGTTATCTAAACTGTTTAATGCCAGGATGACATTTAAGGAGGAAGATCGAGTGGTGGGAAATTCTGGCGACCTTGTGTGGTGTACAGATAGTTCCAAAGCAAATTAGGGCACTGGCGCTGGGGTGTATGGACTGAGATCGGGGAGGAGGGTTATTTTTACCATGGGGCATTAATGGTCCATTGCAGAGCTAATGACCTTTAAGGCGTGTCTTTAGGAGAATTTAAGGAGAGCTTTCAAGAAGGCCCAAATTCACATTTATACCGACAGTGAAACAGAGATTAAAGCACTTGCAGGTCTGGAGAACCTAGCTCTGGTTCTGGTACTATACACTAGGTTCCAGAGCACAGGGCTTAGTGGTTTATTTGTGTCTGGTTGGGTCGGCAATACCAGGACAACCTCAGAAGGCACCCCATAGTAAACGTCTTTTAAAAAAGGAGAATTCGGAGCGACAGTAGGGATCCTAGGCGGAGGATAACTCAAGAAAACTACTCATTACAATACGTACATTACCCTACCCCTCATTACAATACCCTGTTACGTAGTAGGCAAAAGCAAGGCCCAACGGGAGAACCTTTAGGTGCGCCAGTCAGAGACACAACAGATTCACCACAATCACCAATTACCTAAAGGGTTGAAATTTGATACACTTTCTCCTTATATACCAAATAGATAGCTATTCTAAAATAGATGGGCAACTCTAAAATAGTAGTTTAACCCCTTCCAATTTTTCATTAACTGAAACGATAAGTGTTATTAATAATGTGAATTCCCTGCAGGGGTGCAGACTAGCTGCGCCTATTGAGAGGATTTAGACGTCCCTCGCGGTACCCGACACGCACTTACACTTACAACACTTTACACTCACACTTACATTTAGGGAAACGATAATAGCCTCAATGTGCTTTTCGCCTTAAAATAATAAATAAATAAATAATGTGAATTGGGAGATTTTGTTACAATATCATAATATTGGGGAAATTTTGTATAGCTTGTAGGGAAAATCAGTATACAGCCAGGTGGCAACACTGGTCGCCGTATATCCTAACACTCGCAGTTTGCATTGAGATGGGCGTTTCTGCTATTTTTACAAAACGTCAACAAACTGTTTGTTGAGAAAAATAGCTGCTTTTTAAAACAGTTGGAAAAAAACAGGTTTAGAAAACTGAAACTCAAAGTTGTATTAGCAGCTAAAACATAAAGCACATACGTTTAGTTTTCTAAGACTTTTTCATTTCCATTAACACCATGTCCTTAAATTGTTTTTGGGTATAAAGCATTTAGAAAGGATAAAAATAATCCTTATAAGTGTTGTAATAATTAAATTACATTCTCAAAACGTAATAATTGTGTATGCCATTTTATATTTACAAAATGCAATGAATTTCTAATAGAAGCATTATTTTTTTTACTTAAAAATTAAATAGTCCTTTGCATATTTACCAAAGTGCAAACGATTTAGAATATTTTTAGTTGATTAAAAAAATATTGATAATAAATATAAAAAATATGTTTAAATAAAATTAGGCTCTGTATTTACAAAATGTGAGAGGTTGTTACTACAACTCGCAACAAAATGGAGATAAACGTTGACATTGACCAAACAGTTCTTACTTCACTACAAGCAACAAGCAACTTTGGAATAAAGGGGAAAAGCGTAAAAACAGGTAGAAGAAAAGCAGTTAGCAGGCAAACAGCAGGAAAACAGTTTTAGCGCTTGCGGCAACGTTCGAATAGAACAGTTCGTTCTTTGTTTAACAAATCATAAACCAGTCCAAATCAAACTGCTTGTTTCCGTTTGAAAAAGCAGTTTTTTTAACAGTTTGGTGTTTTCTGCCCCACCACTAGTTTGCACCCATTCGTTAGCTAACTTGGGATAATATCAGATAATAAATAAACATTGTCCAAAGTCTTGAAACAAACGTTTGGCAAAGTGAAAATAAACACAGTAAGAATAGGCTGCGGCGGTAACTTTCTCTTATAAATCAAGGTAGGTTTTGCTAAAGATTAAAGATATACGTTGCTAAGATAACCTCGAAATGCACATTGATGATTCACACAGTAATTCCCTCTCCCGGATATTGTATTCATGTATTTCTTCCTGCACGGAAATTCTTGATCCTCCAAAAGATAGTAATATAGCTCATGTGCTCATGTAACGCAACACATTGTGTACAGCAACATATGCTTTGCTTTGAATAAACATTGAGCAAAATGTAAACACATTACCAGACGAAGATGATTGATTGATAAAATAGCGTTAATATTATAAAATCACTATTAGTGGATGTTGTCGCAGATCCTTTAGTCTATAATGATCAGTTTACCAGCATTTAAAAATTGTCCTCGTAGAAATCCAGCATTACCTTAAAGGTCAAAGTGTCAACAATGAAACAAGAGTAATCCTAAGCAATTTGGCTTATTGAATTACTGTCGATTTCGACCTTCAGAGAGTCACTGCCAAAGGGCAAAAGTAACAGTAAATCAATCAACTCAATCTGTAATGCCGATGGTTTATTTTCTGTAACGGTGTTTAACCAGTTGCTATAATAGGGTACACTCGTGCCTGCGATCTCGAGCTGTGAATTTGCACTGAACCTCTTCAGGGAAAAATTTAAATAAGCTTTTAGAAAACGTGATATTTTCCCTTTACGGTTCTACAACAACATAAAAAAACTTTTTTTGTCGTTATTTTAGTTGTAAAAAGGCCTAATGTCCTCATATAGGTACAAATCTTACTTGAGGTAGCCTAAGATTTGTGCCAGAGATTTGTGCATCAAAAACCAAACCCTGATCTATTTGCAATATTCATATACTCGTACATTCATATAAATTCCACAGTACATAAAACTAAAGTTCCTCACGTTTGAAAACAAGACTTGGGTAGAACCAACCACTATGGCAGGACTTAAAATTTTGAATTGATCTTCTCCTTCGTCTTCGGGTGCCTATTTGTTCCGAATATTGGCAACCATCATAGATATGGTTAGACTACTCTATTCACGGGTTTGAATAGTTCGGTGGTAGTTATGAGAACCGTGTCTTTAAGCCTTTAGTCGGGAGAACAGATTTCAGAAGGCGGTATTTGCTCTTGTTTCTCATAATACGTCCAAGATATTCATGTTTTCTTTTCTTGGTAGTGTTCATTACTTCTATGTCTTTCTTCAGTCGTTCCATCACTACTCTGTCGGACACTTTGTCTACCCCAGAGATCCTCAGCACTCTCCTATAGAACCACATTTCGAATGCTTGGTGTCTTCTTTGTGTTTCGTCGGTTAGTATCAATGTTTCCATTCCATAAGAAGTGTCGAGAAAATATAGCACCCGAGTCTGATTTTGATATCGATGTTGATGTTGTGACTTTTGGATAGTTTAAAAGCGGCCATTGCTTTCTCTATTCTGCACCTTATCTCCCGTGAATGGTCCCAATCCTCATTGATCATGATACCCAGGTAGGTGAACTGTGATACTCTTTCTTATACCATGAACTTGATTTTATTAATGTTAATTTTGAAGCCATACTGACTGCTGACGTCACAATATGTTCATGCTGTCCGCGAGTATTACAGTACCATCAATGTATCGAGTGATGATCTAAGTAGGCCTACTAGAACTTTCAGTAGATGCTTAAAAGTAGAGAGAAACATTAATGAATTTTGAGTATTTAGAACCTATACAGGGCAAATTTATATTTAAATATTTATAGGCTTAATGTGCTTTTGTCTTTGAAGAAGTATAATGAGAGGGGATAATACAAGAGGCATGCAAAATGCATTTAGTAGAAGACTTAGAAAGTATAATGAGTTTGAACTGCAGAGGTTAAGAATAGAAGGGTCTGGATGAAGTAGATAATTTTTTCCAATGGAGATTCACTGTTTAATGCATTTCGAATGTGACAATGAATTATTTTGATTGTCGCTGGGTGGAAGACCAAGGCTCGCTGACTCACGGTGAAGGGAGGCGAAGCATCTAGGGAAACTGCTCCATCGCGTTTTTGACCAAGTAACATAAGCTTCTTATGTCAAACATTTGAGAAAATCCAATTTTTAGAATTTCGATTTGTCGTTTAGTTTCAAAATTGGATTTATTTTACTGCTTGCGCTGGCGAGTGGAATCGTGTTATCTTTAGACTTTATTGAGTAGATAACGAAATTAGTGTGCGAGGTATCGAGTTCACCATTACCGGGATCGATAGTGTAACGAAGAGGTCGTCGTCCTAACACTGGCAACAGTCTGAATGCGCGTAACAACAGAAACGGTTGCAAAATTGGATTTATTTTACTGCTTGCGCTGGCGAGTGGAATCGTGTTATCTTTAGACTTTATTGGGTAGATAACGAAATTAGTGTGCGAGGTATCGAGTTCACCATTACCGGGATCGATAGTGTAACGAAGAGGTCGTCGTCCTGACACTGGCAACAGTCTGAATGCGCGTAACAACAGAAACAGTTGAAAAATTGATGAATATATCGCTACGCGCACCCGTAACTGAACAAGTTGAATAATGAAATTACAAGTGGGAATAATCGCCACACGCTGACATGATGGGAAGAGAAACAATATCATAATACAGTTAAAGAAACTTTATTCACCATCATTCAGCGTTAAAACTGCGTAAATAAACATTTTTTTGCCCTCGACTGTTAATTTGTAATCTATTTTTAAAAGTTGTTGATTAATTTAAGGAGAATAATCTGCTTTTTAATGAATAAAAATGTACGACTACAAATATTTATGTTTTTATTTAAAGTCACCATTTTGTTTTAAGAAATCATAGACTTTTGAAATTTCCACAAAACATATTTAGAAGCGGTGGAGGAATGAGCGAGTGATATTAAGTTACAAGTTCTGGATCTCTGGACCCGGAGATGTTTTCCGTGACATATCTGATTTTGCAACGGAAATTTGCTAAAACAATCTTTTGAGAAATCAGTGTTAGAAAGATAGTGTGGCTGCCAGTAATTAAGTTTTTGTGTATACAAAAATGTTCCCCGAAGACTGATGAATAAAGTCATTGAATATAAACGGATTAGAAGAATGGCCACCATTATAGAAAACATATCGATATCAGCGGTTTAAGGCCAAGTAATTATGGAATGATAATTAAACTTTCAAATTGAATTGAAAATAAGAAAATAAACCCTGACCGCTGTCAACTTTTTTTTAAATTTCAGTGGATTTTGAAAGTTCAAAATGTTAATTTATACAGTTTTTAACTTTGGTTACGATGGTGAGGCCAGATTTTCAAAATCAGTTTAAAACAAAATAATTTTCATTAGAGTGCGCGTATGGATGTGTTAGAGCGTTCCGTAACGGTAGAGCGTGACGGCAAACTGAATTCCCCCCCACACGTGCAAAACATACACCCACACCCCGCAAAAAGTAGTAGTCACTTCAAAAATATACATTCTTAAAGTTCTGAAATTCCCGCCATTTTTAAACCATTAAACGAATTTTACTAGTTAACGAACCTGTCCAAGCTAGTACCATAATAGATTTTCGATCCAAGTTTGAATCAATTTGAACCAAAATTGTGAACGTACGCTTTTAAAACAAACACACACACACACACACACACACACACACACACAAAGTGATCTAGAGGTCCCGGGTCTGGGACTTACTACGATGGCCGCTTCAATAGTTCATTTTTTCAATGGAGTTTTGGAAAAATGTCCATGGAAAAAATAATGGTTTGTGATATTCCAAATTTGTATGTAGCCTATGCACAGTGTAGGTATATTTTGCGAAGTGTTGCACTATTATTTTGTTTCCAGCTCTTTGTTCTAGTCACTCTTTGTTAGCTTCTAGCTTATATCAGTTCTGGTACGTTCTACGTATTGTTCCTTTCATATCTCAAACAATAAACGTTGTGCTGTACAGCTTGAAGGCAAATAAAAACTAATGAAACTTTGTTACAAGCGTCCTGGCCGGAACATGTAAAAGTGTTTTAGTCAGTATTTTTATTAAGTTATAATTTTGCAAATCGCGTTTTTACTTTCTCATTGTAAGAAAGTATAAAAAGTTTGTTGATCGTGAAAAAAATAGATTTTGATGTTTCGATGGATCTATCAATGTTTGGGTTTTGCTGACTGGAACAACACCTACCCTTGATAATGTATACCTCAAAAAACCTGGTAGAGTTAAATTAATTGCCTGACATTCGTAGAGCACAGAGTAGAGCAATTTGCCTGACATTCGTTAATCTCCTTGTATTCGTTAAGTCGCCCGAGAACATCCTGCTTCTTCACACAACATTTAACACTTTTGGTTTTTAGGAAGAATAAATTTTGCCAGCTTTTTGAAAAAAAACATACATTTTCTTAACTTTTCAAGAGAGTTCGGAAACCCAAATGCCACTGCTTCAACAGTTTCGGAAGTAGGAAAGAGAATTCCCTTCGGTGGCTTTATATGGGAATGAAATGTGCAATCTCTCAGCTCTCTTCGGTTTGAAAATACATGAGGAGCACCACAAAACTCTGTTTTGCAAAATTACTATTTACAAGAGATTCTGCATATTACTATTTCCTACAGACATACCACCGGGTCTTGGTGTGGATAAGAATTGAAAACATCCTCTCGGTTGGGGCTGGACTGTTACTTATGAAGACGCGCAGAGATGCTGCTCCTCTCAAACTGTTAAAGATGATATCCTGCAAATAAGTAACTGGCTGTAGTGGGGGGGTGGCTACAGGTTCCAACTGTTGCCAAATTTTGTTATGGGCAATCTTGTAAGAACATACCAGACGATCTTGCGGAGAATTAGGATGACATCGATTCAATACAATAAACTGAAGAAGATTCTAACGACTGCTACGGTACGCCCAATCACTTCCTTATAATAAATGAAGCATCCAGATTTACCCCTTTCCGTGATACTAAGTGTAAAAACGAAATTGACGTATGGAATTTTTAGCTAACTAAATTGTCTACAAAGATTGTACTGAGTTATTGCAATGTTAAGTGGCAAGAAGGAAAGATGTGTGCCATTTTACGTAATTTTATTCTTTTTTGGAGCCTCGCGTCTCCGTCGCTATTCGTTACACAAAAACTTTAAACATCTAGGGAAATTTTGTTCTCTACAAGTCGCAAAATATATGCTTTTATTTAAGGAAGTTAAGGCTGAAAACTAAAGAAAAACCTATCAAGAATTTGGAACTACCCTACCTTTTGAAACGTCATCCCGTTCTGTTCAGTGATTTTATGAAAAAGACGTCCTAACCTCTTTTGCTTTTCGTTCATGTACCAAAAGGGATAGTAATGATTTCATAGGTCATCCTTATCCACTCCTTTCAGGATAACCAGCAACTACCTACTTATTATTCGTTTCTTTTTCCCATCAACCGCGAAAGGTCGCAAGAACCAACTAGTTGTTATTAATCCTATACAGTATGAAGATTTTCCATGTCAAAATGCTAATATCACGTCAGCTGCGAATTAATTATGATCATTGGTAGGCGGGATCGTTATGTTTGCTTTCCGATTAAAACAATTTGTAACCTGTTGATAAAAACAGTACAGAAGCGTGTTGGTATACAATGGGGCACGTTGTGGTAACACTTGTTTGTTTAGACTGTTGCTAAACGACGATTCAACAGTCCTCGTCACTGCTATTGAACAGATCCATTTCAAGTAGGCCTACTTACAAACTTTCGTGAAATTTAATCACCAGTGGCCTACAAATAGGTTCGCAGTATAACAATCAAAATACAGTTTTTAGTAAAAATAAAATTATTCAATTATTACGTTAATATTACAAACATTGTTAAAAATATTATTAAAACATAACATTAAACAGCTTTTAAAAAATCGACTAGAGATGTCTAGAGGAAGCTTTTGGTATTAGAAGACAAATGGGATATTAGGAGTGAAAAACGAAATACAAAATTGAGGCGAGTACAGTGTGCAGCGTTTAAGTCTGAGGTAGCGACCATTTTAAAAGTAATAACACCTAAATAACGTGCCAGTGATAGATTTTGTGATATTTTATACAGTGGTTCCATCATGAACAAAAAAATTTGCTTTAAAGTTTTTATGGATAGTGCCTGCTTGACTCACGGTTTTTTAATGGTAGTTCATGAGCAAATTTCCAGTTTATCTTTTTCTGTTTGAGAAAAATCGTTCCACTTTCTGGTAAGAAGAGATAAGGCAATTAAGATAAAAATATACACTCAAAGGATCGTAAATTATCATTAACAATATTTTTTTTTTTAGAAACTGTATAATATAGATAACGGTAGAGTGCAGTACTGTATTGTCTGGTGCTGCACTCTGTTGGCTAATTATCTAACTTGGTTTACAACAGTGCAACTTCTAAAAACAATACAATAATCTCTTGGACAATGAAAATGTTTAACACGTTTGTATTTTATTTTTAGTTTGTTTTTCTTTAAATTATACGAAATATTTTATAATAATAAAGTGGTACAAAAAATTCATTTCAGTTGGGCATGCAAATTGAATTCAGTAATAGGGCTGTGTCTTCTAGCTGTATAGGCTATCTATTAAAATCTGTTATAAAAATGTATAACTTAAGTTTTTATTTTCTTAAATTATGATACAATGTATCATTTTCCAACTACTTTTGATTTTATTAAATGGTAAAAACAAAAACATTATTGGTACACAATATTTTACACAGAAATATCAATCATTTTTTGGCGATATTTTGAGCCTCTTAGAATAGAAAAAAAATTAGTGCTTTGTATTTACTTTTTGTGAGATTTTTCTTACTATACTTGGTAGTTCAGCTTTTTTTAACAATAATCACTAGTGACTATTTATTTGTTGTTGTTATTTTTAATTGAACATGTACCATATTTTGAGTATGGGCTACAGAACATTTCAAGCATGTGAATGAACTCTCATTTTTAAGTATCTAAACTAAAACCTAAAACTTAAAGATAGAAAATGTAATCCTAAATCTCACAATTAGATTTCTTGTTGGTTGTGTGGATAGGAAATTAAAACTACAACTCATATACTTTCCAAGTGCAAGGCTCTAGAGTATAAAAAAAGAACATACTCTTTGGATCTTATCAACCATATAAGGATTTTAAAAGTACCCTGCATACAATTCTAGAGGTTAGTAGGGGAGCACTGTAAGCCTGTGGCTGGCATGTCAGACATCGGGCAGAGCTTCGGTATTCCTCCAGTCTTAAAAAAGTCAAGATCCCTATTAAAGTTTTAGTTTTTAATTGTGACTGCTTGGGGTCACAAAAACGCTGTACCTTGAGCATTTTGGTACTGCATAGGCGATGCTTACAGTTTAGTTTTATATTTTAGGTTAGATACTTGAGAAGAAGAGTTGATGTACACTCTCAAATAATATGACATTATGAAACCGATAAAACTAAAAACATAATCATAGCTTTTTCAAAAACCGCTAAACAGTAATCAGTTAATAGCAAATCCTATGATTATTTCTAATGCCAAAAATTTAGGTTCAGGAACTGAAATCACACTTCTTCACTGTCTCTGAAGTCCCGTTTCATCTATAGTCACACAGGATTTCCTTTGTCTGTACCATTTTGTTCACTTTGATTATGATTGCGTCAAAAGTAAAACATAAGGAAAACTAATTTTCAGTAATAATACCGATAATTCTTCTGTGATTTTTATTTTAGTTGTTTGTGGAATGTATAAGAAAGAATGCACAGTGAAATTTTCAAATTATTCCCCTTAATGTTTTGATAAAACCTTACAGCAAGGGATCAAATATTGTCCAACAAATGTGATTGATTTTTATGACCTTTAATTTTAAAAATTAAGTCACTTGGCACCAATTAAATCAGTGTGTCAATGCCCTGACCAAAAAGTTGACCTTTTTATATCAGACTGAGAAATTTAAGTTGTAAAATTGAACCGTCAGTTTTAATTTTCTCAATTTGCTAAAATCCAAATGTACTCAGATGTAGCCTACTGTAAGTTAAGTAAACATTAATCAGTAATAACAAATAGCTATCACTTGCTGCTATCTTTATTGGTTGGTGCTGGTATTAATATAGTCGTGTGACATTGCAGTTGTGAAATATAAAATTGTAGAAGGTAATTGTTTTGCATGTGGAGCAGAAACATTTAAATCACAAAGTACCAGAGAGAGTTGTGTGAAAGTTGTGTTACCTTCTTGAAGATGTAAATATAGTACAATAGATAAAACATCTTGAAACAGGTTTTATATTCCAAATTAGTTTGTGGTTTTATGAATTATATACCTTCTTAATAAACTTTATTTCTTGCAAAACTGTTAGTAAGTGTTATTATTGTGTTACCAAATTTTTTTCACATGTTCTCCTCACACGCTATATAAGTAACAACAAAGTATAGTGATTGTGAAAAACCAATCTTGACATTTTGTGTGGTTTTTTATGTTTTTTTGGATGTGTGTGATGCGCACAAGTGTGTGTGTGATGCGCACAAGTGTGTGTGTGTGTGTGTGTGTGTGTGTGTGTGTGTGTGTGTGTGTGTGTGTGTGTGTGTGTGTGTGTGTGTGTGTGTGTGTGTGTGTGTGTGTGTGTGTGTGTGTGTGTGAGAGAGAGAGAGAGAGTTAATATTGTTGGAAGTCTTAAATAATTAAACAGGATGAAATTTGACTTGTAGAGCCATTGCTATGAAGACTATTTTTTAATAAACAAATTCTAATAAGTGTATATTACAATTTCTCAAAATCAGCTCCAATGATTTTGATCAAACTTTGCTTTAAATTTAGTGCATTTCGGTGATCATAACTTGTTTTGCCGGAAAAAAAATTAGTGCATTGTATGCAAACAAAATATTAAAATCTTTATGATTTATCAAGAGCGGTTTATCAAATTTTGGCCATATTATTGTAGACCGTCTTAATAATTCTACAAAAATCAACATTTAAAAACAAAAATTTCATTAAAAAAGGAAACGATGTTGGGAGTAAATTGAAAAACCTTATCGCTATTGGGTTTTTTTTTTACTTTTCCTATTTATTCTGGAACCATAAAAGTTTCTTTTATCTAAAATTTGGTACACTGATTTGAGTTACGATTACATGATCAAATTTTGATAGAGATATAATAGATTTGACGAAATTGTGCTTCATTCCAAATTTTTTTAGCTAGACTTTTTGTGAAATAATTGAACAATAAAATTACCCCCAAAAGGTAATTTGTACACAATATTTTTTAATTGTGCAGCTCATACACTTTTAAGAACTGAAATAAAATAGCCTTATAAACTGTTTTGCATTAGTTTTGTTAGTTTTACAGTTGTGCTAGCTGTCACTATTTGTTTTAATGGCTAAAAATTCCAGTGATAATATAAAACTGGATCTATAACTTCTTACATCTTGGTACTTGAATAACAATATGGTGGTAAACATGGAAGACACTAAATTCCTCAGCTTTAATCTAAACAAATTCTTGTTTGACGAAACTTTGACATTTTGTACTTTTTGGAACTGTGACATGCTCAGTAACTGTGAAATCATGTACATGTGAGCTATTATAATGCAATTTGGTTATTTTACTTAATTTTCTATTATATCAGCTGTTTTAACTTTTACTAGGCATGGAAGCATTGGAAACTAGTATCAACTATTGGGAAGATGCCCTTGCATCGTACAGTAGTAGGGCTGGTGGAGCGCCACTGGCTTTGACCAGTGAAGAAGAGGCAGAGTTTTCTAGAGAACTTGAAGTGTTGCTTGAGGCAGCTTATCATCTTCAGGAGCAGTGTGAACTGCTCTTCCTTGACCAGGTATAAGATAATTCAAGATGATTACTACATTCTGTGCTTCTTTAATTTTTATGATCCACAGAAAATTATTTTATGACATTCTTTGACAAAAAAAATATTGTATTTAATTAATAATATGAATTTGTGTTATGCTATTATTTTTTTAAATAAACTACTGTTTTTTACATTATTAAAATTTTATACAGGAATGATTTAAGAAGGATTTTTATTTATATCATATAAATTTTCTGTCTTGACTCACAGAATTGATTGAGGCATCATTTGTAGCAAATTCCTACTTGTCTGATGAATATTGTAGTAAAACAACACCTTATTTAAGCCTGTAAGTCACCGTTAAATTTACATATGCTTTACAAGTGTTAAAACCATTTTTGCATCGCCATATTGGTTTTTCTATGCTTTTGTTTTTGAACTGTAGGTACTTGAATAATTGGAAAGTTGCTCTATTGCATAACATTGTAAATCATTAAAATACCCTTTAATTTAAAATCACATATAATTTAAATCTTAAATTATAAAATTTAAAAGATTTTAAGTTTTTAAAATCTCAATAATGCCATGTTTTAGTGGTCATCAAACAACAGCTATTCAAATGGTTGTAGGTTCCTGCAATGGACAAGAATTTATGACTTTTATTGGACACCATGAATAATGCATGAAAGTTACCAGTCACTTGTAATAACTTTATTGTCACTATTTAATATTCATTAGAGGAACATTTATTACAATGGTTTACAAGTAATAAAACTGAAATGATTTTATTTTTAACTGCTTTTAAATATAAAAGCTGCAGTAGTTTTATAGGCTATTTGACAAATGGGTCTTCAGTCTTGAAAAAAATTGAAAAGTAGGTTACATATACCAACAAATGTTGGTATAGAAGACTATTAAAGTTGAGCGGAAGGATTACTTCATTCATTTTATGGTATAATCAATACTTATTGATATTACAAAAATGTTAATTTTAAGTACTTCAGTGACAAATTGTTTGATTAAAGAGCACTTGCAGGATTACTTAAATTATACTTTTGTTTCAAACTTTGCACTTAGTAGTTATGTTTTAAAAGATTTAGTTTTCTGTTTCCAACTCTAGTTCACAGGAATATAAAAAAAAGAAAATATATTTATCTTCCTTCACTCGTCTAAAATATATTTCTTGAGGTACAAAGGCTATGTTCTTTTATAAGAAATTGAATCTATAACTTCTTTAATCTTGGCGTTTGAATAATAATATGGTGATAAACGCAGAAAATAAATTCATCCGCCTTAAACAAATGAAATTTTTGTTTGACAAAACTTTGAAATTTCATACTTTTTAGAACTGTGACGTGCTTAGTAACTGTAATCGTCCACCTATCGAACAACTGAGTCATATCAAGAACCTTGGGTTATGTGTTGACACATCCTTAGGGGCAACATGCAACTGCAATCTCAATTATGAAAAAGCATAAGAAAATTTGACTTTTTGAGAAATTTATGTTTGATATTGTTGATATATGTCGTTAATATATATATATATATATATATATATATATATATATATATATATATATTAGATATTATATTATATACATATGTATATAATATATATATATATATATATATATATATATATATATATATATATATATATATTATATATTATATTATATACATATGTATATATATATATATATATATATATATATATATATATATATATATATATATGTTGATAAACAATTTGATGTTTGTACTGTATTTCTATTTAATTCATTTGCAATTAGTGTTAGGAATAGAGATATAAGGTGGGGAAGAAAACTAGTACTCAATATAGTCTTATATCCTGTCAAAAAATGAACATTTTATTAAAATTATAGCTTTTAAATCAAAGTAGGAATCTATACATGAATTGCTTCACACTGTACTTTCATAAAACATAAAATAAGTACAACTATTTTTAGAAATTCAATTATATTTTTATAATAAAAAGTGTTTAATAACTTACCTATCAATATTAAAAAGGCTGAAAATGTCATGTTATTTCAAAATGAGCTTAAATAATGGGTTTTGAACAGAAATGAAATTGATCATTTGTTAAGAATATTTGAGTAATTTTATAAATTTTTGTTTGTATACATGTAATTACAAATAAAAATTTAATTCAATTTTTGCAATTCCAGTACTTTGTGTCTTCACTGTGTTAAAATAATTCTTTGCTCAGTAATAATTATTTACGTAAATTTTATTAATTTTTTAGTAAATATGTACTTTAATAATAAAGAAGTAATTAAAAAATTGATAATGATATTAGAAAAAAATATGTTTTGGTTTATATTGTTTTGTTTGAAAAAAAATAGTAATGGAACGAATGCAATGTTTTTGATTTATAAAGACAAAAACGCTGCCGCACATTGCCTGAATTATTAAGTTAATTGTAGATTAATAGTACCGCTACTACTTGTTAGAATGGCTAAAAATTCCCGCTGATACCATGTTTTGTATTTGTACGAGGTGTGTCCAGAAAGTAAGTACTGTTTGAAAAAAAAATGTAAAATTTCACATGAAAGAAAGTAACTTAAACTATTTTTTACATAGTTTCCATCAATGTTCACTGTCATAGTGAACGACCAACTCACCCAGTCCTTGCTCAAAGAATGATCCCACCAAAGATGACAGTCATGGCTGTAAAGAGTGTTTCGCATCATCATCACTTTCAAAGCACTTACCACCAAGCTCACGCTTCATGTGCAAGAACAGGTCTGGGTTGTACGGTGGTTGTTGAAACTACTCCCAGTGGAACTGTTGAATAAGAGCTTGAGTGTCACCAGCAGCTTAGGGCATTGTCATGAAGGAACAAAATTCTTTGGCTAAGCATCCATCAATTGTGTGCTGAAGGTTTCTCAAGATCTCACAATATCTTGATGAATTTTGGCTCACTTAATGTTCCTTGCGTTCAAAAACCAAATGACAGAATGAATCTCATGGTTGCCTGGTTCATGAGTCAGAAAACTGTAAATACTACACAAATCAACTGTAATAGCATCAGTGAAGAGGCATTGAACCAGGAAGACTAGTGCGCTTGCGCAGAATGCTTATAGCAGTGCTGTGGTGGTGGTAGAACAAAATGCTACTTATGTTCTAGACGCACCTCGTGTATACTGATAAAATAAGTTATTGTTGTACAGTTTTAGTTATTGTCTTAAAAAAAAAACAAACAAAGTAGTCTTTGATGAACATTAGACATACTTTAAATGAAAAATTAAAACCATGACATGAATTTAAATTCAGTCAGTATTCCAAGTCCCCAACAGCTATAAATGGAAACTAGCTTGAAATAGGCTTTTTTCAAGCCTATTTCACTTTGGAATAACAATATGATTTGCAATTATCTGTTGTTAAAATTACATATTAACAACCCAATAATAAACATAATTTTGCTTTGTTTAACTATACTAGAGAATAGTGACTTGCTAATGACACAAAACGTATTGAAATTAACTTGTATGCATGACACAGTTAACACATATGGCCTGAGGTTTTGTTCATTTTACAATTGAAATTCACTAAGAATGAATGGCAGCTACATTTATTATGGAGTTGTTGAAACATTTTTGTTATTTATTGTATAAAATAATTAAATAGGAAATCTGCCTCTAGTATAGTAATAATTCTGGTTCATTGTAATTCTTATCAAAGTTGTAATGAGTTTAATGTTTATTTCTTCAAATTAAATCACTTACATTATGATAATTATAATTATGAAGCCAACAAAGTGAAGTTATGTCATAATGATTAATTTTCTTCAATTGTTTTCTATTTGCAAATCAAGTTAATAATAATAATTTTTTTCCTATAAAGTTAACATTCTTCATAGCCAAAGAGAAATAACCTACTTAATGTTAATTGGGTGTATAAATGAATAATCAGACTATTCTCAGGGTCTGTACACATGATTGGCTGCTACAAGTGTCAAAACAGTTGATTTAAAAAACGCGATTTCAATAAAATTGTGTTTTATTTATATGTGATACATATTTAGAAATACACTACTGTATTTTTTTATCTACTATAACCCACTTTATCATTTTCGTCAATGTTATCTTATTTGAGTAAATAAAATGCAAAATGAATGCGTGTTTTGTGTATCTGTGCAACACATCCGGTTATTTATTTAGCATTATATATCAGTCACGGAATTTTAAAAATATTTATTAAATTTAGCTCTAATATTAAATATACGTTTAATGATTACTAAATTAATATTTTATTTCTTTGTTCAAGCGTTCAGTTTTATTTCGTGCGGAAAGCTCTGCCCGTGGAGGAGATTCTGAATTACGATCTGGAAACCTTTCCTCTGCTGAGTCATTTGTTTCAGCTCAAGATGAGGTAAAACAAATTTTGTACTTCAATTATTAATCAGTTGGTATGGTGACAACTTGAATGTGAAACATGGGCATGTAACAAATGTAATAACACATGATACTACTACACCACTAGTATTGACTTAATGTGGTATGGTTTTTGGTTGAAACATAAGGTCTCCACAAAGATGAAGAATCTTTTGTTGTTTTGCCACAGCTTAATTGCCTACGCCTTTCCTTTCCTTCTCTTTCTAAGGTCCTTATCCGTATCCCTATGAACCTTATGGATCCAACCTCTTTTTCTCCGTAGCTTTTGGATTTCTAATCTGTGTCTGCCATATACAGCCCTTCTTCTAACATGTCTCTATTTTTCTTCATTTCCTCAATAAGTTCATTTGGAACTTAGTAAAGTTCCATTTGTCATTTGTTACCTAAATGGACCATCTTACAAAGGATTCTTCTAATAATACTATTAAAAGGTATAACAGCTTCCTAGTTATATAGTCTGACATTTTATATGTCGACACAATTTATATTATGGTATTGTATTGAAATTTTAATTCAAATTTACAATAAAATTACGTAAATTTATCATTTAAATATTTAAATGATAAATTTACGTAATTTTATTTATGTAAATATTACCTGATAATATGTTTTAAAAGTCCCCCAAAAGTGTCCAAAAGGCACTCGCAAGTTTTTACTTGGGCATCTATTAATATTTGTCATTCTAAAAAATTGACTGATTTTGGTGAAATTTGGCATGCCCTAGCTTAACAACCACGAAATTTATTTTTTACTTTTAAAAAAACGTTTTTTAAACCCTTTTGTAGTAAATAATTATTAAAAATCGGATTCTCTCAAAATCTGCTTTAACGATTTTGATGAAATTTTGATGAATATTATTGAACAAAATATTCTTGTTGGGTAATATTATTTTGTTAGGCTATGGACCCTAACAAAATGTATGGTTCATTATGGCCTCAAAAAATCTTGTTCAGGAGCTACTAGAAGGAATTTATGGTTTTGGAGGTAAATAGAAAATAACCAAAAACCACCCTGACTATTTTAGGGTTTGATGTTTTCTTCAATTTACTCCAAAAGGTAAGTATCTTTTATTTAAAATTTGGTACAGTAGTTAGAGTTACATTAGATGATTTTGAAAAATTAGATTTTTGGTTTTTTTTTTTAACATTAAATGGATTCGTTTTATTACTTAAGGGTGCACTTTTAAAAATAATTAGATTGAACTGAATGTGAGAAGGATTTTTTAACGTGTTTGTACTATTTATTTAGTTAGTGTTTATAGCTGTACAAACAGTACATTTTGATGCCATAATATTGCCATAGCCTTAAACTATCTATATTGTATGAGTCAACATAATTCAGTAAGTGGGAGTTTAAATTCTTATTTAAAAGAGATAAGTGGTGTTTAGTGGTCAAAGTCTAAGAGCAACAGCAAAGTGTTACTAGCCGATCTTGTAGTAGGTATGCATCATGAAAACAATAAACAATGAATAACAAACATAAGAGATTTATCTGTCCCTGGCCTAATACTTCAATCAGTTATTGTTGTGTCAAACTTGGAGTTATGTCGGTGCTGACCTTTGGCCTACAAGTCAAGTGTTTTAGAGAAAATGGTGGTTTTATAAGTAAAACCCTGACAAACAAGGTAGTTAATTAATAACATAATTTTAAATTGTTATTTGTAAAAAATCGTTTACTGCAAATGTATTTCTGTGTACCATAAAATAGTTGTGTAATGTGTTGTTCAAGATTTATGTAAACAAGCATTACAAATCTTTGTTTTTCTTTTGAAGTAATATCTAAAAAAAAGTTTCAAAAACAATGTAAGTATGGACAGTGTATTTATTTATAAAAGAAGTATTATTTTATATTATGGAACTCTTGTTACTTTTTGTACTTATAATATTGCAGCTAAAAATAAGATTTTTACTCAGAAAGAATCTGGATTAAAGTCATCTATCCAAAATAATATTTTTTGTAGAAAATAACAAATGTCTATGTATATGACTGAGTAAACAGTAATTTGATTAAGTTGATAATTTGAATAAACATATTTTGTTTGATTAAAGGCATACTTTAAAAGAAAAAAATTTTGTAAATTGTATCCCCTTATTTTTTTAAAGTACAGTTTCTCATTTATCTATTCTAAATCATCCTGTCACACAAGATCATCAATTAAAGAAATAAATCTAAGTGGCAGATAGAGCCATTTTGGTTTCTGTTTTGTTGTTATTTGAAATAGATCAGTAATGTAATAGGCCTACTTATCATTCTTGTTAAAGTAAATACTAATTTGATACAAGAGTTTTTTTTTTAAAAGTACTTTAGTTTAATATGTAGACTGACAAATTAATAAAAAGAATATCATTTTAATAATTGAATTGATGGAATGAATTTCCAAAATAAACCATTATTTCAAATCAAATGGCACAATAATTGATTTTTATGTAAACTTGGACAAATTTTTTATTCAGCAAAATTTAATTATTTGTTTCAAAATGGTAGAGTTGAAAATCTGTACTGTTGGTAGGTTACTTTCAATATTTTCTGTAGAAAATTTAAAATGCTAATTTATACAGATTTAAAAATACAGATTATGATGGTCAAATCAGATTTTCAAAAAACTGTAAGATAAAAATGTTACGAGTATTTAAATTTTTAAATGGTCACTATTTTAATACATGAACACATTTCATGCATAACGAATTCGGGTAGTAAATTTGTGTAAGTTTGAACTTAATCAAACCAAAATCGCCAACACACGTTACAATATGTAGGCTTAACAACTTTTCAAAATGTGATACAGATGTAAGGATTGCACGTTTTATGAAACACTTTGTTAAATCGTAAAAACTAATCTTCAAAATCTTTTCACTAATTACTTTTATCAAACATTTAGTTATATAATTTTTTATTATTCATTGTAATTACTAAATTAGTTCTTTAATTGGTCCATTTTCCTTATTCCAATTCTCTTTATATGAACTACCACATTACTAGTAAAGGTTCTCTCTTAGTCACCATAAAATGTTTGGTAAACAAGTGAGATATGCTATATTCTTTACAAAAAATAGCCCATAATTGCCACATTACTACACTATGTAAAAGAGTTCTGTATAGTTTTAGATTGTGAATTTGCCTTTTTCGAGATATATCGTAAACCTATAACACTTTTGGTAAACATTCGTGATGGAGTAATGTTTATTTAAAAGTTTTATTTTATACTGCTGTTAAACTTTCAGTAATAGATCATCTGTATTGGTTACATGTGGTCCTAACTTAGTAACTTTACCACATTCAATAAATCTATGTTTGGTGTATCTTTCTTAAAATACTCTATTCCAATGCTACTTGTATCCTAAAGTTATATTATGTTTACTTTTAGTTGGTTTTACTAGTTTGGTTCTCTTAAACAAAAATTAACCAAACTATGCTGAAATGCTGAAAACCAATGCCAGTATTTTCACAAGGGCTAGTAGCATCAATACTCCCATTTGATTAACATGGTAAATGAGATTCCTGTACTGCCAAATAAACATGAAACATACTTTCATTGATGCTATATGCATATAATATTTTTCCTTCTATAGTTTTAGGTATTTCGGTGTACTTTAACCCAAGGTCAAGCTATACTTCAAAATATGTTTTAAGTTTATATTACCTGTAAACACAGTGAATTCTGATTCTGAAACTGGAAGATTCCATTTTTCTACTCAATTTTTTATCCACTTTGTGAAATTGCAGTGTTATCACTATATACACTCGACTGAACATACGTTAGAGCTCTTAGGCCATGTTATAAAGTGTAACATTGGAATTATACTACATGGGTAAGCCCATTGTTAATAACTAGGCTTCTGGTGGTAGAGGTAGTTAATCCTATTTGATTTTTATTTTTATACAATGAATAATAGAAATTGTGTTAAATATATTTCTGTGAATATATTTACCTGAATTTATAAGAACTGTTTATAATTTCAATGTAAAATATTGAAATAGTAATTATATATATATATATATATATATATATATATATTTCCGATTTTTAAAAAATTGCTATTTTTTGTCAGCAAAAAATTTTGTATTACTAATTTATTAAAAAATGAATAGTTTCGAAGAGAAAAAGGATGGATGATGAGATGTTGTTAATTGTGTGTAACAACCATCACTATTGTTATTGGTGATCCCTAATGTTGTATGTTAGTTATTTAGTAAAAATTCAGAGGCTGGCCTGCCTGTGTTTAACCAGCTCCATGAACACAGTACCAACAGAGGCAAGTAAAGCAGCATATAGACTGCAGCAAAGTGGAGTCTGGCTAACCCCAGCTTTGGGGCATGCTAGAGTCATAGAAAAGATCAGAAATCCGATTTTGATGATCAAACGGCATCCGATATCTCTAGACCCTTTGATGTAAAGATGACATTTGAGGAGAAAGATTTTGTGGTGGGAACTCTGGAGACTTGGTATGGTATGCAGATGGCTCGAAGATAAAGATGGGCACTGCTGCTGGGGTGTTCTGTTTGAGACCAGGTGTAAAGAAAGTTGTTACCATGGCACCCAGTACATAACAGTATTTCTGGCAGATATAATGGCCGTCATCGACTGTGTTGTGGAGAACTTCAGAATTCACATTTATAGTGATAATCAGGCAGCAATTAAAGCACTTGTGGGTCCTGTAATTCAGAAGTTGGTCTGGGAGTGTCAGGAAAACCTCAACGCTCTATCCTTGAAGAAATTACTTTACACTGGGCTTCTCATCATAGGGGGCTGAGGGTAATGGGGTGGACCAATTGGCTGGACTGGATCTGCATGTGAGTCTATCAGGTCAGAGACAGCTGTAGAGATCTCTGCCTCTGGCTGGATCCGTTATCAATAGGTGGATAAATAAGTAACACCAGCAAGATGGGATAACCTTCAGTGGCATTGCCGCAGCAAATGTTTGCTCATTACAGGGCACTGAGGTCTGAGGGTGCACATGAATGTACTGTGGACAAACTGTGTGTGTGTGTGTGTTTGTGTTCAGTGGCATTACCGCAGCAAATGTTTGCTCATTACAGGGCACTGTGGTCTGAGGGTGCACATGAATAGGAGAGTAATGTACTGTGTGTGTGTGTGTGTGTGTGTGTGCGTGCGTGCGTGCGTGTGCGTGCGTGCGTGCGTGCGGCTCATTACAGGGCACTGTAGTCTGAGGGTGCACATGAATAGGAGAGTAATGTACTGTGTGTGTGTGTGTGTGTGTGTGTAGGTTTTGCAGGAAAGAGTAGAACACTGCAGGCCATATAATTTATGATTGTAGGACTCTTGTCAGAAGGAGCCCAATGGTATTTGATTTCCAGGACTATGGAGACCCCCCAGCAGGATGAGATAGTCGATGGATTGTTGGAATGTATTAAGGACACCAGTATGCTAAAGTAGACCTCAAGAGGTTTCCTTGTATAATTAATCATAGTGCTTATGGTTTTATAATTCCTTCCTCTAGTTATTATTGTTTATTGTTTGTGTATGTAGTTGCTTAGCAGCTGAAACATTAGAAGTTAACCATACTAATAAAACCATTAGTATTAGGAAAACAGATTAAACTAATTTTACTACTAAGCAAACACATAGTGCATTCAAGTTAGGTACACAGTTTTTAATATTTTTGTTAAACTAATAGACTTTCATATTAATTTTATCTTTATAAATTTTTCCAATTGTTTCTACAGGTTGCAGATTTGCGTGAGTTTGAAGAGTTTGTAGATGTATTTACAGATGTGGAAAAGTTACCATTATATCAGTCAGCGTTAAAACAATTTGAAGATGGAGGTATTCCATACAGGTATAAAAGCTTAATGAATAATGAAGATTGTTAAGATACATTAGTGTTATATGCCTCTATTTATAGTAGTTGTAATGTATGTTAGTAATTAAATACAAGGTGTTTGAGTTTTAATGTGCCCTAAAATCTGTACAAAGTGACATACACTATTCTAGTTTGTGGTATTTAATTCATCCACTGTCCGAGTTTACTCACATAAATATTGGAATTCAGTGTCTGCAGTTGGCAGGCCTGTGTGACCTTGATAATAATGGCAACAGCACTCAGTTCAAGCATTCAGTGCATTGCAATGGCTACTCCGCAACAACCTTCTGTGTTTTTTTTCTTGTGCAAACTGAGTCTGTTATTCTTGTGCAAACTGAGTACAACGTAATTTTAGACGTGAGTATGGTGGTGAACCACCTACAGCAAAAACTATCTGTTATTGGCTAAAGTCTTTCAAGAAAACAGCAATGTTTTAAAAGCGAAATCGTCAGGTAAACCGAAAACTTCTGAAGCTACTGTTGACAGGTCCATGTTTATTGTGTTTGAAGCCCAAAAAACTCATTGGCCAGACGTAGTCTACAATTAGGAGTGCCTAAACGTACTTTGTATGATGTGGTACATAAAGTACTTCATTTGCGTGCCTACAAATTACAACTGTAACATGAATTTTAACCTGTTGATAAAAACAAAGTATTGCAGCTTGATATTAACTTTCTACATAGAATTGATGAAAGTAACAAGTTTTTGAAAAATGTTCTGTTTTCTGATGAGGCAACATTTCATGTCATCTACTGAAACTTCATGTCATCTTAGTTCTAACTAAGATCGAGTGATTGGTTCTTTCATTTTTGTAGACAGAACAATAAACGGGGACGTATACTGTGAAAAGTTGACAGAGTATGTCTTTCCCCAAGTGGAAGATATTGAGGTTATGCTATGTTAGTGAATACCTGGCGAGAAGTGGAATATCGTCTTGATATTTGTAGGGCAACAAGAAATGGATCACACGTTAAAGTTTATTGACATTAAAAAAAGCTTGAAAATATTTTCTTTCATTGTATGTATGCATTGATGTAGTTTTAAATTAATTTCACCACAAAATTTACAGATAAAACTAGGGAGTTCTTTTTCAAACACCTTGTACACCAAACAATATAATTTAATTTAAAACATCATTAGTCAGTCTCAATAGATTAATCATTGTAAAAATAAATAAACAACAAAATAAAATAAAAACTACTGTATAATGTTTGATAATAATCAAAACGTCTTTAACATTAATTTGATTTAGTTAAATTAATATTGCTTGAAATTAGTTCTTTTAATGTTGTTTACAAAATGGTGTACTGTACAATCTATTTTATTTTCTTAAATGTATTTATGTTAACATTATAAAAGTAATGTTTATTGCTCCATACATCAGGAAAATTATTATTTTCAAAGGCACAGATAAAGTGGTAAACCAATATTAGTTTTTTTTTAAAGTGCTTTATTACGATTAAAGTAGGCTTCATGTAAGGTGCAATGCACCTCGTGTAAGATAAGAGGGACTAAAAATTTCCTCTCGAAGTGTAAACAACATACTTTCAAATATTTTTGTGTATTAAATCAATATTAACTTGGTCTATCAAATAACAATTATCATAGAATTACTAGATTCTGTCTTATTAACTTGTAAGCAAACATCGTAATTATTTGTTGAACAAAACAAACTAAAAGTTAGGTTAGAAATGCAATTGGTGCTAATGAATTAGTTACATTTATAAGTTATTTATAATAAGTTTAGTTGAACAGATATTTAATATAAAAAAACTTGTATTGTTAAATTAAAATTTTATAAAACTGTTAATTATATTTGCACGTGTTGTTTTGTACCTGTAAGTATCTGAAAAAAAAAATTAAAATAAGTACAAACTAATATTATAGAAAAATAGTATTTGGCCAACTATATATATTCTTTGCGAAAATATATCAAAATAAAATTAATTTGTAGTTTGTGCCATTCAATTGGATCATGCCATAAAATTGGCCAGTACTTTGCATTCTAATTGGCTAATGAATATATTTAAACTCAAACTTTAATTAATGTATTTTAATCTGTAAATATTCTCAGTGTTATCTTGCCTTTGTAATTTTTTTAATCCTTTAACTTTATTTTAATTACTGTTCCTAATTTACCAGTTAAACTTTTATGTCTAAAAGTTTAATTATGTCGAAACTGTCGTCTCAGATTCGAAAAAACCAGTCAGTTGAAATTTTACACTATCTATAAGAAATAAGCTAAAAAGAGAAATTATATTTAACTTATGTGTTATTATATACAAACTGTAATTATTTTTTCTTTTAGGTGTTTACGGACTGAAATGGTTCATTGTAGTTCTGACGTAGAATATTTGGGCAAGTTGCATTGCATTCGACTTGCATTTCAATTGCTGTTCAAAGATCACAATACTTGGGTGTGGTTTTCTGATTCAGGCCGCCAAGTCCTGACAGATTTGTTACTTTATGCAGATAAGGTAATTCATTGTAGTTCTGACGTAGAATATTTGGGCAAGTTGCATTGCATTCGACTTGCGTTTCAATTGCTGTTCAAAGATCACAATACTTGGGTGTGGTTTTCTGATTCAGGCCGCCAAGTCCTGACAGATTTGTTACTTTATGCAGATAAGGTAATTCATTGTAGTTCTGACGTAGAATATTTGGGCAAATTGCATTGCATTCGACTTGCGTTTCAATTGCTGTTCAAAGATCACAATACTTGGGTGTGGTTTTCTGATTCAGGCCGCCAAGTCCTGACAGATTTGTTACTTTATGCAGATAAGGTAATTCATTGTAGTTCTGACGTAGAATATTTGGGCAAATTGCATTGCATTCGACTTGCGTTTCAATTGCTGTTCAAAGATCACAATACTTGGGTGTGGTTTTCTGATTCAGGCCGCCAAGTCCTGACAGATTTGTTACTTTATGCAGATAAGGTAATTCATTGTAGTTCTGACGTAGAATATTTGGGCAAATTGTATTGCATTCGACTTGCGTTTCAATTGCTGTTCAAAGATCACAATACTTGGGTGTGGTTTTCTGATTCAGGCCGCCAAGTCCTGACAGATTTGTTACTTTATGCAGATAAGGTAACTTTTTTAAAAGTAAAATCTTTTACAGTCATAAAATGATCAGTGTACCATGTTGACCTGTAGAAGTACCTCTCAGAAGAGCAAGAAAGCTGTTCAGCAAGCCTTACTACCTATCCAGTGTTTCCGTTATGTGCTACTTACCAGATCTGTCTTACAGAAATTATTCATGTTATGATTCTTTGTTTTTTCCTCCAAAGTATATATTTTTTTTTTATATGCAAAAATGAATTATTCTAGTTTTATTTTAACCAGCTTTCCTTTACATACTTATAATTTTTAAAAGGATAATTATATTATGCATATCGTAAAAAAAGAACAAAATCAACACTGAAAATCCAGAAAATATTTCTTTTTTTTGCATGAAATATGGAAAAGAAATTTGAAGTCTAATTTTTGTAATAAGAAATTTGTATTTTATAAGCTGGAAAATTAATTTTGTTTTGAAAATGTGTGTGATTTTTTAAATGTGGACTTTTTGTAGGAAATGTGCATGCAGTTTTGTCTGAGTTCAGTAGTCCTAATTACTTTGAAAAAACAGGTTAGAAGGAGAAAGTTTTGTGAAAATTATGGGCAGTCACACAGTGTGTGTGTGTGTAAGAGTGAATTAAAAAATTACAGTTAAATAAAAAAATATTCAGATTGAAATTTAAAAAAAAACTACTGTCAAAGTCTATTTTTCACACTGCTGTATTATAAAACCTATTATTGTTTGTTTCATCTAGGATCCAAAAGATTTCCTGATTGCATATGAAGAAATGTTGATGTTCGTACAAGACAGAAAAAGTTGGGAAGATGTCGAAGAAGAGTTAAGTGTTAAAGGCGTCAAAGCGATGACATTCTATGATGTTGTAATGGATTACATCTTAATGGATGCCTTTGAAGATTTAGATACTCCACCATCGTCTGTGACTGCTGTTGTACAGAACCGTTGGCTTTCAAATGGTTTTAAAGAATCGGTAAGTTTAAACATTTTAAAATAAAGTAAAATTTTTATTTACAGTATTCTGTCTTGTGAACTCTTCTTACTTATTTAATTTAATTTGGGATTTGATACCATTATCAGATTAAGTCACTGAAATAAATTAGAAACATAACACAATAACATAGTAAGGAATAAATGGGAATAATAATTAATTTTAGTGTAGACTATATGGCTGTTAAACAGCAACTGTCTGTCTGTTGTTGTGAATATGATAAATCCACTGTGGTCTTCTTGAATTCTTAATAATGTCGTATGATATATTAGAATCAAAGTGTACTTGGTCATTCTCAACTGATATTTGATGTTTTTTAAATGCTTTGTAAATTTCAAATCCTTTAACCAAATCTAAATATTTTCCTGTAGCATAAAAGCGTACTTATTCTCAATTTCGATTAAAATATATGGAAACATGTCCATTAAGTGATGTCAGGAAGCCTGGGTGAGAGAAATTATTTTTATTTAAAATGCATTACAAATTTACTGTAGTTTACAATACAACAACATTTTTAAGTCAACTTTTACATTAATCATATGAAATTTTTATCCATGAAAAATATTGTAACAAAGCATGGATTACAATAAGCTGGTACAGTATATTATCTTAAAAAAAAATATTATGTACTATTATGTACATTATAACATAGATACTTTTTGCAATGTTTTTTTTGCCAAGTTGGTGAGCAAAATCCAAATTTGTTCATAACTTTATACTATTTGTAGTTGTTTATATTTGGTTATTAGCTTCAAATTAGCTTTTCTATTATCTGATAACTCATTTTATCATTAAAAATTTATCAGTTAATTAATGTAAGTGAGTTTTAATGTATGATATTATATAATGTAAAAAAAAACACAGCTTGTGAATATAATTATGATTTAACCCCAGAACTATAATCAGGACAAGTTGACATCATTCTAACACAAAATAAAGTGGTGAAGTATATGTTGTTAAAGCAGGAACAGAGGGTCTGTAAACACCTTGTTTCTTGTCCTTGTAAATAGAAATGTAAGGGTGAATGATTTATACTTAAAATGAAGTACTCATATATATGTTAATGCTTACAATGGCTTAATGTATGTATAAAATTAAAATTGTTAACAAAAGTTTATTAGCCGACTTTTCAGTGTCATCTGAGCAATGCCATGAAGCTGACTAGACTGCAAACATCACTGTTCACTCAGAATATATCGTGTGGATTGAACATGTAATTTTAAGTTTTTTTAATAAAATTCATTAGAAAACTGATTATTAGTCAGCCAAACTATTTAACAAAGTATATAAGGTTTACACATGTTTGTAAAAGCTGTATATATACACTATTAACATAAAACACTTAAGCTCTTTTCATAATCTTCAATTTAAATTTTTTTATATTTCATATAATTTAATGTTGAAAGCATATAAAAGTTTTAAAAAATCAAATGATTTTAATAGGCTAGTTGATTAATTTCTTCATTTAAGACAATTTTCTAAAACACAAAGAGTTTTTGATAGACAATTTTTTTTCAAATAACCTAAAATTGTGTCTTTTACGGATCAAATTTCTAAAGATTGTTCCATGTTTCAATTTTTTTTTGGCTGTGTTCAGCCCCAAAATTTTTTACCTAAAGCTATCTACAAGTGCATAGCAAAAGAAAAAGCTTTAGTTTTTGCGTACACTGTCGACTGTATCCTGTTTGACAGCAGAATTAATTAAGTTAGTTGTGCTGTATCCTGACGGCACTGCTAGTTTTTCTTAAACCATAAAAATATTACTGACATCAGATTTCATAGTAAGCACATGACAAGGAAAATGCTAATGAATAAGATTGTGGATTGAACCATTCTAAAATGAGCTCAGGAGAAAATAGATGGTAGCGGTGTTGGGGAAAAAATTGGAGAGGCAACGACTTTACCATATGAAAAATGTCTGCAGCAATTTGTAAACCACATGATTTTTTAAAGGTTAATTAATCTTATTCTCGAAAACGTAAATTAAAAAAAACTACTTATTAAAGTATTAGTATAATTACTTATGCTATTATGAAAAGTAATCATCAGATTTTTCTAGCCTAAAGAAATTATAAAAAAATTATGCATGGCAGTCAGCAAGAATTAATTACCCAGCTATATTTACTTTAAAAAGCTCATTCACTGTATTTCTTTGTTTAGGCCTTGACAACTGCAGTGTGGTCTGTATTAAAGGCAAAACGCAGGATGCTTAAATTTCCCAATGGTTTCATGGCCCATTTCTATGCAATTTCGGAGCAGATGTCACCTATTATGGCTTGGGGTTTCCTCGGACCAGATGAAAATTTACGGGATATCTGTCATTATTTTAAGGTATGTATTTTAATTTATACATTATGTATAAATCATATTATATACTTTTTAAAATGAATATGTAAAGACTTTTTTTGTAATTGATATATTTTTAATGAATAGTGATTGCCGTACATTTTATGATGTAGATTTGTAATTTAAAAAAATCTATGATTGCACTTTACTTTTCTAATTGATTATTATGGCTGTTACCAGGAACAAGTGATGGGTTTTTTAACGGACTCGTTCAGTTTTCAAAAAACAAGATATACAACTGTAGAAGAACTAGCAGCTGATATTTTAAGTAACATTAAAATTCGTGTTGATAACATAAGTCGCAGATTGGCAGCAAATCCTTCATTATAGTTTTTATTTACTAAGACTATACCATAATAGTGATTATTTATTGATGTAGCTTATATACCCATGTACATGCCTGGCTTTCAGAGATATAGGAAATAACTGTTCATACTTTTGAAGTTCATCTTTTAAATTGGAATAATAATAGTACTGTAACTGTATTATTATTTCCCAATGTATATTTTATTTAATGATTATACATTTTAAAAATGAGGTAAATGAAGAGTGAGCAAAAAATATGGTGAATTATTTAATACAAAGTAATAATTTTACATGAAATCTGAATTAATTAATTAGTATACCTTCAAAGCACTGACCTTGGCCTAGCGGTGCTCTTATCCGAACGTTGATTCCATGACTGGAATCATTTCTGAAAGCCTACTTTTGGGAGGGTGTTCTGCTACTCCATCATGGACCCCTCAGTGTCAGGAATGGTGTCAAAACATTTTCTTTTTAACATGGAAGAGCCAGAAGTCACGTGGTGCTAAATGGTAAGATGGATGTGGACAGATAGGAACACTTTTCCAACCAAAAACACACTGATCAGAAGCAAAGTGTGGCACATTATTGTGATGAAGAAGGAAGTTATTGACCCATTTTTGTGGTCCCTTTCTTCATAGATCATTTTTATAATGTTACTGTACACTCATGTAAAATTCATCATTTACAATTGCTTCCTTTCAAACAAAAACTGATTGCACTATGCCCTCTTTATGGAAAAAAAGAAACATGACTTTGACTGGCATGCTTTTTAGAGCAAGAGCATGGAGGCTGGATGTGTATGAAAGCAATCTTTTACTTCACGCAAACTGACATGATTTCCTTCTTTTTGTCAGGCAAAATTTAGGAAACAAATTTTGCACTCCCCTGTCTTATTTACAAATTATTGTTTAAAATTTATT
Organism: Callitettix versicolor; assembly: GCA_022606455.1. Classification (NCBI taxonomy): domain Eukaryota; kingdom Metazoa; phylum Arthropoda; class Insecta; order Hemiptera; family Cercopidae; genus Callitettix; species Callitettix versicolor. Next base: position 108,391,701 of record CM040190.1, on the reverse strand, counting down.
TGCATGGACCTGTACAAGATGTTAAGTTCTTCGATACGCTATCAAATAGTCAGTCGCCAAGTTGAGTGAACAAGTTTGGCCATTTTTTATTGTTTTCATCTGTTTTTGAGATCAATGTACTGCTGACTGTTGCTCATCTGCAACAGCTCATACCACTTGTAAACAGTCTTCAAAGCCACCACATTATCACCATGTCATGAGCTTCTTTGATACTTTTTTGCAACTTAAAACAAAATTTAATGTTAACTCATTGTTTGAAATCTGTGATGTGCAACCTCACTCACAGTGAAATCGTAAACACAACCTCACTCTAATGGTTGTGGAAGCTGACTGGCAAGTTAGAACATGTTCAAACTTGACACTGCCTGTCTCAACGGATCAAGCTATTAGAGTAGCAGTTCTTGCTATAAAAAGTCATTCTATTTTTTGGATCACATCAGATGTTGACTTATATTTGTTTTATTTTTGTTACTAGTAAAATAAAAATATTAAAAAGTTCAAATCATATACTATCGTATTCAATTTATCGTTCGTAATCAAATTACGTAATAAAATTTACGTAATATAATAATTAAATATATGTAATCAAATTTATTGTATTTGAATCACATTTGACTAAAAAAAATATAATAAGAAAAATTATATTTGAATACAATAAAAACTTGTTTGTCACACCTGAAAATTGTCATAGGTGATCAGTTGTGTTAATTTCAGCCTTTGTTTTTAATACAGTGAGTATTAAAAATTCAATAATTTCGGTATATAACAGTAAAATAGTGTGTATTTAAACATTACAAAACTTTTATTTTTTTTCTGGCGAAAAACCTTTAAAGTTATCATCGCTGTACAAAACTTGCAAGCATGCACTTCCATGAAATAATACTTTTTGATATTTCTTTACCTATTCATTATTGTGTAGGTTTATATGAAAATTAGAGATCAAAACAACTCATAAAAAATGTGATTAAAAATGTATTTATATAAAAAAAACTAAAGTCTGTTTACTGAAAAAAGAAAGAAATTTTATAGCAAAGCTGAAATTAGCTAATTTAAAAAAAATAACTGTTCCTGGCATTTGTTTTGTTGATTTTGATAAAGAAACAAATTAAAAAAACGCCAAACAATAAAGTTTGTGGGGTTGAGAAAATATCTTTTCCCATAATTCAGAGTTTATACCTACTGGCTTTGTAGTTTTACTAAATTAAGGCTGTTACTTGCTTTGTAAGTTTATAATGTATTATTATAATTTTTAAAAAGCAATTAAGTTGTGGCCATATCTGTGTTCAAGCATAATGGCTGACAATACCTGAAAGGTTGTATAAGAAAATACTGTATAGGATTGCAAACTGTGAATGGAAATATTTAATGCATCTTCTTTTATAAAAATAATAAACTGAGAAATTTAAAATTATGTGTATTAGCAGTATGTAGTGAGTAGAAAAATGTACAGATATGTAGATTTGGCCCTGACACAAACACATATTTTACTGCCTCGCTTTGTAGTTGACTATCACGGCTGTTACTCTTAATCTTTAACTATGCCAAATGATAGAAAAACTGTAAAACATTGTTTTTAAATACTAGATTTATCTTTACAGTTGAAATCTTTCTGTTTGTTTAAAATAAGAAATTATTTTTTATTTAGCCTCTGTTTTTTTAGTTTGAACATCCCCATTCATTTCTCAGGTTTGAAAGAAGTGTTTGACTGACCATTTGTTTTATTTGGATACTTACCACCTCCACATTGAAGTATCTCCAAAGTAAAGTAAAAGTAGCCTTTATTTGTTAAAACCAAAGTATACAATGTTAAATGTTGTATTTAAAATTTGACAGAAAATTATTAACTTAACCCTGATGTTATTACATTCAATTTTGTAACTTTTAGTCAAATTTGATTTATGCAAATTTTATGAAGATGAAATCTGATTTAAAAAACATAAGATAAAATAACATTTTTTAGTAAAGAAAATGATTTTTTTAAAAAGACAAAAATTGCAAATGTTAGAATGCAATGTACATACATACATATTTTATTCACACACTGATAAATAATACTATATTTAACAAAAACTCAAAACTTGTTCTCATGTTCTAGATCCTGGTTCTTTCCATAACAAATGTTCTAATAGCCAATTTCCAAAAATATTTATTAATAATATTCTTTTCTGATACAAAATACCTAAATATACCCTACCTAAATATTAGTTAGTATTTATTTTTATGGATTTTATAGCTGTCAAAAGCTATTTTAATTTCCTAAATGTACTGTATACATACAATAATTTATAAATTGCATTGTCACCTTTGATCTGTGTGCACATAAACTGGAAGTGTATTACCGCAATAATAACAACTTTAATACAGTATAGGCCTACTGTATGTTCATAGTTACTATTTATATGTATTTATTAGACTTAGTATATATGTACTGAAAACCATCATGATTAGTATCAAAAATATTTTTTTTTGTTGATATAATAATAATACTTCAGCCAAGTTGATCAAAAATATGTTATCAAATTAATTGCAAGGTAACGTACCTTTTCAAAAATTCAAGGACTTTATTGTTCTCGTTATAACTTGTTTATGATTAATGCCATATAACTTATTTAAAGTAATTTTTAACTTTTTTTATAAATTACAGAAATATTATTATTATTATTATTATACCACCTAGGTAAAGATAGTATACAATGTTGAAATAAAAAAACCCTGCACACAACAAAATTTTTAAATACTGAATTGCTTTTAATACTTTTTTATTATGACCTGTTTGGTGGCTTCCATCTTGATTCAAACCTTTTGACTCTATATATGTACTGTATTTTCTTTGGAAACTATATGCAAGAATTTTACCTATTTAAATAATAATTCAGTTATCTAATACAGTACTTGGTTAAAAGTTATTAATTTAAAGTTGAATCTGTTATTGAAATTTTTCTTTTTTATTTACTAACCAATTTTTAATGAAAATCAATAAATAGCTTTGAAACTAAACTATTTTATTGATGAGTTTTTAAAAGAAGTTGGTAGAAAATGTGATTTTAAAATACACTTTAAAAAATGCAAATATCGTAGTGATTATAATAATAATAATTTTGGATTAAAACTACCTTTTGTAATAGCTGAAAAGCATATCATTTCATTCATTTTAATATTACTTTATTACGAACAAATCTAAAATTTTATTAGGAATTTCTGCACTTTCAAGTCATTTACTAAAGTTATGACTTTTTTATTACATACTTATTATTGAATTAAACGTTACTCACCCGAGGAAGATAAAATTTCGTATGTTTTTATGATTTATATTTAAGTTACAATTTTATAAAATTTCTAATGGAACTATATTGTGATGACATTGCTGTTTACATTGCATTGAGCATTTTAGATGTACTATGCCAAATGTGACATTACTGCTTTTTGTCACCTGGTAGTGTTCCTGTTAGGTTCTTAAGCAAAAAGTTAATGTTTTTTTATTAATTACATGCATTTAATTACTTATTTTCACAATAAAAATGTGTTAGATACTTTCATATAGTAGTAATTTTAAGGTATGGGTCACCTTTATTTTCCATTTTTTTTTTTACTTCCTGTAGTTTCCGCACTATTATATTTTGTATTATTTAAAGGGTATGTAATAGTGTTTTGGTAAAAAAAATTGTAAAAATTAATAAATCACTGAAAGTGCAGATTTACCTTTTGTTAAATACTTATGAAAGTATCATTCTTTAAGTAGTTATTTTATGACTGACAGAAATTTATTATATGTAGTCCTAACATTAATAATTAATTATATTTCTTTCTTGTGATATAAGTATAATGTTTATATTATTAAATTTAATTAGTTAAAGATTTTATATATTTATTAAATATTTGAATGTCTCACTTAAAAACTGTGCACCCTATGTTAACCAATATTTTTATATATCATAATATGAAATGAAAATAACTATAATTTGAAAATTCATAAATGTGTACTCGTATTGTATTTTCCAAATTACCACTATTTAGTTGTAGGAAGTCTGGAGATATTTCAACATTCTGTGAATTAAGTTTGATTTATTTTCTTTACACATTCAATTTTTTGTTTTGTTTTAATTCGTCCACTGTGCAAGAATTATTTTTACTGTTTTTCATTGCTCCAATAAAAACTGATGTTAGTTTTGGTGACCTTGGTCATATGTTTTCTTAATAAAGTTCCTAATTTCTGAGTACCTGAATAATCTACCCTCCTCTATTTTGTGGATTTAACTTCACACACAATGGTGAAAGTAAGTTTCCGAGCATTATTTTTTTTATTTAATATTTTATCAAATTATTATAACCATTATTCCTAGCTATTTTTTTAATATAATTTAATGCATTACAGTAATGAATAATTGTTTAGGCAATATAATACAAATGATCCAACAAAGACCTACTACTGTGATCAACAGCTAAATTGTTTATGGTTAATGGAGTGTTGTGAAGGAATGTGAAGCATTATCAGAAAATAGGGTTTCAAAAAATGCTAAAACATTTTTACAATTTTCAGTTGTAATAATAGCTAAATAACTAATAAAATGTTATTCACTTACTTCCATGGTAGGTACCAGAGAAATAAAAAATATTTGAAGTAGGCAGTCATCAAACAAGCATAACACATAATCTTTCAACTATTATTTATACTAAGCATTCTGATTGTATCAAAACTAAAAACGTGCACTATTAAAACTACATATATGGAGGTATGTCAAAATACCACGGAACTCTAACATCTCATACTTTTCGATTTAAAGACTTTACAATAAAAAATAAAACCAACAAGAAGTTTGTAAACAAAATTCCAATGCTCTTGGAGTATAATGTGTCCCCATGAGAGTGCAGCACAATACAGGCACAGGTGACTGTAAAAACAGCTGATTGCTAAGAAAACCATTGTTAAAAGTAATATTTAAATTATTACTGTTTCCAAGACTTAAATAATTGTTGATCTAATCAGTTTTGACAGTAAAATCAGTAGGGCAGTCTAGGTCAGTTCTAATTTGTTAATGCTATTAAATAAAAGACTCTGCTTTTATTAAACAATAACTGCTGTAGCCTACTTTAGGTATGTATTGTAAAATTCAGTCACTAATTTTATACTTTTAGTTTTAAATACAATTGTAAAACAAAGTAATGAAGTGCAAAGTAAATCGTGCATTCTCAGGCCTATTGTATTAAATAGCCTGAATATAATGAATGACATTGTTCTGAAATAACTAAGAATTAATTTTAGTTTTGCTGTACATTATTATATCTAATTTGTATCTTTTTCTGATTAACTGTGAAATGTCACATGGGCCCATCTAGTTTGTATAACCTATATTGTTAAACAGATTTTTATATTCAAGAAGTTGATCCTCAAAATTATCTCTGTTAATAAAGAAGTAATCTCATTATCTGATGATGCATTCATCATTTCACGAATTGTTCTCTTTTGTTGAAAAGAATACTGCATTAAAAATGGTTTCTCTTTGGACTTGAGTGTGTGTTTTAAATTTCATTATGTCAACATTTGTTCTTTCACAAAGTGAAAGCAATGTATATGTGGATATTTAAATAACTTATCTTCACAACTGACATGTTTAGATAAAAAAAATTGCACATTCCTATTCATGGTTATGCTTCATTCAAAATGTAAACAAAAGAAGGCAGTACAATAAACAGTACCAACAATCAAATTAGCTGTAACTAGTTATAACAGCTGTCAGGTTATTTCTAAGTTGACTTTGTGTACAGTTTTAAATGAAACATAGAAACAATATTATATTTCAATTTAGTTTTAGAACAACTATTAAATGGAATTCATTCTAGGTAAAATTTAATATACTATTTTCATTTTTTCTTTGTTTTGTTTTTGTAGTTATTTTAGTGTAAATATGTACTTTATTATTCTTTATAAAGTGCACTAATAGAATATAAAATTATTAATAAAAGACTCAGTTACTGAAATTATGTATGTATTTATGCATTGCCAATGAGAAAAATTTAATTTCTAATTTATTTTTACGCAATGTCTTCTGTCTTCTCTAATTTATTTTATATTTTCTCTGTCATATTGTCAACTCATAAAACAAAAAAATGTTGCAACTCAATGAGATTAATGCATATTTCATCCTTTTAAAGCCAAGGTTCAATTTTCGTGAGTGTCTTATATAAATCTAACCCCAGCACTATTAGCACTGACAATGTTTGTACAGAAATAAATAAAATATCAAGCGGTAAGCAATAAATTGTTTAACATAACCTAACAACAATAATACAGTAACTAACTTATGATACTACTTGTTAAATGAAACAATTTTTGACTGGACAAACGGAACAATTTTATCTGGTCAACATAGTGAGTTAGGATGTTGATTTTTCTACATAACTCAAAAGTTTGTCTGTCTGTGGTAGATGAAGAGATGAGGACCACTTTAAATAAATGATGGACAGTTCGGGTGGAAGCCGACAGGGGCAGGTGAATTCTTTGCGAGTTGCATAGCTTACTAAGAGTTTTGCTACTTTTTTCTTTGTATATACTGTGTGTGCCCACATGTTGAAATATCATAAAATATGTTCATTTAGCTTAAAATATGTCCAAAAGTAACAAATTGATCAGCTTTTTATCCATCTAAAAAAGTCTATATCACAGAAAGGGTTAAATATGTAAATCCCATTGTATATCTGTGCTATATCAAGTTAATTTTTTCACAAGTTTAAAAATGTAGGATGCTATGCTTATCATCCTACATAGTTGGTGTATGTATAAAACTAAAATATTTTTAGTTTATTAAATAAAAACTTCTTTAAAATCAATGCTGAGTGTGGTTAACCATCATGCACAAATGAGCGACAATTTCAGTCAAAGTAATTTCAAACTTGGTTAAAAATAGACACAGCGCTGCCATATTAGTTTTTTAAAAAAGGAAGGATGACAGTTTGTGCCAATGCTGCTACGACATTTGTGGTATTCAGGCTAACATATACCACATGATTGACTTCGTGGTATTGACATCGCGAACTGCAATGTTCAGAGTGAAGCCACATTGTATCAGAATTTTTTACTTTCTGGATTAAACATATGTCTATAAACAGAGTTATACTATCCTGTTCAGAGACTTATTAACCTATCTGAATGAACAAGTGTTGGGGAGTGCACAGTTACACATTTCACCCTGATGCATAAAGTTTCAATATATTAAACACTACTGATATGTTCAACACTGACTGACTACCTGACTTTTTTTGTATATATTTGAAAGTTATGCTAACTCAAAAACAAAGGAGAATTCTAAAAAATGAATAGGTAGTTTGATTCTAAATTAAATTCTGCATCCCTAATCATTTATGTACTCAAACATAAAAATGATTTTTCCCCCTTAGTATATACGAGAGTTGTCCATAAAATAAGATTCCCAATAATTTTTCACAATGAAAAACATGTTTATTTGCATTGAATAATACATTTTTTGAAAGCTTACACTTCGTTCTATTTTTCGACATAATCGCGTTAAGATCGATGCATTTTTGCTTACGGTGAACCATCTTTTGTATGCCTCAGTCGAAAAACCCTCCCACCACGCCGCGAAGGTAGCTTAAAACTTCTTCTTTCAGCTCAGAGGCAGTACTGAAATGCGTCCCCCCTACATGTTTCTTCAAATTAGGGAAGAGATGGTAGTCACTTGGGGCTAAGTCTGGGCTGTAGGACGGATGTGTGACAGTATCCCAACCAAATTGGTTAATGAGATCGGTTGTTACACGGACGGAGTTTGGACGAGCTTTGTCTTGATGGAAACAAGCTCCCTTCGTGAGCATGCTTCTCCTCTTCTTTTGAATCGTGCATCGAAGGTTCTTTAACGTTTCACAGTAGTGATCAGCATTGATTGTTGTGCCAGTATCCATGAATTCGCACAAAATATCCACTTCCTGTCCCAAAACACGCTCACCATGACATTGCCGGCAGACAGAGTTTGTTTGAACTTCCGCGTCTTCGGCGACTCTGGATGTTCCACTGATGTGATTGTTCTTTCTTTTCTGGTGTCATGTAGTGTACCAAGGTCTCGTCCCCAGTGACAATACAGTCCAAGAATTTCTTGCCATCGGTTTCGTAGGCCTGAAGAAATTCGCAGGCCACTTCAAACCGTTGCCATTTGTGGTTTACTGTAAGCTGTCTTAGGATCCACTTTGCACACAAATTTTGCTATACCCTAAATGGACTGTTAAAATTTTATGAATGCAAGTCTTTCAGCGATCACCTCGGAAGGCTCCCAAACAGTTACCTTTTTGCTTTTTCCACTTTTGCAATATTTTTGTTAGAAACAAATGGACGTCCAGAACGATGTTAATCGTGAACGTCTGCACATCCGTCTTTGAATTATCTGCACCATTTTCACACGTGTTGTATGCTCATAAATTTTTCTCCATAGTCTTCACACAGTGGAAATGATTGTCCACCAGTGCACTGTTTTTTGCACACAAAAAAACGAATCAGAGCGTAATTCGCACCTGGCGGAATACATTGGTAACTCCATTACTATTGGCTGCAAGCCAAGGTCACCGGATCCCATGTAACAGCCTTAGCACCTTGGCAACCTTACTTTACGGACAAACCTCATGAAAACAGGCATGTTTTAAGTGTGGGAAGTCCGAGACACAGTGGGCCTGCATACAATAACTGAAAGGCAATTACAGTTATGATGTCATAAAAACTCAAAACAGGGTCAGCTAAAACTTGACACAGCAAGTCCTTTGAGATGAACATTTAGAACTTAATGGGCTCATAAACAAACCAACAAACTCTATGAATCAAAACTTTCCTGATCTGTAACTTTGAAGGGATGACAATCATCACCATAATCCACCAAGAATGGTTAGTCTGTATCCAGTGGCACTTCCAAGGGTCTGGTCCTTAGGCAAGGCCATCCAGAGCTGGATGAACTAACAGGGCATATTCAGTGTCTTTAATAGAACCTATTGGGCACAAGGTGGAACACAGTAGTATTTGCTCCATATTCCTTTAAACGGGTCACTGCCTTCAGTTGAATGGACTATTATAAAGCCGGTAGTCTTGGGAATTATATGGTCGAAAAGAAAAACAAGAACTGAGAAATCAAGAGGAGTATGGGCCCAAGATCAAAGCATTCCACGCGTGGATAGCGTAACTAGGCTTTCACCCCGAGGACCCGGGTTCAATTCCCAGCGAGGGCTTGGCATTTTCATACGCTATACATCATCCCATCGTCTGCATTAGCCCAAGTGTGCACAATAGTCAGACGTTAAACACCAAAAAAAAAAAAAAACTGCATTCTTCTTGACAAATTAAGCATGGACAATCAGTCATCCACGGAGAAGGACATTCTGCTTAATCTGAAAGATGGTAATATCAGACTGGACAGTAGTGGACAGGAAGCTGCATAGAAGGTACATCTTTTCCAGGGTCAACTAAGAAAGAAAAGGCCTCACCAGAGGTGAGATGGTTCTAATGCCAAAAGCAAAGATGTTTGGTTTTGGAGGATAAGCTCCATGCTATGGTTGGGAATCAAAATGAAGCCGGACTCTCTGGGATCCAGGAAGATTTGGTGCTGAATGGGCATGGTGGGCCCTCTCTGGTGGTAAAAGTTTGCAAACACAGTTTATGCCGGAGGATGTTGGTTCTGTGAAGAACAAAGTGAACCTACGTGTGGATTATCTTATACTTTAGCATGCAGGTTTCTAGGGAACATCAAAGGCCTTGGGAGAGAATGGATGGTCTTGTAGAGTCAAGACGATGCTTATGGGTCCAACTAGGTCCCTTACAGGTGAGGCCCTTAGGCTGTACAGGATGCAGGATGGATCTGCAGAGAGTGACAGGGTTTCTGACAGGTCACTGGACATTCCACAGTAATTTACACAAAATGGATTTTCATATGAGAAATACTTTGTCTAGGAAATACAACTGAGGAAACAGCTCAACACATACTTTTTGCAACAGTCGAGCTTTGGACAAAAAATGATTTGAATTCCTATTCATTATCTGGAGTGGGGGACAGACAATAGAACAAGGCAACATCATTTGAAATACCTCACGGTTTTCTAAAAATCTGAGGTTGGATTGGGAAAGTTGAACCTGTGGACGAAGGTGCAAAAAAATGCTACATAGCTGAGTTGTAAAACCAGTATCAACGAAAATCTCGGCTCTAGTAAAAAAAAACACCTGGGACTTCTCACAGCAGCTCCATATTGCTCTACAAACAACACCAATACACCATCCAAGAGAAAGGAATGGTGAAGTTGGACTTCACCTACATCTTTATGCTAAAGTACACAATGGACAAGTCCATCACTTGTCATAACCTTAGGACTTGCTTCAAAATACAAACCTACGCATATTTAGTTAGGAACTGCAGAAATACAAGCCATTAGAATGTCACCAAGAAACAACAAGAAGCCATGCAACACAAGCAATAAAAGTATCATTGAATTTTTCAGTGAGCACCCTGCCACATTGCATTGCAGAGGCAAGCAATGCATGCATATGCAGTCAGGACAAACTTGTTCAGAGATGATAAAAATAGCGGTCTCGCAATATTGTGTTTTTCAGTGTATATGGTATATTGAATTCACCCCATATATTGTGATTCAGTATAATTCAATTTATTTTTTTTTATATGTGCTTAGGGAAAACAAATTTTATGATTTACACTAAGGCCTACTAATTTCAAGTAATAGTGATTTAATTTAAAAACAATTATGTACTTTTATGCCAGCATTACTCGTGAATCTTCTTAAAATGACCTGTGACACACCCTACCATAGTAAGTACAGATTTACATGATGCGAGTCAACTTGCAGAACAAGAAGCAGAAGAGTTGACTTGCATACTAGTAAATTTTGAAATCTTTAAAGTTCTACAAAATAACGCATCAAACTGCTTTGATGGACTGAATCATTGTAAGAAGGAATTAATGTTGTTGAATATGCTGATTGCTGAATTTAAGACAGTCAAAGGAAATCGTCGAATATGGGTAAAGAATTAGATATCCAAAATAAGTATCAATTTAGTTAGATGATTCATCCAATTTTTTAAATGAAGGTGCTTGAAGATGAGAAGTCTTACAGACATCATTTAAGGCTTTCTGTATTTCAATTTGTAGCTTTAATTTGCTGTATATAAGTGCGGAAAAATTGATTTTTTTATATCCAACTTGTTAACATTACTTGAATAACTTTAATTGCAACGTTTCTGAAATCCTTATTCTTGTAATGTCTTTGCTTAAAATACCATTTTTTTGTTTCACATGTTCTTATAAACTTTAATGTCTCTGCTTCATTCTACTTTTAATTTTTGATCATTTTATCAGTTTTGCAACTCTGGGATGAAAAATGTGTTGACATTTTAATATAATGCTCAGAATTTCTTGAAAGAGCAACCCATTTGGTTCAAAGAAGATGATATAAAAATTTCAAACTGCACACCAGTCATGTAAGGCTTCCATGATTGATGTGGGTTTGCTCAGTCCAATACTGATAATTTTGTTTATTAAATACTGGGCTGTAAATGGACTTTCATCGACACACTCACATTGTTCACTCACATGTTCTTCATAAATTGTAAGAACTTGCTGGAATCAAATTGTAAGCAATCGCTGGAGGAATCAATAGTTAGCTTGTATGGATGGAAATGTCTTTGTGAAAAGTTCTTTTTACCATAGTTCTGTTGGCTGTCTGCGAGCAGAGCAGACTGAGCTTCCTTATATCTTGAAGTTTACTGGAATGCAAGCCGTAAGTTAAAGTGCAGCAGTTTCTATTTATAATGGAACCATGTGTTTGAAGGTTATTTACCAATAATGGGAAAGGATTGATATCAAAATGACAGTAAAACTCACACTAAAGTGCAGTTACTGATTAGTTAGTACAGACAAAACTATCACACTCGAAAATGCAGTGCTCAAATGTCCACGACTACAGTTTGTCTACTAAAAATGAATTGCTATGGACATATGTGCATTTGTTTTTAACTGGCAATAATTTAATTCAGTGTTACATAAGTAGCAAATGGAATACTAGCTGCTGCATAACTATTCTTTTTTTGTCACCCAAATACCAGCCTTTTCAAAAACACTAACTGCCTCTATGCCACTCTGTACAAGCATGGTGAAAAGTTAGTTGACAATTGAGTTCACTCGCTTAAAAAAGGGTTCTCATGATGCAAATGAAGAGCAAGCGCTGCACACACGCATGCACACAACAGTGTTCTTGTACCAGCTCACTTGCACAAAATGCTATGGGAAAACAATCAGCTTTTAAATCTCTAGTTATTTTCAAACCCTGGCAAATTTTCACACAAAAAACACACTTTACAATTTATTCATACAATATATTTTGTCTTCAACATCTCCCCTTGGGTGAATTCAGTTTTTCAAGTAAGAAAATTATATCATCTAGGTAGTTTTGCAAATACCAAGACACATTTACACTAAATTCAGGACAATACTCTTGTTAGAAATACTTGATTGGTTTGCAGTGCACATCACATGCATCTCAGGATTATAATATACTAGAACTTTCATATTTCTGCCCAGAGAGTTTCAAGATAGTCCAACTAGATCTCTCCCATAAACATCTTTCAGTCATTGTAGTGTGTTCTTTCCAGTAGTTTCAAAATATGTTTGTTGAAAGCAGATAAAGTGTTTTATTTTGCTTTAAATGTAATTTCTTATAAAAAATGTTGTTTATAAACTCTAAAACTTCTGCTGTAATTTAAATAAATATCCAATCAATTTTTGACACAAGTTTGGGTTTCTTAACAATTGCAGCTACATATTACACAATAACAACCAAAAACAAAAGATCAATAAATAAAACAGCACAAACAAAATAAACATTTATTTTACTTTGGTATCAGTGTAATTCTGTGCAACATATAAAACCATTTATAAAACAAATAGCGAAGTAGTTAGTTGCTTTGTTATAAAAATAAAATTATTAAAGCTCATCGTGATACATTCTAGCAGGAAATGTTGAGTGATTACGTACATGATCTTCAGCTAGTCGTACTAACCTGAGAAACTCTTCTGCATCAAATTTGTAGTTTGTAAATTTTGCATGAGCTCCACCGTCTGGATGGTGTCCCTAAATAAACAAATATTACTGCTGATAATAAATAATTAAACTCATAACAAACTTCTAAAAAATGTCCATATCTTTTCTTAAGCATTTTGACTTAACATAATGAGTGCCTTACTAACATGTTTCTGTATGAGCAAAAAACTTTCAAGTACATATTGGACCATTTCAACAGGAACCTGTCTTGAAAGCAGACAAAAACTTGTCTTTCCAAGATATTTAATTGGTTGATGTCTTCTTCAATTGGTTTCGAATAAGCTGCCAGCAGTTTGATGAGATCTTCTTGATTGTAAGGCCGCAGACATGACAAGGGATATACTCAGGGAAGCAGTAATGTATCGGGAAATGAAAGCAGTTTTGTGACAACTTATTCTGGACACTGGGCTGTTGGAGTCACTTGTGAAGAACTCCACAATAAGAAGCATTAGTGAAGAACAGTCTGATCCTTAGGCGACTGTAGCTTCATACCAATCTCCAACAAAATTCTTAAACCATTTTTTCACCTTCACTTTGTTGTCACTGTTGAGGTTAAAGTTCTCAAATGAGATAGTCACTTAAAACAAGATCTGAGTGTATGCAGATGCACAGAAATCTCTACTCTTCAGCTGGTTTATAAAATCACTAGGTTTTATTGTCTTCATTAAAAATTATTAAAAAAAACATAACAAGCCTTTGTGTACATTTCCACACATTCAATATAAATCAAAATAATTCATTAAAAGTTGAAATTATAGTCATTTTTTATTTCCTAATTATGAGTTCAACAGAAATGAATATAACCACTCACCTCATCCTGTTGCCACAGTTTGCTTTTATCTTGCCATGTGATATACTTCACTCCTCGAAGACGTGCTAGGTCTGAATAACAGCTTTCATCTTCGCAGTTATAACTGGCAAAAAATAATAATTTTAATCATCTGCTTAGCAGCGAAGAGTAAGTAGCTGATACTCATGGACTTAACATACACACACTACTTTATATAGATATACAGTGAACCCTCACTACTTCGCGGTTCAACGTTCACTGATCCACAACTTTGCGGCTTTTTCCATTATATTATATGAGGAAATATATTACAGATTTGTTTGAATTTTCGAAAATAATTGTGATATATGAAGACCCAAAATATATCATTAATTCCATTAAAACATTAGTAAAAAATATTATTTCCTAGTCTATGAACAACAAAACTAATGTATAATAGCATAAAACATGTATTCGGTATTTGCATTTGAAATGAAGTAAAATACTATACAATTGTACAGTACACCTACTGTTTTATTGCTGTCTGTTTATTTGTGCCTGTTTACTGTATGTACATGTAGATATCTGTACATTACTGTAAAGGGTGGGTTTGTTAATAGTACATAAAGGAAGGGGTTAAAAAGTCTGAATACACGTTATTAAATAAATACTGTAAATATGGTGTCCCTACTTTGCAGATTTTCAGCGGCCGGTCTTGGAACTTATCTACCGCGATAAACGAGGGTTCACTGTAAACACATAACAACATAAAAACTGCAGTTTGCATGACAGACTAGAAAAGAGAAGAAATGTCCAACATTTCTGAAGCACCCTACATAACTTTGTTTGTTCTGGGTTCACTGGAATTGCACAGCTTGGAAAAGTCAATGTCAGTATCAAAGTTAAACTCTATACAAACACCCCTACGAAACCAACCATCGATGCCAACGCTGATTATAACTCTTTTTCGACAAAAAAGGGGGATGGGAGTTATACTGACAGTTTCACTTTTATTTATAAAGACACCTCCTGACTCCTGACTATATACACAGGAAAAAATGGTCCCAAAGGTGCTGGAAGACTGGTAATGCTTCATGTATAGCTAGAGGGTGCCACCAGTGTTCATTAAAATTTTTGCGTCCGCAGAGATAGTGATTTCTTGTTGATATCCACAAGATCAATTTATAAAAAAAGTTAAAAAACCTTAAAAATTGGTGTTTTGTCTAATGATGTTGATAAAATTTGCCTAAAACTAGTCTTTTCAAAAATATTTGAAATGATCCTGAAAAATGTGGTCTAGAGGTCAGAATCGACACTTATTACATGGTTCCAAAACTTAGGTCTTACTGTAATGGCTGTCCAATGGGAATTTGTTATTAAGGCAATCGTGGATTGTAATCTTTAACCGTTAATCCATGAGAGTATGCACAGCGAAATCTACAGCCAACGCACACAATAAATTTGTGAGAATGTACTACTCACTTGCCAATAATTTTAAATTTCACCAATAATATAGTTTTTTTATTTCATTCTAAACCTTGATAAGTTTTTACCAATGGCATATCAGACTATTTAAAAACATAAATCAATTGAAATTTACAAAAGCCACTTAGAGATTTTCCGCTCCTGTTGTACTTCAACAGGATGGTTTTTACTACGCAGTAAATTAAATCAATATATATATATATATATACACACACTATTATTTTTGTATAATTTTAATATATACAAACTTAATATATTTATTTACAATTAAATTACAATATTTCACTATGAGACAATTTATACATAATAATCAATAAAAAGAACTTTAAAAATCACCTTACAAAAACATTGAGATCACATGCAACTGAGCTGAGAGCTCATTAGACAAAACTAGACTAACAGTAATCCCGTTTTATTTGTCGGCTAATTTTATTATTAATCACCCTTGAGTTTGGCATAAAAACCATGCTCAAGGTTAAGGTACCAGTCACATTCCAAATTATTATAGTTAGCCTTAAGTTTATACTTACAGTTCAAACACAACAGCCCAGTCTGGTAGAAATAACATATGTGTAAGTCCAGCCCCATGAATGCCAATAAAAACATCAGTGTTATGTGTTACTTCCAACTGGGTTTTAAAATCCATGTGCCTGTCATACACAACCTAAATAACAAATTATCCATTAGTTCAAGCAAAATGAAATGTTCAGTCCACTGTAACACTTGGTTTTTTTTAACACTGTAAAATGAGTAACGGTAAAAGCATTTACAATAAAAAAATATTCAATTACAATATTTCTCAATTTTCTACAAATGTATGTAAAATTTGTCTCAATAAAACATTCAAACACCCAAACAAACATTTATTAATATTTCTACCAAAATGTTGGTTCAAAAGCTATTGACAAAAAACCAACATTTAAGAAAATCTAAAAGATAATTTTTCAGTGTAAGGTGATTATATTTTGTTTAAATTTTGGTAATATATCAGGACTCATAACTCAAGTCAGTGTACTGAATTTTGTATAATAAAATTATATACTCTAAGGCTACCCACATGATGGTCATTATCATTTTTTCTTTAATGAAAATTTCTTTTACCTAAATTTCTACCTAATACTATAAATAAATTTTCATGAACTTGTTATCCAGTTTGTTGTCAATGCCTATCTGTCAAGACTGTTTGGAAGTGCAGACTAGCTGCACCTATTGAGAGGATTTATATGTCCCTTGCGGTTCCCGAGTCTAACACACACTTACACTTACGACTTTAACACTTTACACTCACACTTACATTTAGGGAGGCAATATTAGCCTCAATTTGCTTTTCGCCTTAAAAAAAATTTTTTTGGGGAGAAATTGCTGTTTTTACCTTATGTTTATTTTTATTTATATTCAAAATTATATTTTCATGTGTTGCTTTATTATGTATAACACTAACTTACTCTTTGAACATCATAGTCTGGATTGGATCTCAATGTTTTTATAAGTTCATTTTCATTAAGTATGTTTCTGTAGGCAGTGTTACGGGAGAGTAGAGTTATTCGAAGTTTGGAGTCAGTCCTTGGCGACTGTTTGATGCCAAGCCGAAAAAGAATGTGTTGAGAGAATGCACGGAACAGCCCACTTCCTTCACAGCCCCATATCTGCAAAGGTTAAAACATTATTAACTTTTACCGAACATCACTTGCCAATAATTTTAAATTTTACTAATAGTTCTTTTATTTCACTATAAACCTTAATAAGTTTTTACCAATGGAATATCAGGATACTTAAAAACATAAATAAATTGAAATTTACTAATAGCCACTTAGCAATTTTCCGCTCCTGTTGTACTTGCATACCAAACTGAAATTAAATACCTTACGCTAATTAAATTGTCGAGTACATTTCAAATTAGTTTAGGTATAAGATACGATGTTTCTTTTAGATCTCTGGTTTCCTCTGGTTTCTAGTCGCTACTGAACAAAATTTTAATCAATAATTTTAAGGAAAATGGTGAAAAAATGTACTAGGAAGTGTTAATAAAAATTACAAACTACAGCTGCAATGGTCAGCATTATTGCCGTGGCATGTAAAGCGTTAAATGGCTTGAGATATCCATCATTTCTAATCACTTGTTGATGTCTTTTTCAAGGAACCTATACAAATGTTTTTTAGATAAGAAAATGTAGGTATCTGTACTCTTTAAAATAATGATTCCTGTCGAGTGAGGAAAACAATGTTTAAAATAAAAATGAAGACACAGAAAATGTTTCTATGATACCTCTAATCAAAATTATGGGTCTTACACAGAAAAAAGTGTGTATTTACAATATTTCAGCTTATTCTGTAATTTAGTTAACCAAACTCAGGGCAACTGAAACGCATCCAGAATCACAAAACCCTTAAAAAAATTATAGAGAATAAATAAAATGTACAGAAATATAACCGCAATGCCACCCCACAACAATGACATCCGCATTAGTTATTATCTGTCAGTGCAGAAGTGTGGATCATGCATAATTTTGAGACTGCGCTAAAATTTGTTTAACAATGCAGCGAATCAATGCTGGCTCATGTCCTTCTAATGAAAAGATGAAGGGACATTGTTGCTCGAAAATTTTGTGAGAATTATAAGAAACAAATGAAAGTGACTGTTTTTTTTTTAATAATTAATATGCTCAGGTTAAATTTAACTTATTTTCTTAAAGTACGTCTAAAAATATAATGTTTAGCTTTAATAAAGAACACAAGTCATTATTACCAGCAATAACATAAGTCAGTTAACCTAATATAAAAGAGGTTACAATCAGTGATCTTCAAAATCTTCTAGAATTAATTAGATACAAAAAAATATTACATATGCACAGTATAATAAAACAAATGTTATCAAAAACGGCTCCTCCTTTTTTATTTCGGATAACCAGGGTTGTACTGCAATCGTTATTTCAATACAATTTGCTGTCTTACTTTCTCACTGCATCAAGTAAATGAAAAATATGGTGATTGTAAAAAAAAACAAATAGGTTTTAACACTTGGCTGTCCTCGTACATCACTAGAGACTAAATGCATTGACTGATTGAGATGACATCATATTATTTATTCATATCTAAAAAACATTTTTAAATTTAAAAAATCATTTTTTAAATAATATGTATGACATGATAGATAAATAAAACTGGGACAGACAAACATTTTGCAATGAAGGTCAAACGGCACACATTACATTTCTCTCTCCATTCCTACTGTTGTCGCCTGCAGACCAATGGATACTAGTTATATCGTGACTTTTGTTCATATTGCATCTGAAATCTGCCAGAAAAATGTAACATGTCAATATGAAAGTTTTGTGAAACTTGGGAAAATTCACCCCACAAATTTGTCAATGTTTGTTAAAATAGTACATGGATGGAGATGAATGTTTACCATGGTGTTTTAAATGGTTCACAGATAGACGAGAATACTGAAGATGACACATTCAAAATGACCTACCTTATTTGAAAAGACCATCAGTTGAGTATCCTTACATTTGCTGAAACCACAGGAATCGACAAAGAATAATCTGTTCAGCAGATTAGATTGCACATGAAAATTTTACAATGAAGAAAGAGCGTTTTAAAATGGTGCCCAAGAATCTTATATTTAAACCAAAAAATATGTTTTGAGTACGTCAAGGTCAAACTGTGTATCAGCAATACAACCCTGAGGTCTTAACTATTCTTTGTAAAAGAATAAGACAAAAGTGACCCAAACTGTGGAAAAAACAAGTCACAGATTGTTCATCACAGCAATGTCCCAGTCCATACTGCATTGCCTGTCAATTTTAGCTAAGCATGGGATATCTGTATTGGAATATTCATCTTATTCATTAAACCTTGCATAATCTGTTTTTTCCCCAAAGAAGAGATCAGCACTGCTATAAGATTTGAGACAGTAGAAGTTGTTGAAGACAAGGAGACAGAAACCACGAACTTGCTTTCTGAAAATTATTTCAAACATTGCTTTTACAATTGGAAATTAACATGGAACAGTAAATAAATTTATTTATACAAAGTTCCAACTTATTTGAAAATGAGTTTTTTTTAATTTAAATAATAAAAACAATTTGTTTGTTATTTCCATGATGACAAAAGTTGGTTTATTGTACATAGGCTTCATTAGCATTAATACTGAGTCAAATAATCATGGTATGTCAAACAAAACGAAGCCACAGCTTAGTGCCAGTAAAGTCGCTGTGTAACCTCGATGGTCAGACCTATCATCATACTTGTTTATAAACCAAGACTTTTTGTTTCGCTTTCTAAAACAGCAGTTTAAAAACAATACAGACTGCATCATATGTTTTGTATTATTTTAAAGTACAGATACTGTCATGTAAAATATATATATAGAGCAAATATTAAAAAAAAAAAATGTTTTTTCCTTAACAACTTACAATTGGAGTATTGTAGTATAACCCAAATATCATACGCGGCAGTAGTGGGAAAATGAGGTTTTTAAAACAAACAGTCTTCCCACTGAAAGTCTTGAGATCCCAAATAGGATGGCGTGTGAATGCCTCCCATACGGCTGCAAAGCTGGACGTATAAGTGAATGACTCCCATATCAGAATATGTTTGTCTGTTGAAAACGTGTCCCAATCGTACATGTTGATATGTTGTGAAGCATACAAGTTGAAAAAGTCACAAAAGTGATGGTACATGTTAACTGCTGCAACAAATTACATTATATTTCATCAATGTTAAACAAAATGGAGAATTTCTAAACTGTTGAAGCTTAACAAATACGTTTTAATAGAAATGTTAACTGATGTGTCACAATGCATTTGGAAAATGATTTAAATATGGAATTTTCACTCTGGGAAATTCAAAATTAAACATTCATGCAACAAAAAGTTCCATTATTGCTTACAGTTTGAAAGTATATTTCATCAAAAATGTCAGGTAAAACACCTGATATTAATATTGTTCAGTGATACAAATTGAAAAAAATGTATGTTCAGGAATATAGTAATATTTTTTTCTTTAAATAATTATTTTTTAACATGTTTAAAATGATGCATTGTTTACTTCTGAAGTTTCATAAAAAAACAAAAACAAAAACAAAAAACAAGTAACCTTCAAAAATACCTTTACATATATAATAAGGTATAATTAGTCAAGTATAATCTATACTATAAATATAAATATAAACTATAAATATAAAACACAAGGTCTGCTATGTAATGGAAAAATTATAACGCTATGATGATACAGAAAGTGGAAGTAATGTTTAAACACTCTTTACACTGATTTCAAGACACTACCTTAACTGAGCTTATGTGTATTGTCACTGTTTACAATGAATATAAATAATAACAGATAAATCACTATAGACTCTGGCGAATACAAATACAATGACTACTTTAATCACTAAATCAAGACACATAAATACACTTTACACTTTGAACTCTTTTTACTATAGTAAAATTAGATTTTAAATCCATGTGAAATAAAAAAGTGATGACATTTTTACGGATTTAACTACTAGCTCTTTCGTAAAATAGAAAACGTTTCACATATTAAAATGTTTGTTTATGTAAGGTTATTCTATGCAATTATTTTAACCTGAACTTACTAGCATCAATCTTCATAATATAGGTAGGTTTGTCTATCACAATGTCACAGTCTTTGTTTTGTAGTGGTCGTTTCAATAACTGCTTGAAATAACGCAACTCTGGTCCCCATGACTGCAGTGGACTGATATGGTCACATTCGTCATCCAATCTTGCTTTGTGTAAACTTTATTATACAAAAAAAAATTATTAGCAAAATTACAATGGAAAATATCCACTGATCCTGACCTTTTAATCATGATGTACAGTTGTGTGTGTGTTTGGGACTAAATTAAAGCAAAAGTAATAAATTCTAATTGCCAAGAGGTTTTTTTATTTAGGCTTGAACATATTTTCTTTTTATTTCAAACTTGGTGAACCAATTTTGTGAAATTAGTCCAATTTTCCTTTTTTAACTGTAGCTTCTTAACTGAAAATTTTGGAGCAATAATGTACTTTAATAGAATTAAAACTGCCTTAGTAGTAGTTCAATGAACAGCAGACCTTGCATGCTTGGCCACCGCTCAATGACAAAGCTCTTACATGCCTTTTCTATCAATTTAACTAGTAACTGTAAGAAGCAGTCAGTAACTGCAGTGATCATTGTTATACCAGAGGCCGCCGTCTTGAAACAGAAGTGAACATAAATTGTTCAAACATTATATAAGGCACTTCTACACCAAATTTCAAACGGTTGATTTTTTTTTTTTTTTTTTTTGGTGTTTAATGTCTGACTATTGTGCACACTTGGGGGATTTAAACTGTTGAAACAGAGACCTAGTTTCGCTCAGTCAATAATTAGTTATGACTTAAGAAAGACTGATACATATTTACATAAATGTATAGTTTCATATTTATTATGCATCTAAAAAAAAAAATAGTAAAAGTCAAGTTATTTAATATAATAATTCAGAAATGAAAAAACATACTTGCAATATCCACCAATCTTGCCTGCAGTCAGTACATCCATCTTATATCTAAGCGGTTCTTTTCTATTCTCAAGATCTTTGAAATCTATTTTGATGTTGCGACCTTGGCAGTATCGTAAATGTTTTGAGCAAACCAATGCTGAATCATCCTAAAGTAAAAACATATAGTATTGTAGTCAATATATAAGACATAAACAAAAAAATATCTTTGAAATAATATTATTTTTATAATCTAATATAAGGATTTTTGTGTTACAAAATCCTTTGAACTAATTTTAAACAATTTAAAAATCTTTAAGAATTATTATTATCAATAAAATTATTTTGTTATATTTGGACTTCACATAATTTTAGAAATGCTTTTTTTTATTCTGCACAAATGTTTTTACAACTGTAACAAAGGGGATGCGAAATATTTTTGGTGTATTTCATTATATCTCAAAGAATACTTGCAAGAATGATACAGTATATAGCGATTCTAGATAATAAGCTCAATTTCATAACTCCATATTTCATGAACTACACACTGTATCTGTCTGATTGAAGTATTAATTGAAAGAGAAGGTTCAAAAGTTTTGAATAACACTGCTAGAGTGCACTGCTGTTGTGCATCACTATTTTGTGTCAGTGATGATATTATGCAACTATGCAACCCAATAATTTGGCAGAACACAGGGGTGATGGCAGAGCAGTGTACATTCAACTCTAATTTACCAGAACTCTAATTTCAACAACTCTAATTTTCTGAATGTATGAATACAGCTTTTGGCGAAAAGCACATGAAGGCTATCATCGCCATCTCTAATTTTCTGGTCCACCACCCAAGAAAATCATATCTCGTTGGTTTAACCAGTTTGGTAAAACCGAATATCTTTGTAAAGGCAAAAGTGAGGCTACACCAAGTTAGTGAGCTGAAGAACACTTTGTATGTAACCCAAGAAAGTCAACCAATAATGTCTGGTGTGTTTAGAGGTGTCATTTTTTTCAAGCTATATCGCCTTCAACTTTTACAAGTCCCTCATAAAAATAAAAAACCAAAGTGAGGTGAGTTTTGTAACCAAATGCTTACATACAGTGAAGATGTTACTTTTCTCTAGTGTTGCCCTAATAAAAAGGGGGTTTTAGGACCTTCATTTTTGCGGAAAACACAGTCATTGAAATAACATACTTGGACATGCTGGGAAACTGGCTTCTTCCTCAACTAAATGAAGATTCATAGAATTTAATTGTTCAAACGATAGGGCCCCGCTTTATTGGAAGAGAAATATTTCAGACTTTCCCAATGAATGTCTACCTCAACGATGGGTGGGATGCATGGGAAATAAGAATGTATCGGACTTCAAGATCACATGACCACATGTCACATCTACAAACAACATTAGTCGAACTAAAAAACTCAGGAACACATGAAATGCTTCTTTGTGTATGGCACGTATTCAACTACTGCTTGGATAGATGTGTGCTGTGTAGCCAAAGGAGGAATACAAAGAACATTATAACTTGTATCTGTAAACTTCATTGTAAACATATTGGATTTAAACTACATTTCTCATTAGTTCTCAGTTTGAAATATAGAGTTATGAAATGAGCCCATCATTCAGCATCACCCTGTAATTATTATATAAATGTATATATTTTATGTATTTTAAATATATCAATCTAAAAAAAAAATTACAATAAAATTGCAATGCAACACTTCAACACAAGCAAAATAAATCAATATATCCATTCATTGCTTAGGGTTACATTTTGCAAGCATAACTGACAAGGATGATAAACAACAACAGCTGAGATGAGCAAAAATAATCGACTGATTCTCTTAACACTATGCAGTTAGAGGGATAGGGACAGTGTACAGTCCCTGAATTATAATTTGCTGAATTATTTCTTAATGACTGGTGCATAAAGCTGTTTTATAAACCTGCAATACATGTTGGGCTAAACCACGTAAAATGTGTTTTATATCTTCACATATTCCCATCAATCTTTAAACCTGGGGGGGGAGCACGTATGACTAAGAAGATACGCACACACGCACGTAAGTGCACACACGCATGCACATGGACACACAATGTGTTTTTAAAAGAAAACAAACACATATATCTTTGTATAACCCACAGACAAAAAGTCAGTTATCATAATGGAAGTTGGTATCATCTTATTATCTGGATCAAAAATTTTGTTTGGACAAGCTAAGAATTATGTTGGACCTTTTTTCCAATGTATCACACATGTATCTATAGTCTGTAATGAATTTATTCCAAAAAGCCAAAATTGGACAAAAAAATGTTGATTTTTTTGTCTTTAATTTGTAATCTAAAGAGATAAGATCAGTTTGTCCTGCAAAATGAGAGAAACTAAATTGTTTCTTTTGCCTAACAATGCACTGTGAAATATAGTAAATCAATACACTGACTTGTAATAAATTTATAGTAATCATAATTTTAAGTAGAATCTTACTTCGAAATTTGGTTCACATATAACCATAAGTTCATTTTGCTGATCTCGTACATAACCAAAGTCACCTTGAGTAAAGAATGTGTCAATCTGTGCTTGTTTTGAAGTCACCCATCCTTTATGATCTCCAGGACAAGATGGAATGGAGTATGATTCATTTGTAGGACAGTTACTTACATAGCTCCAACATCCAGGTGTACCAACTACTTCCTGTGTAATGGACAGATAGCGACATTTTGATAGTACATATTAAATATTTTGATCATCACTAACTATAGTATAACTATAGTATTTTAAGTTGTAAAACTTGTCAATAAAAACTTGTGGAAATTCCTAAACTTGTCATCTAACAGTAGTTGTTAAATACTTTAAATTAGTAAAATGTTAATCATAAATTTTTAAAATGTGGTAGGCCTAAATGCACCTGCAGGTCTACCAAAGCCTTCATTAAGGTCTACCAAAGGGTTCAGGATTTCATTAAGAGTAAGAGATCAGGTGGGTTTGTTTCAGTTTTGGGCAGTAGAACTCATTTTGGGCCTATTTTATAAATAGAAATATGAAACTATTTTTTTTACCAGTTAAAATTTTCAGTGCCATGGACTTTTTTTTAAATAAACAAAAATATGTTTTTTTTTATTTTTGTCTACACATTAAGCTAAATGAACATATTTTATGAAATTCGTTTCAAAATAGACATAAACACTATACAGTAAGAAAATGTAGCAAAACTCTTGGTCAGCTACGCAACTCACAGGATGATTCACCTGTCTCTGTCATCTTCCACCTGAACCGTCCACTCGCCTCTCCAACTGCCACAGACAGGCAAAATCTAAGTGAGTTGATTAGAAAAATTCCCAAGAGGGGTTCGAATCCACTCATGCCTAACACATTGGCTATCTTGGACCAGTCGACCATTTGACCAGTATCAAACTTTCATGTAACAAGTCTCTTTAAGTCCTTGGTTATTATATTATTTTTGTTTGGTTATGTTAGACACTAATTTTTTTATTTATTTAAACAAAGTTGTTAAAGCTAAAGAATGTTGGCTTAGGTCCAGTAAAACCAGACACTGACACTGAAAGGATTTATGAGAATTTTGTTGTTAGTTATTTTTAGCCTTTGTAATCATAATATAGTAGCTGTAATACTAGATGGACCATTATTGCAGTAAACACAGAGAAACTTACTACTATTTATACTGCATTTATTACTAACAACAGTGTATGATTTACATTATACACAAAACAAAATCATTTTAAACAATTTCTTACTTATGTAAACCACATTATACTTAATTACTTAATCAGTTGCAGTATAATTTATTCGCTACAACTCATGGCATCAATGAAGCTGTAGATAGATAGCCTATCTTGGTGTGTGTGTGTGTGTGTGTGTGTGTGTGTGTGTGTGTGTGTGTGTTATATATAAATATAAATGGCACTGTATATATATATATATATATATATATATATATATATATATATATATATACAAATGTTAATTAAAAACAAATATTAATTTATTTTTGCATCTACAAAAAAAGCAGATCACATATTTTTTTTTCAAGTTATGATCAACTAAAATATGAAAGTCAAAATAAAACATATCCTCACTATCAGAATCTACATCCTAATTCTTTGTATGTAACAAATATTCAAATTTCATTTTCATTCAGTCAAGGAATAGACATTTTACAAAAAATATTGCAAAGAAACAAAAAGCTGTATACATTTTTATAGCATTATACACACAAAGTATAAAGTATATAAATCATATATTTATATCAATGCAGACAGTTTATTTTGCATATTTTAAGGTATTTAAAATCAATATTAAAAATTTCTCTTCAAAAACAATTGTTAAATAAATATATATTACTTTGCATCAATTTTTTTTTTTTTTTTTTTTTTTTTTACTAAAATACACACTATACAAAGAAGAAACACACTTGAGAATTGTTTCTATCAATTTGCCTTAGAACAAAGAATGCAAAAAAGTAGTTTTCAAAAAGTACTGTGATTTACTGGTGTAAAGTTTAATTTTTTCAACTTTCCTGTCAACAATTCTTAATTTTGTATTATTTTTTGAAAGCGTGTATAATTTTTAATAAAATGCAACCAATTTCAGTTTTACAAGTAGGTAATAATGTTAGTGCACTTATTTATTTATTCTTTTAATTTAAAAGAATAAACCAAAGTACCTAATATCAAGTTAAAGCTTATTACAAGGACAAGTTTTGCATACGATAGCTTTCAAACATTTTTTTTGTCTTATTGAAAAAAATTGATTTATACAACACGGTTTATGGCATGAAAACCAACAGGCTAATTTTATTAACATATTTTACATAAAAATTGTCTATTACATTACAAAAGTCGTAATGGCATACATTTATTATAAGCGTACATACTCTGTACGCTAATTTAGTTTTATAATAAATGCATTGAAAAAAAACGCTTATAATAAAGCATAAATAGTAAAAGTAAAATTGATAAGCATTTTGTATAGTTTCCATTTGCTAATGGCTGGGTGTATAACCAGAAATGAAAAAATAAAATATATATATTTGACACCTTCCTGTTTTCACCATATACTTTGATTAGGTATCTTATAACATATACGAGATGCATGACTGAAACCATTCTCTCTTAACACCACTGACCTGAGACAATCAGTGAGGCACAACTTCCTTAAAGCATCCAGACTTTCTAATTGATTTCTTCTATAATAGAATATCTAACATTCAAGTTATTGAATAATGAGCTAAATTACATCTATTACTGCAGCAGTGCATAAAATTGTACAGCAAGAAATTTTAACAGGAAACAAGAAGTTAAACGATTGAGAACAATGACTTCCCAGAAACCTAGAGTGGAGATGAATAGGCTTTACATAAGTCAAGCTAGAACTAATTTGACACAAAGAAAGTATATAGTAACAAAATAAGCAACAATAATGAATTAGTTTTGTGTATTAAGAAACATTATTTGAAAGATATTACAAACTATTAACACAGACTAACATAAAGAAATTGTAATTGCAGTATACATACTTTGTACGGGCAGCTTGGATCTTGTAAACATTTCTGACCAATGTCCTTGAAAAGATTAAAATAATATGGAATGTGGTCCGGATGTAAATAAATTTCAGAATAGTTTACAGTTTCAACTTCATAATACGAAATAATAAAGCAAATGGTGGCTGTTACAAGGTATGATCTAATTTCCATTGTTCCATCTAAAAATACAAACACAATTATTTTTTTTTTTTAATATTTACATGACAGTTACAATTAAGTGCAGAGGAAATTTACAGGGAAAAATCCAACAGTAGTAACTGGACTTAAAATTGTGAGCTTAGATTCTACTAGTACGTAACTAAATCTTGCTAAACTTTGTTCTCGGCTGTGTATTCCCGTTCTTTGCACAAATTATTAAGTACATACTACGAAAAGTATTATTTACGGTAGTTTAGAAAGATTAATAAAAAAAATATTATTATTTTCCTTTAAAAAATCTTCTGTCTAGATTGTTCTCTCATACTGAACAAGCAATGCTATCTTCTGTAACAACAATTAACTAAATAGTCAACTAAACAATTAATTAGAATCAACATTAACAGCATTTTTGTTTAATAACTAGCATAGATAAAAAAAATGAAAAATTATGAGTTTCTGTAAATTTATAACGTGTTAAAAAAATGTATATCATAATAAATGAATAAATCTTATAAAACTGAACTTGAAAGCAAGAAAAATAAATATATAATAATAATTTTATAAATATTTTTTGGTACGTTAACAGTTTTTTTTTAATTTTTGAGTTTTAAATTTGGCTCCCTTTTGAGTTGTTTCTTGTGGATGGTGGAAATCTGCTCCTCCCCCTTTGGGCAGCCCCAATTAGGTGTGCAATAACTTGTAATTAAGGGGGGGGGTCTACATAATTTACATACTTTTACCACACCAAGGTTAAACTCTTATTAAAATTAAAACTTTTTAAAGGGGTTAAGTTAAAAATAACAAAATTAAATTTTGAAAAGCTGCTTTCTCTCTTTAAGTTTGAGTTGAAAAAATTAAAGGTATACAATTTCTACTGTTACTTATTAATAAATTAGTTTCAAAGTTAGAATTACTTGTTTTATTTCTGACCAATTAAAAGATATAACAAACAAATTTCTTATCCAATATGTTTCAAAACTGGAAACAGTTTTAATTGTAAAACACCTAATTAGATAAAATTTTATATTCAAGTAACCTTTTTATTGGTTGTATTGTATTCAAAATTTAACCTAATCCATAGCAACTAATACAGTTTTTAATACACTTGAGAGTGGTGTTCGTTATCTTTCATTTTTTTTTTGATTTACGTAATGGCAATATGATTTTGTTTCAATATGTTTACGTAAATTTTATATACATAAATGGCCAATTACCATTTAGAATTATTTTCAACATTATCAATTCTTAATTAAACTGTTTTTTCACTGTTATTTTTTTTCAATTTTGATAGGTAATTAATTTTATATAATAAATAATAATATAACATTATATAAAATAATATTAAAAGCACTATAATATATATATAAACTCCGCCATTACCGGTCCCAAGCCCGGGGTTTCATCTCGCAAGGGATGAAGAAGGAGGAGTAACACCTCGCTAAAAAAACCGGGGTCCATCTGGCTCCAGATGGTAGCACCCTGTAAGGACCCCTGCCATGGGCAAAAATAGACTAACCAAAAAAATATTTGACTACTTTCGCAGTAGAAGAGCCAAACCACTTTGGTTTAACAGAAACGGAGAAAGACATAACAGAACTGCAGATCACTGACACTATGCTCATGGACAGAACAGCCAAAACAATAACCAAGGACAAGAAGCAACGGTTCCAAGGCAAAGTCAAATCCAAGCGAACGATCCAAATCTCTGACGAAGAAAGAAAAGCAAGATCACAACGAATGAAGCAATACTGGGCTACGAGGAAGGCACAGAACATTAAAAAGTGATTGATTTAGTGTACCCCAAAGTTGATATATGTATATTGTAGTGCTTTTAATATTATTTTATAAACAAAAACTAATGGAGTAATTTTTTAAATGCAAAAACATCATTCTAAACAAAAAAAAGTGGTATGTATACATTTTTTCCTTGTGTGTAGCCTGATGGAATTTATTTGCTTCATTATTTTTAGAAAATGTTAACAAAATCATTATTTGGAATTAACAAAATTTGAGAAAATTTGTATATGCAAAATATTTGTAGACTACCAACTTTAACACATTTATGTTGGTAAATAAAGAATACAGCATGACCAACAGTACTCAATATTTAAAAAAAAAATTAAAACATACATTTTTTAAATATGTATGTGGTGAAACTTACATATTTAAATATGTGCCTAGTGGTGTAACTTCTGGTGGACTCAAAAAATGACGTCAGCAGCAAATTTTTGAAAATTTATTTTTCTGTGTAAGTAGGTAGACACAAAGAAACTGTTTTGTATTATAAAAAAACTTAATTCTAGTAACCAAAATTGCAATTTTTATATATACATTATATTTTAATACTTTTATTAGACACAACTCTATTATACTTTTTGTTATATGTTACTTTACTTTTTACTAATAATTTTGCAACCTTTTTTTCATTTTGAAGTGTATTTTCATTCATGTACAATGGTTATTTTGTTTGAAATTCTACATTAATTCCTATCTCCCTTGGTCTTGAACAACGTACGCTATATTTGTAAACACATGAAAAGATTAAAATGTATTCCGATAAAGAGGAAAAAATTGAACTAATGAAATACAGTATGACCAACAACAATATCTGAAAATACTTTTTATTGAAAATTATGTTTTCCTGAATATAACGGTAAAAATGCATACAAAAAAAAAAAAAAAATATATAGTTACCAATTTCAAAAAAATTACAAACAATATTATTCTTTAGATTACCAAATATTTGTTCATTATATTCACGAAAACTTATACTTTTTCAATAATAAAAAATTCAAGGATATCAAAGTCACACCATAATTATGGTCTCTTTTATTTGTTAATAAATAAACATTGTTAATTGTTAACCTTAATTATTTTGTTATTATATCTTGGTATTATGTATCTTTATCCTAATTAGATTTATTTTTAATTGAGTCTATTTAAAATTTTAAAACTAATACTACGTCTAGTCATAAAATTACTTTAATATTGGTAATACTAACCACAATTATAAAATAGGTTAGATTTAGTTGACTAACCTAAAAAGCTGAGATGCTACATTAACCTTCTAGCTTTGATAACTTATGTTTAAGGCTTTCTAATGCACATTTTTCTAGAAGCGGTTTTACAGAAGAATGTTATTTTTTAACTGTACATTTTAATCATACCGCCACCCACAAAACCAATATTTTATATACGCCCAAACAACTTTCAAATAGGCTAGTAATATGACTCACTAATTTGCACAGGTTGTAGAAAATACAATACACAACTCTGAGTAAGAATTTTTTTAAAGTAACTTTTAACTTGTTTCCCACATCGCTGCCATACAATACCTAAACAATACTAATAATAATAATACTAAGACACAAGTGCTAATAGAAGCAAATTGCACATGCACTGATTGTTAGTTGTTGCTAGTTGCTGTTGCTACTGGTAACCAGCTGTTTTTGTTCTGAACTGATCAGATGCCGTAGTCTTACAGCTTTCACTTCCTGCCTTATAAGGAAGTACAACAGAGGTGGTTTAATTTAAATATTATTTTAATAAATTAGATTTTACCTCGTTATACTTAATTCTTTAGCTTAGTTATAATATTACCAAATACCCAAATAAACATAAACATATATATATTTTAATGTTTAAAATATAATTTATCTTTAACCTTGTTTCTATTTGGTTGGTAATGTCCATTCACATTCCATTTTAAATTTAAATATTAAATGAAAGAATGCTAAGATTTAAATTATAATAAACTACTTGGAAACTTTGTCCAACATATAATTTGATTACTGTAATAATATTTAAATAAAAATTAATGATGGCCTATACAACAAGTTCTAATTAATTAATTCTAATAACAGAACATTTCCTTTCTTATTCAAGTCTAAAATACTACCAGATTCCTCATTTTTATTCAATAAACAAAGAAATAATTCAGTTATTAAAAAAATTAATTCTGCTTTATTTATATTTCATGTAAAATAATTTATTTAGTGACAAAATTTAATGTAAACTGATTCATTTCCTCTAACAAACATAACATTTTTTCAAAAAAAAGTGTTTAAGTGATTTCTCCTAAATAACTAAAAAACCTTATACTTTATCAAAAAATTTAACACTTAACAGTGATTTTGTTTCAGTTTAACCGGTTTATTTTCAAAGTGGTTGCCAAGAATGGTAAATAAGCTAAGTAAATTCATCATCTGAGGCCACACCAATTTAGAATTACAACTAGGGGTTGACGAAGTGTGCAAATGTTCCATTTGAGGTTTCACCTGTTCTCACATTGTGGTTGCCAGGAATAGCAAGTGAGTTCTAACATATTTATCTGTTACTGTTATTTCTCTAGTGAAGTACGGGTACACAGCTATTTATTCTTTTTAAAAATTAGAATTAAAAGAACAAAACACAAACTATATATGTATGAATGTTAACTGAAATTTAAAAGTACATTTCAAAATGGGCTACTTAAAAGTTTTTGACCTTATTAGAACGTACATGAAGTTTAGCTTTGTAATGGGACATTACCTAATGCAAGTAGTTTGTAACAAAGAACAAACTCTAAAAGCTGTTTGCTTTTATTTATTTGGCTTTTTTGTATTACTTACATAATATAGTTGTTGAAACTATACCCATAAAATATGTTATCAAAAATGTATAGATATTTTGTCTAAGGACTGTCAACAAAAGGACTTGGGTATACAACAAGGATCACCAAATACAATAAAAAATATTCAACAAAATTTAGTTGCCTTCATTCAGCAAGAACAGTTTGAAAATCATTTCTAGTGGACAAAATCTCATTATTGAGATATTTTAAAATATATTTTATATTTACTTTGTGGTTATGTTTACTTGTATGATTTAGGACAAGTACTTATATTACATGGGGGTATGTTATACAAACTTCATGCCATTATCTAAAAATAAATATTAATGTTTTATACAACATGAAACATTTATTTCTGAAAAAAAACGTTCTTACACTTGAAAACTGAATTTAATAAACTTTTCCCACCTATTTGCATTTGAAAAAGTATGGTAGTGCCTACTATTAAGTTACACAAGGTAAGTACAGTGTACTGTATTACCAATTTAATTATCATTGGCACACATTTTCCTTACAAAAGAGTGTCCCTTTTCACCATTCCATTATTGAGATCCATGAATTTGGTGCCATCAAATTCAACTGTAACTACAGATGCCAGTGTATCGTAAAATAATGAAAACATTGTCATTTAATCAAAGAATTGAAACTATGCATCAGAAAATATTTTGCTTGAAATCACTTGTGCAGTAAAAACTACTAAAATTTAGTGTTCTCTAAATCTACGACATACTTTTACATCCATTCACTTCTTGCTGTACTAAACCAATTTTACTGCTATCTCTTTAATGACAGTGTTAGTTATCCCTAATTTTAATACATTTCCACTGTTTTTGACTGGTGTCCTTAGTTATTACTAAGAGAAAGTGTAATCTTAAACTTTTGTCTTTCATTTAGTAAGACAATTAAATTGTAATTACTAAAAGTAATGCAACACCAAAAGCCTGTTTTTTGAAAACACAATTTTTTTTATAACTGTTGAACTGAGGATACTTTGGTTGACCCCAGTGTTACTTGAGCTTTGGTATCTTATGAGGTGTGGCTAGAAAGTAACCAAACTGAATTTTTAAAACTTTTTATTTAACATCATTTACATTGGAAACCTTATCATAATTTATAATATACAACCCTCCCTACACCACTCCATACAAATTTTCAATTGTTGGAAGCAATGCTGCATATCGTCAGAATACGGTCATCATCATGTCCGTCATTTTTTTTTGCACTGCATCTACTCAAAACATCTACTCAAAACGTGTTCCTTTCAATACGCTCTTTACCTTTGGAAAAAATTCACATGGAGTAAGGTCAGGCAAGTAGGGTGGATGCGCCAATACAGGAATTCAATTCAATGCTTTGCCAATAATATCTTAACAGTGCATTGTCTTGATGAAGGATACTTGAAAGATTTTTTCCTTCACATGCATTCAATAAGTGGTCGAAATCTCTTTGCAGTGAATTTGGTTAACAGTTTGACCTTCAGTGTAAACGTTCCCTCGGATATCAAAAAACACAATCATCATGACTCCGAATTTCGACTTGCCTTGGTACTTGGTTTCAGGGTCATACGTGAAAAACCACATTCATTACATGTTATTACCTTCTCTGAAAAGGTAGGGTCAGTTTCAATGTTTTTTAGAATGTTTTTTAGATGGTCATTCGAGTTTCCTTTTGATCAGCAGTGAGCACACTTTGTTTATGTTGAAATTGTTGAACAGTTTCTTAACTCACTAACTAAGCCCCGAAGAACCGAATCCCCAAAGCCCCAAAACCCCGAAGCCCCGGAGCCCCGGAGCACCGGAGCACGGAGCCACGAGCCCCGAAGCCCCGAAGCCCGAAGCCCGAAGCCCCGAAGCCCGAAGGCCCGAAGCCCGATGCCCCGGAGGCCTGAAGCCCCGAAGCCCGAAGCGCCAAGCCCGAAACCCAAAGCCCCGAAGCCCGAAACCCCGAAGTCCTCAAAGCCCGAAGCCCCGAAGTTCCAAGCCCCGAAGCCCCAAGGCAAAAGCCCCAAGGCCCAAGCCCCGAATCCACAAGCCCCGAAGCACCGAAGCCCCGAGCCCCGAAGTTCCAAGACCCGAAGCCCTGAAGCCCCGAAGCCCCGAACCACCAAGCCCCGAAACCCCGAATCCCCGAAGAACCGAATCCCCGAAGCCCCAAAACCCCGAAGCCCCGGAGCACGGAGCCACGAGCCCCGAAGCCCGAAGTCCGAAGCCCAAAGCCCGAAACCCGAAGCCCCGAAGCCCGATGCCCCGGAGGCCTGAAGCCCCGAAGCCCGAAGCGCGAAGCCCGAAACCCAAAGCCCCGAAGCCCGAAACCCCGAAGTCCTCGAACCCCGAAGCCCCGAATCCCGAAGCCCCGAAGTTCCAAGCCCCGAAGTTCCAAGCCCCAAAGCCCCGAAGCCCCAAGGCAAAAGCCCCAAGGCCCAAGCCCCGAATCCACAAGCCCCGAAGCACCGAAGCCCCGAGCCCCGAAGTTCCAAGACCCGAAGCCCTGAAGCCCCGAACCACCAAGCCCCGAAACCCCGAAGCCCCGAAGAACCGAATCCCCAAAACCCCGGAGCACCGGAGCACGGAGCTACGAGCCCCGAAGCCCAAAGCCCGAAGCCCGAAGCCCCGAAGCCCGATGCCCCGGAGGCCTGAAGCCCCGAAGCCCCAAAGCCCGAAGCGCGAAGCCCGAAACCCAAAGCCCCGAAGTTCTCGAACCGCGAAGCCCGAAGCCCCGAATCCCGAAGCCCCGAAGTTCCAAGCCCCGAAGCCCGAAGCCCCAAGGCAAAAGCCCCAAGGCCCAAACCCCGAATCCACAAGCCCCGAAGCACCGAAGCCCCGAGCCCCGGAGCACGGAGCCACGAGCCCCGAAGCCCAAAGCCCCGAAGCCCCAAAGCCCGATGCCCCGGAGGCCAGAAGCCCCGAAGCCCCAAAGCCCCGAAGTTCCAAGACCCGAAGCCCTGAAGCCCCAAGACCGAAGCCCCAAGGCAAAAGCCCCAAGGCCCAAGCCCCGAATCCACAAGCCCCGAAGCACCGAAGCCCCGAAGCCCTGAAGCCCCGAAGCACCAAGCCCCGAAACCCCGAATCCCCGAAGAACCGAATCCCCGAAGCCACAAAGCCCCAAAACCCCGAAGCCCCAGAGCACCGGAGCACGGAGCCACGAGCCCCGAAGCCCAAAGCCCGAAGCCCGATGCCCCGGAGGCCTGAAGCCCCGAAGCCCGAAACCCAAAGCCCGAAACCCCGAAGTTCTCGAACCCCGAAGCCCCGAATCCCGAAGCCCCGAAGTTCCAAGCCCCGAAGTTCCAAGCCCCGAAGCCCGAAGCCCCAAGGCAAAAGCCCCAAGGCCCAAGCCCCGAATCCACAAGCCCCGAAGCACCGAAGCCCAAAGCCCGAAGCCCCGAAGTTCCAAGACCCGAAGCCCTGAAGCCCTGAAGCCCGAAGGCCGAAGCCCCAAGGCCCAATCCCCGATGCTCCGAAGCCCCGATGCCCCGAAGGTCCGAAGCCCCGAATCACCGAAGTCCGAAGCCACAAGCCCCAAGGCCCAAGGCTCAAGCCCCGAAGCCCCGAAGAACCGAATCTCCGAAGCCCCAAAGCCTCGAAGCCCCGGAGCTCCGGAGCCCCGGAGCACCGAAGTACGGAGCCCCGAGCCCCGAAGCCCAAAGCCCGAAACCCCCGAAGCCCGAAACCCCGAAGTCCACGAACCCCGAACCCCGAAGACCGAAAACCCGAAGCCCCGAAGTTCCAAGCCCCGAAGCCTTGAAGCCCGAAGCCCCAAGGCTCAAGCCCCAAGGCCCAAGCCACGAAGACCGAAGCCCCAAGGCCCAAGCCCCAACGCCCAAGCCCCGAAGCACCGAAGCCGCGAAGCAACGAGCCCTGAGCCCCGAAGTTCCAAGCCCCAAAGCCCTGAAGCCCCGAAGCCCGACGCCGTAAGGCCCAAGACCCAAGGCCCAAGCCCCAAGACCCGAAGCCCGAAGCAGGAAGCCCCGAAGCGCCGAAGGTCCGAAGCCCTGAAGCCCGTAGCCCGAAGCTCCGAAGCCCGAAGCCCCGAAACCCCGAAGCCCGATGACTCGAAGCCCCAAGTCCCGAAGCCCCAAGACCCGAAGCCCCAAGACCCGAAGCCCCAAGGCACAAGCGCCAAGGCCCAAGCCCCGAAGCATCGAAGCCCCGAGCCCTGAGCCCCAAAGCCTCGAAGCCCGAAGCCCCGAAGTTCCAAGCCCCGAAGCCCTGAAGCCCAAAGCCCCGAAGCTCCGAAGCCCCAAGTCCCAAGCACCGAAGCCCCGAATCACCGAAGCCCGAAGCCCGATGACCCGAAGCCCCGATGCCCCAAGACCCGAAGCCCCGAAACCTCGAAGCCCCTTAAACCCCGGAGCACCGGAACCCCGGAGCCCCGAGCTCCGAGCCCCGAAGCACGAAGCCCGTAGCCCGAAGTCCGAAGCCCCGAAGCCCGAAGGGCCGAAGTCCCGAAGAACCGAAGACCGAACCCGAAGCACGAAGCCCGAAGTCCCGAACGCCCGAACCCCGAAGCCCCAAAGCCCGAAGCTCCGAAGTTGTAAGACCCGAAGCCCCGAAGCCACGAAGCCCCAAGCCCGAAGCCCCAAGCTTTAAGGCCCAAGGCCGAAAGCCCCAAATCCCGAAGCCCCGAAGTCCGAAGCCTCGAAGCCCTGAAGCCTCAAAGCTCGAAGCCCCAAGCCCCAAGGCCCAAGGCACAAGCCCCGAAACCCCAAAGCCCGGAAGACCCGAAGGCCGAAGCCCCGAAGCACGAAGCCTCGAAGCCCGAAGCCTCGAAGCCCCGAAGTCCCGAAGCCCCAAGCCCTAAGGCCCAAGGCCCAAGGCACAAGCCCCGAAGCCCGGAAGACCCGAAGCCCGGAGACCCGAAGCCCTGAAGCCCAAAGCCCGAAGCCCGAATCCCCAAGCCTCAAGCCCCAAGCCTAAAGCCCCAAGCCCCGAAGCCCTGAAACCCCGAAGCCCCGAATCTTCGAAGCCCCAAAGCCTCGAATCCCCAAAGCCCCGGAGCCCCGGAGCACCGAGCCCCGAAGCCCCGAAGACCGAAGCCCAAAGCCCGAAGCCCCGAAGTCCGAGGCCTCAAAGCTCGAAGCCTCGAAGCCCTGAAGCTCCGAAGCCCCGAAGCCTCAAGCCCCAAGCCCCAAGCCCCGTAGCCCCGAAACCCCGAATCCCCAAAGCCCCAAAACCCCGAAGCCTCGAATCCCCAAAGCCCCGGAGCACCGGAGCACGGAGCCCCGAAGCCCAAAGCCCGAAGCCCCGAAGTCCGAAGCCCGAGGCCTCAAAGCTCGAAGCCTCGAAGCCCCGAAGCCCTGAAGCTCCGAAGCCACACGTCTCAAGTCCCAAGCACCGAAGCCCCGAAGCCCGATGACCCGAAGCCCCGAAACCCCGAAGCCCCAAGACCCGAAGCACCTTAAACCCCGGAGCACGGGAACCCCGGAGCCCCGAAACCCGAAGCCCCGAAGGGCCGAAGCCCCTAAGCCTTGAAGCCCCGAAGCCCGAAGTCCCGAACGCCCGAACCCCGAAGTCTCGAAGCCCCAAGCCCGAAGCCCCAAGCGCGAAGCCCCAAGCCCCAAGCAACAAGGCCCAAGGCCGAAGGCACGAAGGCCCGAAATCCCGAAGGCCCGAAGCCGGGAAGCCCGAAGGCCCGAAGCCCCGAAGCCCAAAGCCCGAATCACGAAGCCCGAAGTTTCGAAGCCCCGAACGCCCGAACCCCGAATCCAAGAAGCCCCGAAGCCCGAAGCCGGGAAGCCCGAAGCCCCGAAGACCCGAAACCCCGAAGCCCGGAAGACCCGAAGCCCCGAAGCACCAAGCCCCAAGCCCCAAGCCCATAGCCACGAGCCCCAAGCCTAAAGCCCCAAACCCCCGAAGCCTCGAAGAACCGAATCCCCGAAGCCCCAAAACCCCGAAGCCCGAAGTCCCGAAGCTCCGAAGGCCCGAAGCCCCCAAGGCCCGAAACCCAAAGCCACGAAGCCCCGAAGCCCGAAGTCCTCGAACCCCGAAGATCCTGAAGCCCCGAAGCCTCGAAGCCCGAAGCCAAGAAGCCCAGAAGCCCGAAGCCTCAAGGCCCAAGCCCCGAAGCCCTGAGCCCCGAAGCAGGAAGCCCCGAAGCTCCGATGCCCCGAATCCCCGAAGAACCGAATCCGCGAAGCCCCAAAGCCCCGAACCTCCGAAGCCCCGAGGCCCAAGCCCCAAGGCCCAAGCCTC
This sequence comes from Callitettix versicolor, assembly GCA_022606455.1. Taxonomy (NCBI): domain Eukaryota; kingdom Metazoa; phylum Arthropoda; class Insecta; order Hemiptera; family Cercopidae; genus Callitettix; species Callitettix versicolor. The sequence continues at coordinate 108,353,379 of CM040190.1, read as the reverse complement.
GAAGCCCCAAGCCCCGAAGCCATGAGCTCTGATCCCCAAAGCCTCGAAGCCCCGAAGTTCCAAGCCCCAAAGCCCAGAAGCCCAAAGCCCTAAGGCCCAAGCCCCGACACCCGAAGCCCGAAGCAGGAAGCCCCGATGCCCCGAAGGTCTGAAGCCCCGAATCCCTGAAGCCCATAGCCCGAAGCCCCGGGGCCCCGAAGCCCTGAAGCTCCGTAGCCCCGAAGCTCTGAAGTCCCAAGCACCGAAGCCCGATGACCCGAAGCCCCAAGTCACGAAGCCCCAAGACCCGAAGCCCCGAAACCTCGAAGCCCCGAAGCACCTTAAACCCCGGAGCACCGGAACCCCGAGCACCGAGCCCCGAAGCCCGAAGCCTTGAAGCCCGAAGCAAGAAGCCCGAAGTCCCGGAGCCCCAAACGCCCGAACCCCGAAACCACGAAGCCCTGAAGCCCCGAAGTCTCGAAGCCACGAAGCCCGAATCACGAAGCCCGAAGTTTCGAAGCCCCGAACGCCCGAATCCAAGAAGCCCCGAAGCCCAGAAGCCCCGAAGCCCCAAGCCCAAAGCCCCAAGCGCGAAGCCCCAAGCCCCAAGCTCCAAGGCCCAAGGCCCAAGGCCCGAATGCCCGAAGCCTGAAGCCCCGAAGCCCGAAGCCTCGAAGCCCGAAGCCCCGAAGACCTTTTAGGTCAGATTTTCAAAATTAATTATATTTTTCGAGTTATCTTCAATTTTCTATTGATTTTTGAAAAAATATTTTTTTAAATATTTTCACGTGTGATACCACTATTAGGTGTAGAATTTAATTTCAAATCGATCTGTGAAAAAATCAACTCGATATCTCTAACGGTTACAAAGTTATGAGCGTTTTAATGCTAAAAAAACGCCTTCATTTTGACAATTCCCAGTTTTCGGATTGCAAGCCCTTTTTCAAACGCTTTTTTCGCAACTAACCCCTATAATTAGCGATTTCGAATAGCACCGATATTATAGCAGAAAGTCCAAAGTTTCATACGGTGTTTTCACATCCTAAATATCTCTTATAGTTTTTGCGTAATCTTCACCCGAAAACGATCGATTTTTCTAGTTTTGAAAACGTAAAGGGACCCCCCTTTGGGTGTTTTTAGGGTGAAAAAACTTTTTTTTCATTTACTAATGAATGTTACATGAAATTATTGTAGAATTCAATTTAAAATCGATCTGCGGTGTCAGATTTTCAAAATTAATTATATTTTTCGAGTTATCTTCAATTTTCTATTGATTTTTGAAAAAATATTTTTTTAAATATTTTCACGTGTGATACCACTGTTAGGTGTAGAATTTAATTTCAAATCGATCTGTGAAAAAATCAACTCGATATCTCTAACGGTTACAAAGTTATGAGCGTTTTAATGCTAAAAAACCGCCTTCATTTTGACAATTCCCAGTTTTCGGATTGCAAGCCCTTTTTTAAACGCTTTTTTCGCAACTAACCCCTATAATTAGCGATTTCGAATAGCACCGATATTATAGCAGAAAGTCCAAAGTTTCATACGGTGTTTTCACATCCTAAATATCTCTTATAGTTTTTGCGTAATCTTCACCCGAAAACGATCGATTTTTCTAGTTTTGAAAACGTAAAGGGTGTTTTTACCCCCCTGTAAACACCCTTTGGGTGTTTTTAGGGTGAAAAAACTTTTTTTTCATTTACTAATGAATGATACATGAAATTAATGTAGAATTCAATTTAAAATCGATCTGCGGTGTCAGAGTTTCAAAATTAATTATATTTTTTGAGTTAGCTTCAATTTTCTATTGATTTTTGAAAAAATATTTTTTTAAATATTTTCACGTGTGATACCACTATTAGGTGTAGAATTTAATTTCAAATCGATCTGTGAAAAAATCAACTCGATATCTCTAACGGTTACAAAGTTATGAGCGTTTTAATGCTAAAAAAACGCCTTTATTTTGACAATTCCCAGTTTTTGGATTGCAAGCCCTTTTTCAAACGCTTTTTGCGCAACTAACCCCTATAATTAGCGATTTCGAATAGCACCGATATTATAGCAGAAAGTCCAAAGTTTCATACGGTGTTTTCACATCCTAAATATCTCTTATAGTTTTTGCGTAATCTTCACCCGAAAACGATCGTTTTTTCTAGTTTTGAAAACGTAAAGGGACCCCCCTTTGGGTGTTTTTAGGGTGAAAAACTTTTTTTTCATTTACTTATGAATGATACATGAAATTAATGTTTACACCGTCTACACGTTCTACACCGTCTACAATGTCTACACCGTCTACACGGTCTACACCGTCTACACCATCTACACGGTCTAAACCGTCTACACGGTCTACTCCGTCAACACGGTCTACATCGTCTACACAGTCTACACCGTACACACCGTCTACACGGTCTGCACCATCTACACGGTCTACACCGTCTTTACGGTCTAAACCGTCTACACGATCTACACCGGCAACACGGTCTACACGTTCTACAGGGTCTACATCGTCTACACGGTCTAAACCGTCTACACGATCTACACCGTCAACACGGTCTACACCGTCAATAATCCCCATGGGCCACTATTGAAAACATTTTAGGTTCAGTCTTTATGTTATATAGGTTGAATAACACAAAAGCTTCAAATGTCAACTTTTTCTTTAATAAAACCTTTGTTCATATGATCTAACGGATATTCCTATCCACATATGACATCCAAATGAACAATCTTTACATAACCAAAAAGGGATCATAGAATGGAAAGTAATGACAGTAACATTAATTAATTATACACAAAGATTATACAAATAGCTTTTAATGTAACAATACAGCAGGCTTAAAAAAAAAAAATAAACACCTCTGCTGCGAAATTTGACTATACCAAACATACTGTCATCGGCTTTAATATGCATACAAAAATATGAAGTGACTACATTCTCAGGTTTACTAAAACTATTATTCTATAATTATTTACTATTAAACATTTTTTTATGAATTTAAAAAATAAGAAACAGCCCAACTATTGTCAACTCAATAAAGTGCAAATAAGTTGAATGTGAAACTGACTTCATTGCGTTATCGTCCCGTTAAATTAAATTAATCGTTTACCAAACATCTATATTCTCTGTACATAATTTACATGGCTTTGGTTTGACAATGAAGACAACTGATTTGCACTTGTAACTAAACTGGGGTCATTATGAAGATTAAAAAAAAATATATAAAACTATAGTATATGTTGTACCGGAAATAAGCGGACTAACACAGTTTTGTACTTGTTCATCACATTAACAACAGACATTTAAGAAGAGTTTAGTGTCGACCTTTGTACATATTGCCAACCTTGAAAATATATTTTTGTTTTTACAAATTCTTGTTAAACAATTATGAGTATTTAACAACAAAAATATATTCAATTGACAGAAGACTAAGGGAATAGACGAAGACAATATGTGAGGGGAGCAAAGCACCACAGTAAAAGATTTAAAAAATTTTTCAGTGCAAAGAATTTGTTATTATATTTATATTTATGTTATTTATTCAATATGTTATTTTTATACCTCAATAAACATTAGAAATGTATTATTTTAATCTGAAAAAATGTACAACTTAAAAAAAACAATAACAATACAAATTAACAATATTAGTTTTTTTTTTATTTACGAATTCAATTTACAGTTTTCAAAAATATACCGCGAATTGCAAAATCTCTTCTATTATCACAAAGACTAAAATCACTGAGTCTGTTGCCTTAACAATATTATGTCCATTTTAACAATAATCAGAACTGACAAATTTGGGCTGTATTTAAATTTTACAAAATATAATTTTGTCACAAAAAGATATATTTATATATATATATATATTAGCTTACATATACAACAAACTTTAGCTTTTACTCCATACATGGTAAATAAAATTATCATATCACAGTTGTATTCCATACTTTAATAAAATTTATTTAGTACTGAATTAGAAACAGATGGGGAAACATAAATATAAAATAAGCAGGCTTGAGGTTTTATAATGGGATATTTATGTTCCATTGAATTTGTGACAGGTAAGGTAATTTGTGACAATATTTAAATATATTTGCACACATCTGCAGTAGGTTAATGCTTACCAGTGGTAATGCTGTTTATGCATTTTTAAAATAAAATAACTTTTTTTAAAGAAGAGATAAACAGTAAAACAGTTTGTTCTGTTGAACAAGGTTGTGAACAACTCCCTATAACAAATTAGACAAATACAAGTCATTTTAAAATTTATACGTTTAATGTCAAATCTGTACAAAATAAAATATATAGGCTTATCAACAAATCTATATTACATTTACCCAATTGGTTTTGCATAAAAATTTAACGAAAACATTAAAAAAATGTTGAAAAAGAAACAGAACAGTTATGATTATAAATACATGCATAGTAATAACAAAACCAATAATATGCTTTGGTATTAATGGTATACACTTTATAAATTGTACCATTAAATAAATAAATATATACATCTGTTAAACTAATCAGTAAACGAACAACTAGAATACTAGTACTTCCTCACATAAAACTTAAACCCGACATCTTTGATACCACAAATCGTTTTTTCAAAACTTTAGAATAACATCCACCATTATATTTATAAACACAAAAGCCTGCCAAATAGTGTTATAATTTTTTAACCTTTATAGTTCAAATAAATAATTTATTTCAAATAAACTGGGTCAACCAAAACAAGAAATAAACAGATTAATAAAATCTCAACAACTTTTTCAATACATGCAAAAGATATAAAATATCTGCTACGGTTGGCCTTGAATGCATATTGCACTTTTAAGAAATAATAATAAACTAAAAATGAGGAGATTTTATGTACCTGTATGCATACAACAAATTTTGTAACAAAAATTTAAAACAGCGAGTCTACATAAATTGTTTAAAAAAATTAATAACATGATTACCTATATTAATAAAATCACAATTAAGAATAAATTTAACAGGTTTAGATTAGATTATATTTATATACAAAAATAAAATGTACAAACCCTTTTTATACACCATCCATTGTCCTATCATAGTCTAGCCGCTTTCACATACACTCTATAACAATATAAATTCGTAATGTTCCAATTTTCAATTTTTTTTCAAATAAAATAAAAATACAGAAATATTTAGAAGAAGAGAAAACTTTATAAGGGCCCTATTTCCAGCACTCGGCTTAACTTACATAGGAACATAGTAAGATGCACTTCCTTGCAAACTCAGTTTTCTTTCTTGAGGTACACTCACTTTTTGTAACATATTAGTTTAAGAACAATTATAATTGTAAAAGTTAAATAAATTTTTGTGTCAAAATATAATAACAATATTTAAAAATCTGATTCTAAACTGCAAATATTTAACATACACACGTACACAAGGATAAGTAAAGGACAGATAGTTCTAAGAATAAAACATGTGACATTAGTTAGGCCTAAGTCCATAGAGTCAACTAATGCCCTAACCTAACCTAACTTCATGCCTTATTTTGTACTTTATAAGTAGATATTTTAAATTAAGAAAATAATAATGTGAATGCCAAGCAAACGTTTTAAGCATTTATTAATTACTATTAGCAATATTTTTGCGAATGATTCTTACATAACAAAATAAAAATGTGAATCATTCTTCTATATAATGTCGCATTATATTGTGGTTCATGAAACAGAGTTCATTGATTTTATATAGAGCCTCTAAATAATATAAAGTTTTGATTAATACACAGCTTCCTTCATAAATACGCAAAAAGTCTTTTTGCTGCAATAAAAAATTTAAAAAAATATGAAAATTACATTTCAATTCAAACAAAATATTAATATGCTTATTAATATATTAAATATATTACTGCATTTTTTTTTTTTTTTTTTTTTTGTTAAATTGCAGTGAGAAGACTTTTTCCATATTTATCAAGTAAGGAAAAACTACTAATCAAAAAGTTTATATTATTTAGTCATTAAAAAATCAATTAAATCTGTTTCATAAACTACAATATAACACAACATTACATAAAAGAATTATTCATATTTTTATTTTGTTATGTAAGAATCAGTCGCAAAAATATTGTTAATACTAATTAATAAATGCTTAAAATGTTTGCTTGGCATTCACATTATTATTTTCTTAATTTAACGTGATTAAAAATCAATCAAATCTGTTTCATAAACTACTATATAACACAACATTATACAGAAGAATTGTTTTAAGTAAAGATCAATTGCAAAAATATTTTTACAACTTAAACTTTAAGTTGCAGTGCATGTTCATCAAAGAAGTTGGCTACTACCAAAAAAGTTAAAACATTTAGAGGCATTTAAAAATCAATATGTATATATATATATATATATATATATATATATATATATATATATATATATATATATATATGTGTGTGTGTGTGTGTGTGTGTATATATATATATATATATATATATATATATATATATATGTGTGTGTGTGTGTGTGTGTGTGTGTATATATATATATATATATATATATATATATATATATATATATATATATATGTGTGTGTGTGTGTATATATATATATATATATATATATATATATATATATATATGTGTGTGTATATATATATATATATATATACATATTGATTTTTAAATGCCTCTAAATGTTTTAACTTTTTTGGTAGTAGCCAACTTCTTTGATGAACATGCACTGCAACTTAAAATTTAAGTTGCAAAAATATTTTTGCAATTGATCCTTACTTAAAATAATAATATGAATAATATATAATGTTGTGTTATACACAGAACGCATATATATATATATATATATATATATATATATATATATATATATATATATACATATAAATATATATTTGTGTGTGTGTTGATTTTTAGAAAAAGGTAATTTTTATAATATCATTTTGTATCAATGACATATAAATACATAAAATAATAAACCACAAAACCATTTTTTTTTAATACTACCGAAATGATTCATTAGTGATTTGATTATGTTGTAAAACAAACTGTACTGTAGGTGTTTAAAAATTTCATTTTTCTACAAGCCTGTGTCACTTAAGCTCCAAGAATATTAAATGATTTCTGTATAATGTACGGAAATTATGTTTTTGCTATTAAGTCTTGATGTGCTCTATTATTTAGAAATACTGTGACAAGTATAGAAGTGTTATAATTGTATTGGCCAAGACAAAGGCTTACTTTGGTTTTTTAGTTGTTCTGCTAAGTTGGATTAATCCTACGATGTTTTTCTCTTTAAAAAAATGTACTGTTTATAAATTAAATAGTTATAGATATATATACCACTAGACAGTGACACCTGTTTTGGTGTGTATGTGTGTGTGTGTGTGTGTAAATATACTTCTTTCTTAAAAATTGCCAAACATTATTTCTGCGGTTACAGACTAAAGCAGTGTCACCGAGTTTTATCTGCCTAGTGTACGTATCTGTAGTACCAAATGAATCTACGAATAGATTCCTCTTTCCTTACGGTACAATTTTTTTTTTTTTGTATTTGGGAAAAACATCTTAGAATCAGTTCTTTTAGTTTTATTTCACAAGAACTTTTTAACTTATACCTTACAACTTAGCAGATTAGAGGACTAAAGTAATGCAGCAAAGAAAAATCTGTATTTAATGATAATAATAAATAATTGATATTTATAAATAACAGTGGATATAAAGAATTCATAACAAAAAATATAAATTCTATACATTATAAAAAAATTACTTAATATTCTTGAGCTTAAATGACAGTAGCAAAATGAGATTTAAAAAAAAACACCTACAGTACAATTGTTTTACAACAATCAAATCACTAATGAATCATTGTGGTTGTATTAAAAAAAATGGTTTTATTATTTTATGTAATAGATAAAATGCTTACTTAGTTATAACACAATGACTTTATTAATAAAAATGTTACCTTTTCCTAAAAACAAATTTATTTTTTTTCACAGCGATTTTAAACAATGAGTAATACATTTTTTGCATATATTTTATGCAATATAGTATTTACTTAGTGATTTGATTGTTAATCTATTAAGTTAATTAATGATTTTAAATAAATACTATAACCATAATGAGCTCTGTGTTATGTTATAAAATATCTTGAAAACGCTACAAATAAACAGATTTGTTGACTCGATGAACTAAAGCCTATCGCTAGTGGAACGATTAACAATATAGAATTATTACAAAATGGTTTAGAAAAGTCTTGGCAGTAGATGTACCATTCAGCTATCTCACTCTTATTAATATAAACCTTAGTTCATTGAAAATATATTAAAATAATAATTAACAAATCCATTACAATAACAATAATGCACTTTATCATAGTCGTCCCCTCCCTCCCAAAGGCCACACACTTATCACGTCTTTCCATTTCTTTATTCCGATAACAGTTTCTGTAATAACGATGATTTTTGATCACTCGACCTTGAAACCTCTTCCATATTTGTCTGCAACAAAATCATTTATATTTAGTGCACAAAAGCATTACAACACAAGATTAAATTAAACACTGCTGACTTTTGACATTTGAACAGGGAGAAAGTTGCTGGAGATCTATCACTGAATAATTCCTTGTTTTTTTTTTATACGAGTAACTTAAAAACTGACAAACAAGCCTAGCGACACTAAACAAATTTATAGTAAATTGTAATATTATTTAAGATTATTTCTTAAATATACTCCAAAAAAAATTATTGGTTTTAAGATTATTTTTATAACAACTTGGCACTCAAATTTAAGCACAGGCCTGAGTTGGGGCTGTGAGATTACACACATGCCCATGTGCTTTGTTTCATTTGTGGAGGAGGTAAAAATTAGATTTTACTGTGTCTTTACAAGTGCCAAGAATGTAACAGATCCTACTATGTAACAGAGATTTGTGATATGTTAATTATACTTTAGTTCAACAGACCTTAATAATCCGACACATCTAGTAAACCGTTGGTGTTTATATGATTGAACATGTACTGTACATAATTACATGTAAAGCCTCTGGACAGTACTTAAAGCATTGGCTGACATTTGATTACACTTTTACGAGAATCATTTTAATGTAAAAATGGTTGTGCATCGTGTCCGCACAGGTTATCATGTGATGTCTGTTCAAGGTTAGCCAGTCAGCCAGTCCCCAACTGTAGGGACACTACAGTACATTTTGTGTCTCATTGGTTATTGTGTAATATGATCTGTAATCTACACACATTCTTAAATGCAAGAAATGATTGTCTTGCTAAAATTTACCAGCAAGTTTGTTGAAGTTGGGAAGTGTAATGAATGACAGCAATATGCGTAAGTGGTACAGGCATTTTAATGAAGGAAGGATAAATATTCATGGTGCAGTACGATCAGGACTGCCAACAGTCATGAATGTAGAATTGACACAAAAGGTTGAGGAATTTGCCAAAACACTATTGACGTGCTTTATCAAAAATTTCCTCAAGTTTAAAGATCAGTTAATTATGAAACTGTTTATGACTCCAATACAAAAAAGTGCCAGAAATGTTGAGAGGAACACAAAACAAGGCGCATGGCATGTTTTTTTGGTCATTTTTGGAGTGCTATGACATGATTGAGTGCTATGATGAATTCTTGAGTCACATTGTTACTGGTGATAATACATAATTATATTATTAATTAATTAGAATATTATATTATTAATTAGAATGTAGATTGCTCACTATATTCCAGAAATGAGTGGCATCATTCAAATTCTCCCAAAATACCACAGAAATTCAAGCAAGAACCACCAACACGGAAAATCAATCACAGTTTTCTCGGACCAGAAAGGCATTCTACTGACAAACTTCCTGCCAAGAGGAAGACCAATAAATCCTGTAAAGTACTGTTAAACCTTATTAAAGCTTAGGTGCAGCATTCAAAATTGTCAGGAAGAAGGAAACTGTTTTCAAGCGGCGAAATTATGCTTCCCCAATAACGCTGAACCTCACACTGTGGCAAGAATGAAGACACAATTGACAAACTTACAATGCGAATTACTGGACCATTGATGAATAAACCTTTCACTTCTTTTCCGTTAATCCTCTGGTTTTAATAATTTGGCAGAAGCAATGTACGATTTACACCAGAATACTTAAACAAGCCAACTGTACTGTAATTTGATTTATTGCATTTTGAGTTGTTAATTATAATACCAATGCGAAGAATATGTATTATGTATTTTATCTGTTTTTAAAGTCAACAGCAGTAATTGGCAAGTACAAGCAATACCAAAACTCCTTTACGAGGTGTGTCACAACGAAAATAAAATCAACTATTACATAACAGAAAACTTTCATACAGAGTACACAACTATTTGTATATCATTAATTAATTAATTTGTCACTTATAAAGAACTCTGTTTAAACCATACCAATGAAACAAATTCTATTTCTATTTAAGCAAGTATAAAAAATGAGATCGCCTAACTTAAGGTGATCCTTAGTTGAATAATTATGAGTAACTAAACTGTTCTGAAACATGAAGAACAGAGCAAATCACCACAGCGTGGTTGGTTGTGTATCAAGGATATTCTAAGAATTGGTGCCAGACCTCAGTTTGATACAGACATCTTTCTACTCAAAATTCCATTAGTTTGCATTGTTATGATTACTTTTCCAATGTTTATTCTACTTTAGTTCATTTCAGTATTAAAAAAAATATGATTTGACCAGTCATATACAAAATGATAGGCTTAAACTATCACTGCGACACATTTTAGAGACAAAACAGAAACAACAATGGGTCTGATGAAATTTCAACTGTAAATTATCTATTGCAACTGACAATAAAATTCCTCAAATTTCATCTTGAAAAAAATTGTAAATATGATTTAAAACACATCACAAAGAAATCAGCCATGTCAACTTTCCAGAAAGTCACATAAAAGATGATTATACAGACTACCATATTACTTTTTTGTGTGCCTTAAACCAAATTGGAAGAGTTACGTAATTTAGGGTTATTAGCCAGAACTTTAATGTGATGGCAACTCACCCTAGAGATGCCAGGTTGTGGAGATACAGCCGTCATTTCCTGGCCTACGTTTCCCCACATCTTGGGACTTTCACTGCCACCTGCACATTACAATTACTGGCTTTATAACGGAAACTAGAGCACAATAACATAAACAGCTGTTGTCCTGTAAACAAAGCATTCAATTACCTGTGTTGGGCATCTCAAATGTAAGTCCCAAAGCCTCGAGGTCAGCGGGGGACACTTGTTGACCCGGTGCAACGTGGATTTGTTGTTGCGGAGGTCTTCCTGTCTGAGAAACTCCAGTTCTAGCTCCGACCATCGCTCTGAGCTCTTGTCTCACGTACTCTGTCATGCCATTATTACCACCTAAAAGTTAATAGTAAACCAAATTTGTTAGTTAAAGTTGTAGTATTATTAAATACTGTAAGCTGGAAACAATTACATTCAATATGATACATTTTTATGCAAAAAATATTTACTTTAAATCAAAAAAGTATATAACATTTTACAATACATATTTAAACCTAAAAAAAGAAAGAAATATTAAGAAAGATAGTCTTAATTTTTCCTTTTTTAACAAAATATCTAGTTTTCTACTCAGTCTACCAAAATGATTTAATACAAGTAGGTAAGTTTTCTTAGTGTTAGCTGAGTATTTATTGTTAAGATATTGGTTACCTTAATATCAATGAATTAAATAAGTACGAGAAGTTTAAAACAAATACAAGCCATGTTAGTGATAAAAACAGCTGTCAACTTTTAACCCTTTAACCTTCAACCAATATACAATACAACTGACACAAAAGGCTCTGTTACAATCCATTCAAATATTTAAAAAGAAAATGTTAAAGGCTATCGAATTTGATTTTCAAATTATTTACTTATTTACAAATGCGTTAATATAAAACCTCTCATTTCATGTACGATTAATAAATTGGTAAAATACTTTTTAAAGCAGGTATTTAACACAGATTTTTATCACAAATTAAAAGTCAAAGATAGTGTTGGTTATAAAAAATATTCTATATACTCAGCAAACAACAAAATAGTGTATATTGATTATTTTTGAAGGAAGTAAATAACAAATTATGAAGAGACGACAAACAGTGAGAACTAAATTCTCGATTAAATTAATAAATTTGTTGGCTTACAGAAAATGATTAGAAACATGTCCAAACGCTTGGCCAATTCTAGGCGTTATCCGATATCTTTTTAATATTATCAACAAATATGCAATATTAACCAGAAACTACAGACATACAAATATTTTTTTCTAATTGGTGTAATTATTCAGATTCATTGTCAATTTGGTATTATAAACAGAAAAAAGTTTGTATACACAAATCATTGTTTGTGTGGTTTGTAGTTACTACTTTGTAAAATTGTATGGTAATATTACTGTAACTCAATGGTTCAGCTGTCAATGCATCTTTCTACTTTTGGAACTGGTAATTAAAATATTACCATGTTTTATAATTACATTAATCAAAAGTTATTGCAGATATTAATCAAAAGTTTTTGGGTTTTCCGAAAGAAAATGATAATTTTAACTTTTATAAAAATTTTGACTACTTAAAATAATTCAAACTTAAAATAACTTAATTACTAAAGTGATCCAACTGAACAAATTCACTCCTTTTAACACGAGGTGTTGGAGACACAAAACACAGGTTATTTACAGACACCCACATAGACTCATTGTAACACATCCAGACATACAGGCTGATCTACGGAAAACAAAAACATCAGCGTAATATTATACTTAATTTCACTTTCCAAAGTACACTGTCTTTTCAAAGCAGAATTGTATTTCTTATTGAAACACTATTACATAAATCCAAAAACATGGACAAAATCAATCCTTTCAAATTTTAAACATTAAGACATTCAAGAAATATGTTATTTTAATGCTTGCTGAAATCTTTTTTCAACATTATTTCACATTTTAAGATTGAATTAATAGTTTTAGAGGAATTTTGTTTTAAATGTAATGATTCTTAATTCTAAATCCTACATTACTTCTTTTTAATGTTACATACAAAACTAACAAAAACTGTTGACTTTAAGGCTGTAATATGTTTGGGTAAGGAGCTTTTATGATGACATTACTATCCCCCCATTATGCACCTGTGCTAGTCTGTTGGTACACCATTAGTCTCACAATTAATCAAAAAGATCAAATCATTGAAAATTGACTTTGCAGTAAAGTTTAAATTTTTTAAAGTGTAGTTGTTCTTAAAAAAACTCCTTCATGACGCTCCACCAGGGAAATCTACAATGTATAGATCTTGTGCAACAACTTTGTAACACAGGAATTATTAATAACTGACTTTCTTTCTGACAAACACTTTGATGGTTTTTTACATAAATGGAAACATTTATCAAAAAGTCATTATATGTCTGCAGCCATTTTTAATTCAACTGGTCCCAACAATTACAATCTTTGAATGCAGAATAAAATGTAGCCAGTTGTGATTAGTTTAAACGATTCATAAAAATGTTAAGAATAATCAAATTAACAATATCTTTTTGGTGGCGAGGTCTGATTTTATTTAAAGGAATACTTGCCACCTGGCATCAATTCTTATGTTACATGAAATTTCTATTCTACTTGGTCAAATTTGGAGTTTGGTTATTGCCTTTATCAACAAGATTAATTCCACTGTTTTTCAGAAATTATACAATCCATAGTTGATGATGTTCACAAGACGGTGTGATCTTCACAAAATAATAGCTTAGGGGTTTTTGATGATCATTTAAAGTCAAAAAACCTGTACCCACCTTGGTCATTAAGATTTGTTTCCTCTACACATATTTCTGTGGGGCTTAATTGTATACCACAATAATTCAAGAATGCTATACTTAGCATAATGGATACTGCAACTTACTTAATCGTGTACCTGCAAAAACGTCTCTTACAAAAAGGAGAAAATTGTCAGCTCTTTTTTAAAGGCTAGAAAACTATTTTGTTGTATTGTGATTTATATTTTATTTTATGCCCAGAGGTATGTCAGTATGTAGTAGTGAACTTATGAAATGTTTCATGCCGTTCTAAGATTTTGTAGGCCAAACCTATATGATTATGATCCCTATATATGTCACTTTACTTCAGACCTTCTCTTCCACTTGGTCAACAAGTTTTATTTTTTAAACCTCTGAGCAAACTGTGCCAAAACCCAGAGAAATATATTATTATTTCCAGTAATAATTCTCCTCTCTATAAAGAAAATACTTCTCCTCACAGTGTCCTGTGCATTTCAAAAGTGTATGTTCATATTGTATACATCACTCTTCTTTGTTGCATATTTCATGCATCGGTGTGTCAATAAACAACTTTAATATATGTTAATTAAAATATAATGTCATATTAACATTACAATAATGTTTATTTAAATATTTCCCTAAAACTATTACTCTAACTAAGCAAAACTATTGAAAAGAGATTTTTGCAAGCTTAAAAATTATGTATTACTTGATATATCATCATTACCCACGCTTAGGTTTTGATGTAGCGAGTTCAAAATAAGAAAATACAATTATCAACCTTAAATGAGCAATTTTTGAAAATAATGAAATTAAATATTAGGAAATACAAACGTTTTGTTTCCAGTACGCCATCCTGTACATGACACGTGTAATAGAAAGAAAATGCCCAAAAATAGTGAATGTGTTTATTTTTTTCTTTTTGCAACTAAAAACATGCCATTGCAAATTTGAGATTTTTACAAACATGTCTAAAAAAAAAAATAGGCAACTATAATTTTTAAGATTTCATTATTACTCCAATTTAAGAGAAAAAAAGAAACAATTTCAGTAATTTAATTTGGTTATATTTTAACGAATATTACACAATAAAGAATATTTTTTATAATAAAATCAATATTGTAAAACATAACACGGCAACGTAATTCAATAATTTAAAAAGTTCTTTGAAAGATCTACAAAGCACTACTCTGTTATGCATTTAAACGATAATAAGCCGAGATACAAAGTGACAGAACAATACAGCTACATGCGAAGAAAGTGAAGCTACAGTGCTAAGCAGCAAGGAAGTGAGGCATGCAACAAACACAAAGTTAGTTACAAATCAAGAACTGTTAATAATTGAAGAATGTACGAGTGCTGGTGGTGCACTCTACGCCTGAATGAAGGAAGGATAAGGAAAGACGGGAACACAACCAAATCAAAGAGAAAACTGAAAACGATACTTTTGTATTCACTTTTAACATTCTGTTACATGTGCTGAGGGAATCCTCGCTAATTATTTTTCACTACTTGTGCTGTTTAGTTCCCTTCTTTGAAAAGGATGGTAAAAGTATACAATTGGCATTCAAAATAAACATTTATGTTGTTTTAATGTGTTTAGTATCTGATATAGAAAATAAACCATCTTATGAAATATTGAGCGTGAACGTTCATATTATAGTAGATGGTTTGATTAAAAAAAAAAAAAATCACCAACAAACAAAGGATAATTTGGTTGTAAATTATCAACAAATGTGATAATATGAAATAAATGTTAGTAGAAAAAAATGTTGCATTCAATTAATACAAAGTAGTACAAAGAACAGTGTGCCTCACAGTATATTCTTAATTCCGTGACAGTACTAATAACAATCTCTGCCAATTTAACTGTCTGTAATATTTTCAAAAAATGTACTGGACCAACTATTTCATTAAGAATTGTATGCTTTTTCTTCATGAAGTGATCAAAATTATATGTTCTCAGCCAGTATTGCAGGAAATAACCGGCCACTACACTCTCAATGTCAAATCAGAGCCTTGAATATAAATCTCAAAACAGAAGTGAATGGGAAAATGTTTTACACATGGCTTATACAAGCTTTATTTCAAGCTTTATACAAGCTTCATATCACATTTAAAAAAATCAGTCAATAAATTAAATTAAAATTGCATACACTTATCATTGTTAAATCAAAGGCAGACATTTTGAAACGGAAATAAGTAGGGAAATTAATTACATCATTTGGGCTTTATACAAGATATATCTTTGAACCAAATTTCAAACCACTGAATTAATGTGTTTGGCCAAAACTGCATAAGTCATTCTTCAATCAGAGGCCACCATCTTGAAACAAAAGTAAAGAGGAAAAATCTTACACGTAAATCATTTGGGTTCTATAAAAGGTACCTTCTTATCAATTTCAAAACAATGAGTCATATAACCAAAAAAATGCGTTTGGCTAAAAAATGAATATACTTGGTACTGTAAATCAGAGGCAAATAGAAGTCAATGTGGATGGTGAAATAAAAGTCAATCTTGAACCTCTTATCTTGAAATAGAAGTCAATGTGGAAAAATCTTACACAAGTCATTTAGACTTTATACAAGGTACCTCTGTACCAAACTTCAAAATTATCAGCCAATGCACTCGGCCAAAACTGTGTAATAAACAAACACACAAACCAAATGCCAAACAGTCAACTTGCTTCGCTCTGTCCAAGTATTCATGAATTTTGTATTAAAAGAACTAAAAATTGTGAATAAAAATATTTATTTGCATATTATATTGAAATGAAAGGCGCAAATAGACATTAGCAACTTTAACAAGAAATACAAACTTGCCGTAAAGGATCAGGGCAAACAAGACTGACTGATCTGTAAACAATGTTCCAGGTAATTATTTATGTTTATGAAAGCTGACAAGGACATGTCAAAGTTTTATTGCTGTACCGAAGTAATTATTAATTGAGTTTGGCCTTAGTGAACGAAAAATTTATAACTTGATATAGAGACTATGTTCAGTATAATGATCTGCATTCCCTGGCTTCGTCAATTCTACTTTTGTTGACACGTTTCGGAGAACCTCCATACTCTCAAGAGTATAGATATACTTTTTGAAGATGGAGGTTCTCCGAAACGCATCAACGAAAGTAGAATTGACGAAGCTAGGGAAGGCAGATCATTATACTCAACATAGTGACAATAATCCTAGCAGAAAAGAAGATATAAAAAGAATGTGTAATAGAGATTTTATTTATTATTTTATAATTTATTTAATTGTATAATAGATGTTACCGGTTTTCAGTACTTATTAAAATTACTGTAACATGTAAAAACATAAGATGTTATTTATATCGGTTATGTAACAGAATGTTAATTAAAATAAGTAATTAATATATAGATATATTAAATTCCATACAACCTAACAAGTTTGGATTAAAACATTCATACTTAAAATTTTAAAACTACACTCAATATGAATAAAATTTTAAACTGTGATAATTATTCCAATTTTTTAAAATTAAAGTAAGGTAAATGAAAGGATAAATAAAAAAATATAATTTTATAACATAAATGAAATTAACACCTCAGAAAAAAAAGGATACTAAACATAAAGAGTTGAATGTTGAACAAATAAAGAACCACACTGAAAAGCTTGCCACATTAATAGGTATAAACAACACAAAGGCAGGAAAGTGATGAGGAACACTATGAACATGCAACCCAAGGAAAACAGGAATAGTGTAGGTAGGGGGAGTGTCTCTGCAGTGGTCACATGACGTGGGTCATATGACTTACCACCAGGGAGCCGACTTCGGTCACAGCTGGCTCCATACATTTGCAAGGTACTCTGATCGTAACAGAACTGAGGCGAATCTGGGGGATGAGGATACATGACTGGGTGGGGGGGATACGAAGGGGACAGTAGGGGATGGTGTTCCTTGTTCAATCCAGCGGCATAATGGCGAACACCTCCTGGAACAATCCGTCTCCATCAGCTGCGAACGCACTGACATGCACGCACACGCACACGCACGCACTAACAACACATTTAATCATTTTACTACAGAACAAACTCAGGCAAGACAACAAACGCTACTTCCTGCGCTACAATAAGACTTTATTGTTACTTTATCATAGTTAGAGAAGGCGCAGCTCCAGAATACAGTACTGACATGCTCTTGGAGGGTTTAGAAACAAACACAAGGGTAAAGCTAGTTCATGTTTATTTCTAGAATCTACCTCGCTTGTAAACAGCCTGAAACTGGAGCCAAAATAAAACGCAATATTGAGAATAAGTGTAAAATTTAAATGAGCATTTGTCAAATTGTAATCAATGATAGTATTTTAAGTTGAAACTAAACTGTGTTAACGTTTACACAAATTTATATAATTTCATTTTTATTGTTTTCTTTTGTTGTATTATTTAAAACTGTACTGTATACTACGATAAATCATCATTTTATTACATAAATATACTGCTGCACCTATATTTAATGGACAAACATTTTTTCAACAATAGTGAATGTAATACAATAAGTAAACTTGAAAAATAGAAAAAAAACAAGTGATAATTCCACCACCGTCAATTATGGAGGCAAAAATCAATTTCTATTATATTTCACAAATATAAAATTTACTTCATATTGTTCATTTGCAAACAATGAAATATTCACAGTTGCATTCAAAGAATAATTAATCTTAATTATTAACAGGTTAATGATTTATAAAACAAGAAATTTATTACATAATTCGATAATTAAAAGTTAAGAAAACCTAAAATACCTGAAGAATGATTTTTTTTATAACATTCTCAGTGGAACTTGGTTATAACAAGCTCCCATGTAATGATACCAAACCAGCTTTTAGCGAGGTAACAATTGCACCTTAGACTTGATTATACATTGCATTCTAAAATTATACAAAAAATGTCCATTTATTGATGAAAAAACCAAAGACAGTAAGACAGTACCTAATAATAATACTATTACGCTGAGGAAAATTAATTTTAATTTATGAAAACATACATACAATTTATATGTAGGATATGACATGCAAGTAATAAATTTTATTTTAAGCCTGTTCATGTATGAACCGAAGGTAGTTTTACTGTTACAAAGGCTGGTACTCAGTTTTTGTTTGCAAATTTCCACTAATCACTCAGCCCAAGCAAAAATGATCCATCAAACCTGCTCTAACAGTTTCATTATCCATCTCTCTATAACTCTATAACCAAACTCAGTAGTTTTGATGTTGGGTGTTAAAAGCAAACAACTGTCAATGGGCAATAAAATAAAAATTATTCAAGAACTAGAATGTCATCAAACTGCATTATCTAATATGTTCTTCATGAGATAGTGTGAGAAACTTATGAGCACATTAAAAAAAATCATTCACAGTTTTCAATCATTAAACACTATTATTTAAATTTTATTTTGCCTATAATCCAAACACATCAATATTTTAGTGTTGTGAATTTTTGTGTAATATGATTTGCAAGTTGGAAACTCAGAAGTAGTGAGCACTCTGTTTTAATGAGCATATTTGGTCGACCCCTTGATCTTGTTTTAACCGAGTTCCACTGTATTAAAAAATTGTACACAAAATTTTAATTAACAATATATCGATAAACAGACTTGTAACCTGTAATATCCATAGTATATATTAACACCAATGCAAGTTGACAGGTTCACTAGGACATTTATGTTCTTTTACATATATTGAATGTAAATATAACATTGGGATATGATTATTTTTTGTTTCAACTTGCAATTTTGTACCAATTTAATATAAATTTTTTTCCAGTCTGCATTTCAATTGATTAAATTTTAGTTTTATTTATTGTTTTTGGGTTAGTTTTTTTTGACAATTCAAAAGAACTAAGAACCGGTGTAGGTTTTAAGACCGGTTTACCTTCAAACCATATGTCGAACACAATGCCGATAATGTGCCACAATCGGAACAATAAAAACCGTTCACTATTCATATTCTAATAAAGTTTAACAAAAATATCTCAAAATTAAAAATTTGTTAAGCCAAGGACATTCAGGACTGGTACATTTTTGGTTCTGACAAAATTTACGTTACTTTTTTTAAATTTAACAATATATTTCTTAAACAACCCATAATTTTTATTTTTGTAACAATTTATTATTAGCAAGGATGAAAACAATTTTTATAGATAAGTTTCACTTTAGTAAAAAATAAGTGACCAAAAAAAACAATGATCTTCGGCATCTGATAATGGATTTAATGTAACATAGCAAATATTTTTATATACTTAGATTTATATAAATCATTAACAACATAGTAGTTTATGTGTGCACAAGTAAATATTATGATTTTAGGCTTTTTACACTAATGTTATGAGATCAAGCTTTGTGTTACTTATTAGTACCTACTCCAAATGTAACAGCATTAGTGTTTGATATTCAAGTGTTTATACTTTCCAGCCACATATATTAGTCAATTTACATTCAATACAGTAAAATCCACATCTTAATGAACCAAACTCTTAATTAACATCTGTAGAAAATATCAATTAAATGTCATCAATGACTGAAGTTAATGAACCATTCACCTTGATTATCTTTCTTTTGTCAACTTTGATCCCTTCCCTTTTATCTTTAATTTTACAACTTCACCTCCATTCTCAATACTGGCCACAGCACAGACAAACTGTTATCTATCTGTATAATATCCTCTTCGTCTCCAAGTCTAATAATTTCTTAAATTCTTTTACTGGTTAATCTTTACCTTAACATCCTTTAGCAGTAATTACATCTGCAGCAGATTAAAGTCAATTTTTGATTAACTTATTATTTTTCAAAGCATGTAGAACTATAATAAACTGAATAAAAAAAAATTCATCACTTTGAATAAATATCAACTTATATTGAAAAAAAAATTGCATTATACAAATAGACAACAGTATTTGCGGCCATAATTGAGCATGAAGATGAATCTACGGGACTGAATGATGAAAGCAACAAAGAAAGACCAAAGCAGATACAAAAGAAAAATAATATAATGTTGTTGAAACAATTAAAGAAAGAAATTCTAATACGGATGAAAAAAAATAAGTAATTTCACCTCTACTTGAGAACCATAACGATGTTAGAAAATCAATTAAATAACAGAAAGTTACAAGTTTTGGTCAAAACTGAAGGGGAAATAGAAACATTCACTACACAATGTAACATCAAATGTGAAGCAGACATGCACGTCTTGTAGTTCTAACCTTACCTGGAAGTTGAGTGGTTGCTTGTGGAGGCGCACTTATAGTTCTTTGAAGTCTGTACTGGTTACCAGGAGATTGCTGATAACTAGCTCCCGTTGTTGGCGAAACTTCAGGAGGGAAAGGCGACTGACGAGAGCCAGGACTTGTTAAAGAACGGACAGGTGGTAATTGTTGCTGATTTGTTCGCTGTTGCGTTACAAAATTTCTGTTGGTATTATATGCTCCACCCTAGAAATCATCACTTATTGTAAGAAAGAAACATTCACTTGTAATGTAAAAAGTAGTAGTAATTGTGTTATACAATACAGTTTCAATTAAATAAAAAATAAACAACCATAACTGTATTTGTTAAAAAATATGATTATAAATTATTATTATTATTCAAGTTTACCGTAAGCTGTGCATTGAGCATTGGATTTTGCTGTTGCTGAAGAGTCAACCGATTTTGCTGCTGTTGTGACCACGAATTCCCTTGACTCAACACAGTATAAGCTTGTTGCTGTTGTTGTTGAGGCTACAAAAAAAAAGAAGTCATACAAATTTCGCATACTTGTTAAAATTATGGTTTAAGGCCCAAAACAAATGAAACTGAAACAGTGTTGTCATAATATCAGTATTGATAACTTAATTCGACTCAAGCAGTTTATAGATTAAAACGATATTAACAACAAAGAAAACTTTTACTGTGAAGCACTATTTTCGCTTACATGAAACTGGCAGGTTGCCAAGCCTAATGGGTTTTGCAAATTGATTTTACATTTGTTTTTAACAACCAACATACTGTCTTATCATCTTATCATAGAATGAAAGCGTATTTAAATATTTGTATCATTAGACATACTAAAAATTACTTAATCAAATTAATGGTCAAAAAGTTTTTAAGAAAATTTTTATTTTTTTTTAATAATTACCAAGAAAGTGACTTTGTACCATTGGCATTACATTATTCTGACATCAGTTTTAATATACCTGTGAAACTCGTGGAGAGAGCTGTGCTTGCTGGAAGGTAGGTAGACCACTAGGGGACAACCTTGCCTGGACACCCGACTGCTGTTGTTGTTGTTGCTGCTGCTGTTGTTGGAAGTTGTTTATCCCACCACTGAAACAAATTGTCTTTAGTAATAGCTGGAACCACCCATTACTTTGCAAAACCAGTTTATCTGCTTATAATGGCTATTCATAAAGTTAAAAATAATCATTACTTTATCTCACACATTTTGCTTGCAGAAAATCTAACTTTTAACACACAATCTGCATAAATTAGCATTTTCAAATATTATTAAAATGAGACCTGACCGCCTTCGGGTTATGTCGAAACATTCTTTCACTAGTCACTAGTCAAATCAGCAAATCAAAACGACTGCACTAAATTAGGTTCTTTATTGTTTCACTAGGTTTGATAGTAATTATAATTACTTACATTATTGTTAAATACACCCATATTTTATTACAAATATGAAATTATAAGATATTTTAAAAAGGTGAAATGTTTTGGTACTTTTATCAAGAATAAACCCTTCATCAAGTTGATTATTAAAATACAATATTATCAACATATAAAAAGAATTTTTCGACTTACTTGACTGGAGAAAATGGTTGTTGATGACTCAAAGGAGAGTACGGTTGCCTTTGGGAAGGTGATATTTGTGATCCACCGCTGTTTAGCATCGTCCCTCCACCATTACCATTCCCTCCACCAGCGAAACCACCAGGCGATAGTTGTGAATCTGGCACACTTGAAGACCGCTGAAACACAAATATCACACTTCATCAGTATAAAAACCAAACATTGGTTTTTTATAATTAATGACAGATCGTTCACAGAACAGCTGCATTATATTTACACTGAACTATGTTTTTTGGCTAAAGTCCAATAATGGATAATAAAAATATTAGCATTTATACAGGCACAATTTGGCAGTACCAGCGCTAAGGACTCCTGCTTCTTATGAAATACACATGCAGAGTTAGTTTTTCATAAAAAGAAGCAAATACTTAACAACCTCAATCCTTTTTATTCATCTTCATGAAACTTACAAGCATTTTGTGATTAAGTATGCTTTCAGCATACTAATATTTATTTAAATATTTGATTGTTTATTATTAACATAAAACATATGTATATCAAGATTTTATTACTTTTTAAAACAGTAGAAATTGTGTATAGGGTACTTTAAGACCTTAAGCCTGTATCACTACCAAAAGTACGTTTAAATCCATGGTTATTACAATCAATGCAATGTTGCGGCACTCCTCACCGAAGAAAAAGTGGATTTAGTATTTTTCAAATGTATAAAAATATAGGCCAAAAACAAAGTATTTTTTTGATTCGAAACCCATGTTTTCTATTAACATCAGCCTATACACTTGGTTTTTCAATAATTTTGCTCCAACATGTACTACACAAAGACAACCACTAAATAACTGATAAGAACAATCCAGTGTTGCGTCTCAGAAGTTGATGTTTTTAAGAGCGACAAAAACTGCTACCGCATGCCAAGCCACGTCATGCCTCAAGTGCAAAGTTATGTGTCAACATTTATAAACAAAATATTTTTGCTCTTTACAATAATGCATTTATAAAGCTTTGTGCAAGTAATTAGACTTGTACAGTACAATTACTTTTAAGTTTGTAAAATGCTCCAAAAGTTTTCAACCGAAACTGATTTTTATTTTATAACCATGGGGTCCTCCTGTATCATGGGCCAGTTATCGCCCACTGTAATTTGGTAACTATATTACACAAGTACAGATATGTAAACAAAAAAATTAAAACTGGGTGATCTGTCAAGATACGAGAGTAGTAAGCCTGGAACGAATTAAATACATTTTAAAACAATTCAATTATATAAAGATGTTAAATAGTATATACTGTTCATACAGTATTCATATGCTATTCACAACGGCCAAAATTTGACATTGATCTAAATTTTTACCCACTTTGCAGATTGTAAATGTGGTTTTACTCACTCTGCAAAATCAGGATTTATTTCGAGCACTGGGTGAATTATACTCACTTGTGGAGTGGGTACTGAAGTTTACTCAATAGCTGAAATAAACGTTTCCTTCGGAAGTATCTCTTCTGCAAAATATGTTAATTCGCCCATTTTATGAATGAAATAAATGCTCATTTTGTGGAATGAATAAAACTACATTTGCAATCCATTGAGTGGATAAAAATCTCGGGATACATATTATTGCAGCAATTGCAAATAACACATACACTATTTAAAAAGAGACTGTGTATTTCCTGTGATGTTTAAAGTATTTAATAAAAAATACCTGTAATGAGACATTTGGTGCGACAGTGTTGTTAATTAGGGTATCGATATTGTGGATGCCAGGATCAGGCCCTGCTGCTGCATTTGAAGGAATCAACAACTGTTGTTGCTGCTGTTGTTGTAACAACCTTTGTTTCTGCTGTTGCTGTTGAATCAGTTTGTTACGTTGAAGTATTAGCTGCTGTTGTTGTTGCTGCAACACACAATCAGACGTTTATAAATTGCACTACAATAAATTAATGTTTAAAAGTTAAGGAAGATGATTAACTTCATTTCCTTCTCACACAGCATGAACAAATTATTAGTAAAAACACCCCCCCTCTCTCTCTCTCTTTCTATATATATATATTAGAGAGAGAGAGAGAGTACTTATATACTTGACAAGTATATATATATATATATATATTCCAAAAAAACCGTTAAGGTTATCATCGCTGATATATATATATATATATATATATATATATATATATATATATATATAAGTAACTTATATTGAATTTTTCAAATGTTTTAATACAAATTTAGGTAAACACACCTGACTGGCCATTGCATACTGTGGAGTACCTGCTCGTACAACTAGCTGCGTTGACTGCTGTATGCTAAACCTTGGTCGCTGCTGGTACATTGGTGGAGGCGGGAACTGTTGTTGACTTGATGTCATCTACAGTACAACATAAATAGAAACTTAATACTTCTTTTTATACTACCAAACAAAACAAAAAGTAGCAAAGTTAGTATATGAATTTGTAACGTTTGACTATGGATATTTATCCATATCTTGAGGGTGAGGAAGAGAAAGTAATTGATAGGTGTAGCTCTTAATATTTAACATTAAAAGTAAATTGTAAAATTATATTTGTAGTTTGAATGAATGAAGTGCAAGAGTTACTGCTGAAATGTTCAGTTACAGTGCCTTCTTCAACCATAGTTTTTTTCATAAAGTCTGATTTGGAGATTATTCAAAGGGGTTAACTCCCTAATTTTAAATTGATAATATCCCTGTTCGTTGAGATGCTTGTTCTGCTAATGATTCCCTTATAAGTACACTGAGTGGTCACGAGATATCCCAGGGCTCTGTCTTATAAACCATTAGGCCGGTACCATTCACTCCACCAGCAAGGATTGCTTTACACTTTAAAGTTGGTCAGCTGTTTTTAGTACCATGAGCTAGAGATACTGTGGGATTGCAAAGCCTATCAACTGTTCATTTCAGTTGCATCCATCAGAATATTTCTCTTTAAAAAATTGCAAATAATTACAACTGCATGATAGCCAGGACTTGGTTACGTACGGAGCTACCTCCTTTAGTTTTTATATTTATAGATTACATTCTGATCAATAATTAGCTTTTATTTTAAATTAAACACACTAACTTTTGACCTTCATAAATGACCAATATTTAAGTAAAATTGTGATGAACTACTAATTTTGAGAGATTGGGCCAAGTTATCAGTTTTTTTCTGCCCACTTAAGACATGGAATTTTTAGGGTACAGTGAGATTTCGTTTGGATACTACTGGAATATATTTCTAAAAAAAATGTAAACTAATCATTTAAGCTGATTTTAAAAAATCCAATTTTCTTTAAAAAAAGAAAGTCAATTCTTGTTTTTAATTGATCTTTCCAAAATATATGCATTGAAAAACAGATATTCATAAATATCTAGACTGATATTTTTTCAAGATCACCACACTTTCTCTATACTTTTTCAGTAAGAAAGTAAACACATTAATACTTTACATCCTATTTTGATTAAGAAGAATAATCTGCAAGCTAAGAATCAGTTCACCAGTTACTAAGGACCATATGCACACAGAGCTACTCAACAGAAACTACCTTTGATTTGTGATTGTGAATTATTAACTGGTTTATAACAAACTTATGATGCAGCACTGCACTTGCAGCCTACTCACAAGTGATCAAAATAAAGGCTGTACAGAATTTTCTGTTATGGAAAGTGGACAAAAACCATCATCGTGAACTATTATAATGATTCTAGTGATGAATCTGTATTAGTATATTACTATTATTACAGACAATTTTGGATTTCACCCATAGCGTGAAAGAAATTTCAATCATCGATTATTTGTTACTGCAAAAGAACTCCAATTTCAGATTCACAATTTTTAAATCTCTAACTTATGTCTGAAGCAGTTGGAAGTCTAAACAGAAAAGTTAGATAGTCTTGATGTTACAAAAAAAATGTTTTTTTTTCTACTACTTCCACTAATTTTATATTCCCTTGCTGAATATTAATTTTAATGAACCAAACTTACCAATCATTTACATTCAGAATCAGACAAGAAGCTAGAGTATCCTTCAACTGATTAGGCATGACTTTTCCATTTATTACTCTAACTGCCATAAATAAATATATTAAACCGAACATATTAAACCTACATATTAAAGAAGATGCATACATTTTGACTATTTTATATATATTGTCCATGTTTTGTGTATTGGGATGGCTCCTGCCAACACTGTTACTCATTTAGCACCACCCAGGGGGGAGAAAAATTTTTAAAAATAAAAAATGAAGAGCATAGCAAAAGGCAAATGCTGGGAAAATATAGACGAGGAATGGGACGGACTGAAGGAAAAACCAAGGAGACAGTCAGGGCACAGTTCTGTCTTGGCACGGGTCATGATTGCCTCACCGCCCACTTGAAGCACATTGGAGTCTACACCTGCTGACGTGCCCTGGATTGAATGCTGATTCGAGACGACAGAAGAACTTCATTCGACTGTATTGGGAGGCAAGGATGCTGATGGACTGGAGTCCGGCTAGCCATAGGAAACAAAACACACACACACACACACACACACACACACACACACACACACACACACACACACACACACACACACACACACACACACACACACACACACACATATATATATATATATATATATATATATATATATATATATATATATATATATATATATAATTAGTATATTTACTTGGTAATGAAAATGTGAATTTAACATTTAATTATAATAAAATTGACTGAACCCAAGCAGAAGATAATGCATGAATGAGATATATTTAATAGACATATTCATGTAATCACAATATTTTGTTGCATACATACCACAGTAGAATTGTACATGGTGCCTTTAACAGCTGATTCACACAACATAAGGGATTTCTGAATAGCGCTGATGGCCATTTTTTCATTTTCCATCTGCTGAAAACTAAGCTGCGAGTTTCCAGTGTTGTTATTAGCAGCTGGTGTTTCTATTGCATCCAATATGTTCATTATCGCAGACGAATCTGTAAATACAAAACATATGTAATAAAAAATGTAAAGAAGTACAGCACATACTATCTTTTTCTCATAAAATTTCCTTCGCCTTACAGAAAAAAGGACCATTTTTTAAATATATTTTGTAAATGCAAATTTAATTTCTACATATTAAGAATTTCGAAGGGTATTAATCTTTTTTAAAATACAACTCAAAAACCACTGGGAAATGTTCTGCTTGAATCTCATAACATTTTGTACAAATTACTATTATGATTTTCTTGAAAATAAAGTAATGCACCCAAATATTCATTGAAGTAAAACGTTTTCAGACAACATTCAGATGCATTCCTTATAATATATATATATATATATTTAACCGATACAGCATTTAAAAGGCTTGAACTTTATAATTATCAGCAAATCTGCACCGATTCACTAAAATTTTAACTTTTCACCAGTAATCAGAATGTAAAAACAAAAAATAATCAAAATGTACATATTCTATATGAGTTGATAAGCCATCTCCAGTAACATGATAGTTAAAGTCCTATGCAATATAGTTACCTCAAGGGTTTGAAAGTATATGTTCGTATATTTTATTTATTTACAATTTTATACAAACCTGTAATGATTGCATCAGGAACGATATCAATAACTTGATCCAACAGTTCAGACAGTAAAGGATCTGACGATGTCTGCGAGTCCCACATGTCCAACACGTTGGTAGTCGTCCTGCAATCAACATTAGGTCTCGGCTGCTGTTGGTCCATTACAGCGTGCAAGTACTGGTTGGGGTTGCCGATGTGGTTGTTGACTCTCTGTACTTGTTGAGTCGTGTTTGCTTGTTGCAAACGTTGACGCACCATTGTATCCGACACAAATTGAGTCGGTCTTGTCCCTGCGGTGGAGGTTTGTTGGATGCTACCCCCTGACCATCCTCCTATACACAATAATTCAAATTTGCTAAAATATTTTGCTTTCAATAGATAATATTAATAATCATCTTTAATTCTGCTAACAATGGTAACTGATTCTTCTCTCATTCCTAGATTTGTTGATTTACATTTGCTGATGTATTAAGATTATCACCATTCTCAAAACTAATAATTGCTGCATTTTGCAGTATGAACAATAAAGAATTTTATTTACAATTAAAAAATATTAGTATACCTACAAAAGGGTTTTCAAGAACTAATTTTTAATATACAAATTACTGATAAAAACTGTTTGTACAACACACAAGAAGATATAGTAAAAATATCCATCATAAATATTTATATATTACAATAAATAAAATGGCAATAAAGCAAAACAGATTGGTTGTCATTACATTAATATATATTTTAAATAATTTTGGATACCAAAATGTAATTTGTTCATTTTACATTGAGATTTAGCTTGTATTATCAATACACATAACACTGTACATAATAATCTTGAAATTTTATACAAACTAAAAGATAACTCTCCTTTCCTCATTTTTAATTTTTAAACATTTTACCTTATACATTTCGTTCATTTCATAGTTCTGGAATTTGTTTCATGTGAAATAGCAACAAAGTGATTTCACATTTATTATAACAATTACAGTCATTCAATGATGCATGCGAAAGTTAGCTGTTTTTTTTTTTTTTAAATTCACTATTGTATTATAAAGTTCCTAATGAAATGAAAACAAATAAATCATTAAAAATATTTGTATGGAAATATAAGTTTTGTTAATAAAAAATATATACAACATTTTTAGATTAGTTGTTACAAAATATCTAAATTACAGTTAAATTATTGTGATGACTCTTTCTATGCAGAGGAACAGGAACCAGGGACCAGGCATGTGAGGGGGGGCAGGTCTACTATCCTACCTAAATATATTTAATGTGGAGTAATTATCCCCAGAGTACCACATTTATTATAATCTTGACGATTAACAAATCAGTTTGATTCATAAAATTTTTTATCTCACTACATTTCACCTGCAAAATGTTAGTGTTTTGACAAAAAATATAAATAAGATTTGAACAGCTGGGATAAGGTTATCAAACTGCAAAGCAAAAAAAAAAAAAAAACTACAGGGAAGTGGTGCATGTGCAAATCTCAATTTATCTTCTAATCAACTTATCCACAGGTTTATCACATAATAATCAACTATAAATATTTTTGTTTTTTTTTTATTTTTTCCTGGAATTATTTTAGTATTTATTTTATATAAGTGTAGATGATTATGTATAAAAATATGTACATGAATTCAATAAGATTCATTATTTTATTTGTTGTGCAGTTATTCTTAAATTTCATTAATAAAATGTTTAAGTTATGTTTTAACCACACTTTTTAATGATGCACAAATTCAGTGTCACACAGATTATGTTACACAATCAGTAGATTCTTTTTTTTTCAAAGCTAATCATACAACTAATTGTAAATAATACAATTACATTAGATTAAAACACTGACTATGTACTTATAACACTACCTGCAGGCACTGCTTGCTTATTGATAAGTCTTGGAAGCTTATCCTGAGGTGTGGCAGATATAACTGAAGCAGGAATTGGCGGAATTGTTGTAGGAGTGGACGGCTGTTTAGCCAATAGAGAGGCCAACATCTTGTTCTTCTCCCAAAGTTTGCTATTACCCGTTGCTGTAGAACTAACAGGTGGAAGTGTTTCTAAGGCAGAAAGTGGTCCTCGTTTGGCAGGTAGTGACACGCTTCCATCATCGCCTTCTTCACTAGGCCGCTTGCGTGCTCTACCGGGACCTTCAGGCGACGATGGAGAACCAGAATGGAAGCCCATTATTTTCAGAATCGGATCTTCTGTTTGACTCTAAAAACATATTTAATCATTAACTTAATAACATGAAGTAAAACATACATTAAATACAACTGCCATCTTACTCATAATGTATGCAATTTTCCAAAGCTAATCAATGTTTAACTTACATCATTCTGGTGAGAGGACTTGTCCTCATTTTTGAGCAATTGGTGCAAAAGTTCATTTTGTTTTTTAATTCCTGCTTGAGCCTCCAAATCTTGATCATCTGCCCTCTCATTGTTCAGAAGCTATACACAAAATTCAAAGTGTTTTATTAATGTATTAACTTAATTAATGTAATTAATATAACATAAATCATTCTTTTAAAATTCCAACTCCAACATAAGTACATAACAAACATTAATAAATAGCAAAAATAAACCCTGGAGATTCTCACCTGGAGAAGCATATTATTTCCACTGGAAGCTTTGGGTTTTGGGGGATCAGGCGTAGGAGCTTGTGATGGTCCTCTTTCGTCTTCATCGGTTTGGTTAAGAAGTCCTTTGAGAATATGGTGTTTGCTTCCAGCTCCTCCTCCGCCGTCATCGCTATCAGTACTCGACCTCTTATTCGACGTAAGAAGTCCACGCAGTCTGTCCCCGCCTTCCGATCCGCTTTCAGACATGTTTTCCTTAGACTCTTTTGTTTCTTCCAGACTTTGTTGTTCGGGAAGTGGGCTGAATGGAAACGGTGTACCAGACTGATACGATGTGGTAGCAATGGGACTCGGCTGCGGAGGTCCAGGATAGATGATGGGACTAGGTGCAGGAGTAAGGGACTGGCGAGATTCTGGCCGTTCTACCCAAGATGGATGTAAGTACGATTCGTACGAAAAGTCAATATCTAAATCACCAAAACCAGTGTTGGAAATATCACTTGATGTAACACTACGTTGATTCGTGCTGCCGTTAACGCTACCCATAAGAGGTCCACCTATAGAACTATTGTTTGGGCTCGGACCTCCGGAATGTGGTGAAATAGCTTCAGCTATAGCAACTTCATTATCTCCAATTATAGAATGAGTGGATATTATAAAATCTGGTTCATTACCAGAACATTTGAATAATACAGATTTAGTTTGAACGTGAATATATTTTTCCTGGGCACGCGACACACGTAGCCTGTAGATAGCACTTGTGCTGTTGCCTGTAGATAATGCTTCCTTTAAGTGTGAATTCAGTTTGGCAAGGTCGTGCCCGTGGCACAATTCCTGAATGATCCGATTCATCAGATCCTAAAGAAATCAAGCTTTCTTAGATAAATGCAGTTCAGAATTACAAATAAAAACAAGAATATTTTATTATCGAAATTATCAGCTACACTATTAACTAATTCAAAATTACATTTCTCTTATATTAATTGATATTAATATTAAATAATTAACAAATATTAATTGATATTTGGATTTTTTTTACAAATTTACTTTATTAAATTAAAAATGTAGACATAAGCTAAAAGTTGTAAACAAAAACTAAAAAATGAATTAATAATAATAAATTTATTTATATCTGTTTTAAATCAGTTTGAATATACAGAATGTGCTATCAATCTCTAAACAGATTACAGAATTTTGTTCGATGATGATGCAAATATTTACGTTTCTGGTGAAATTAATCGTCAAATAACACTTTACTGAAAGAAAGCATCCCTAATTGGATGGATCCATCAAAAGAGCAGAGCAAACCAAATGCATCATGGTTTATATTCCCAGGGATCTAAAAATCATGTGTATGCAAAAATCTCATGTTCACCTGCAGGAAAACAATACTGAAGTGTTCACATGTCAAACTAGAGGACATTTCAAGTACATTCTAAAATTCAACGTTTCCAAAATCACAGGGGTTCAAATCCCATGCAGAATTTAATAAAATAAATATGAGTATATATAAACCTTATGAAACTCTATTTGTTTAGCATTACAGTACTAATATATACACCAACATAAGAAGTATAAAAACTTGTAATTATTGTTGTAGAAGTGAAACAAAATTAATTTTGAAACACTGACATTTTTTATTGTCACTTACTACATATGTTAATGAAATATTATTGAGAAAATAACACTTTCATGAAGTAAAGTCAGTGTGGGTAAAACTGGTTTTATCCTTCAAAGAAGTATTAAAAACATTACTAATTTCAATTTATCATCGTGTTAACAATAAGAACAAAATCAATTTGAACCAAAATGTTTAAAATAAATTAATAAGAAACAAAACTAGTGTTCCGTTTTACATTAATACTATCTTTTGTAAACATTTCTTTAGCAAACATGCAATATTGTTAATCCATCATTACCTTGTTGAGATGTTGAGAGTATGTAGACGATACGCCGCCCGTATCTATGCCAATTATTTTCCCAGACAAATCTAATTTCATAGTAAACTGTTCAATCGGTGCTCCGAGATGAAGATGCTTCTCATTATGTGATATTCTCCGAGCTACACACATTAAACAAGGTCCGACTTCCCCGCATTCCGAACTAACTTCACCACCACTCCCCCCTCCACCATCACCCGAGTTACCCCCTCTACCTGACTTGTCTCCTTGATATGGTAGTTGTGTTGATGAGATCTGAAAATCAAATCAGTTTGAGTTTAAAGTTAGTTGTGTAAGGTAACACAATACTATTAATAGCATCGATAGAAAGTACCTGCCTAGTGAATGCTATAGATGCATTCTTTACACTGAAGTTCTCAGATAATTCTTCTGCTCTCTACTGATAAGATAACTTTATGCCCTACTGATAACACCAACTTTATTCTGCATTGCAACGAGTTCAAATAAATGCCCACACAAAAATAATTTGATTATAAAAATTTCTAGTATTATTGTTTGATCAGAGGTGTTTTTCTTGTTTTTTGTATGAAATAAATTTTAAAAACTACAAATTAAAACCATTTTTACTGGGTTGTATAGAGGGATGATTCTTAACAATGATCTTTGTACATAAAATTTTTGAACTTTTTTATTGATACAATTTACTGAAAAAATATGATAAATGTATTATCAAATATAAAATTAATTATAATTAACACTACTTAATGCTTTGCCATAGAAAGTATTAAGTTTAGAACATTTGGAAAAATTAATTTTAACAGTCCTCCCCTCCCCTGTAAACTATACATTGACTATACATTGACTGTAAACTTACTAACTAAGAGGATTGTAGCTGAATATAAGGGCTTTTCTGGACCTCTTATGCTAATCACTGACAAAAATATCAATTTACTGATGCAATAAGCAGGAGATATCAATGTTTATAATATCAAAGATGATGAGTCGTATAATACAATACAGTAAGTTGTGTTTGTGCACATGTGCATGCACGCGTGTGTGTGTGTGTGTGTGTGTGTGTGTGTGTGTGTGTGTGTGTGTGTGTGTGCATGCTTTATGTACATCAAGGAGGAAAATATGTTGATTTCCTCCATATGCCCTGTACAGAAACCTTACTGTATAGCCTGTACAGAAATCTTTTACATGTTTTCTTTGGCTAAAAAAAAGGAGTATCCAGGTTCCATCATGTCACTTGTTTAATCAGTAATACACATCTAAGGGACATTGATTTTTTTTTGTTTTGATTAGACATATTTCATGGAAGTAAATCTGCTGTGATTCTGTTTGATCTGAGATGATACAGAATTGTTTCTGCTGGGAGATAATATTCACCAAAGCTGCTAAATACTTTATATCAGCTGGAAGATTATCATTTGACACTAACCTTTCTACTCTCCTAAATCATTTAATATCTAACAAAAATGTAAAGTCTTGCTATATTCATCACAGCGAAGAGATTTCTATCTGATTAGTTGATGGTCATAACTGAGGAAAGAAACGTTTATTTCAGACCTAAACCAATATTTAACAACTAAACCCTTTCCTGCAAAACAAATGAGTGTCCACCTGATGACATAAAATGAAGAAGACTGGATACCATAGCAATATACCTTTGGTATTGTAGTTTACATATTCAAAGCATTTAAAATGGTATTGGCTGTCTAATGTTAGTGCGTCAGTTGTATCAGTTGGTTGTTACTAAATGTCATCCCTTGAGATGATTCTTTAGTCCAGGTGAACAAGGAGACTGTGCAGCCACAGGAGTATATTTTCTGGCCAAAAACTTGTTGACTAAATTGCTGTGAACAAAGCATTACCCAGCCATTCTTCAGATTTGGTTTTCAAACCAACCACCAACCTGTGCACGCCCCTTTTGGAAGTTTTCCAAGAAACTTTCAATAAAAGATTGATTGTTTGACTTTGAGGCACAAACTCTTTTTGGACGATTCCTTGACTATCAAAAAAGCAAATCAGCATGGATTCAATCTTCGACTTGGTCTTGTTTTTTTTTTGGCCTCAGAGAGCTTGAAGTGTGCTATTCCGTGCTCTGGCATTTGATTTCCGGGTCATATTAAAACACTTAACATTCGTTCCAGAAAATGGAGTTCATTTTCAATCGGCTGCAAAAAGTCAAAGTACTTTCGTATTTGGTTCTACGAAAGATTTTTTCAAATCATTTTTTGGCAGAATTTCTCATTCCCAATTCATTTCTAAAAATCTAATGACCTGCGGTGTGAGTCCACTGCAATTCCTCCCCGAACAATCTCACGGTCAAATGATGAGCTGAATGCGCATAAGTTATTGAAGAAGAAGGCCTTCCAATGTGTGGTTTATCCCTGGGCCCTTGTCAAGATGATGTCTCTGTAACCCTGCCAAAGTTTCTGTCGTACTGTGCCCAAATTTGAAGCAAACTTTTATAACACAATGTTGCTTGATAATGATGTCGCTCAACTTTAGAACACATTGAAAAAACTAATTCATGAAAACAATCAATATGGGCAACCAAACAACAAAAAAAATTATTTCAAATCTAAACCATTATTTAAAAAATATTTAACAACTAAACCCTTTTCTGCAAAAGAAATGAAATACAGTGGTGAAGACATATAGCAACTACAATTCATACTGAAGGTGTATCACATGTTCATCTGTCGCAGAACAAAGTCCAGCGACACCAGTGTTGTCACATCGAACACTACATTGCCAGTCTACTTTATTTACACACCTTGTGTGTGTGTGTGTGTGTGTCACTGTTTCAACATCAAAACATTCTAAAGCTGGAAGAGAAGGGTTGTAACAAAAAACTGAAAGTATTTAGACATTAATTAATTGTGACAAACAGCTGTTTTGTTGATGCGATGAAAGGAAATTCCATAAAAGTAAAGACATTCGTAAATGCATTTCAATAAGATGTATGAAAAAATAAATACCGTATATTACTCATTAAGAAAATTATCTCAAAAAAAGGAATATTTACTCTATAATAAATAAACATAAAAACATGAATGAGAAAAATCAACTGAAAAAATTACTCTAAGTAAAATCCAACAATCACAGTCCACCGTACGAGTGAAGTAATGGTCGAGACAATGGTTAATGGGCATGAGTAGATATGAAGCACTGGCTCCATACGTTATTGTTGTCATCCGATGTGAAAAGCTGACTTGCTGAATACAGCAGTACAATGTGTTCAGTAATTACAGAACCACATTTTTAAACTGCAATGTCAATATATTTGGTATATAAAACCAATGGGACATGAAACAACCAACCTAAAAACATACATGTTTGTTTGCCATCTGTAGAAATGCTCGGCTTTAAGAAAACCGATGTACAACACAACCAGAAATGTAACTGTTAATTACGATTGCTGCAGAAACATATTTACCTGCATAGTTTCGTATTTGAAATTACGTTGTTGCTTCTCTTCCATAGTTTCCTCCTGGTCATCAGGAGGTTTGACAAGAAGTCGGCAATTGAAAGTTTTACTACGTTGTGACGCACTACCTTGAGGTTCTGGTGTTGTCCACCCTACAGACATTGGCAGAAGGCACCGAGTAAACCTTGAATGGTCTCCGACATGAATATAGTTGTAAATGCTCTTGCCAAGAACGTCTTCTTTTGTGTATTTAATAAACTGTGATACGTTCTCTGTCACATACTCTACTTTGCCTTCGGTATTTACAACAAATAAGAAGCCTTCCAGTGCCTGGGAAAATAAGTACTTTTCAGTTAACTGCATATAGTACATACCTAACATCCATACAGAGGTGTGCTTTTGTTATAACTGCCACCTCTGAGAACTTGAAAACTATAAGAATTACAGAAAACTTCAAATGGAACACTTTAGCTATTTTTCCTCTATAATAAAAAGTGTATAATTTTGTTTTATTTTGACTGTTATTTCCAAATATGATGACCAACTATTGATTTTTTTTTGTAGGAGCCATTACTTTTTATATTGTTTTCTAATTAAATATCCATTTTTTTTTACTTTTCTCTCTCTGATATTTTTTAATTACACATTTTGTTTAAGAAATATGAGTGCTCAGTTTGGAAAACTTATCTTAAAATACATATACAACAGTTCTGATTTTTACATATTTTTAAAATTTGTATATAATGTATTTTCCAATTATTAAACCGTCAGTTTAATAACACTTAATGAAAATTTTAACAGCTCCAACATATTTTTGTTGTGATTCAATAACTGAAACGCTCCAAAAACCCGGCTTCCTATTGTACGTTCTGTTTGATATACAGATTGAGCAAACCACTAGACTGTTATTTAATTTGCAGTATTCTCACTTCAAATGTCTTTGTAATTTTATTTTCATTTATAAACTGTGTAAAGTAGGTAGGTTGGTTTTAGTTGTTCACCCTACATACATCAGACAAGTCAATAAAATGAAACTCACCTCTAACAAGAGTGGCCCAAACAGTTCTTGGGATAAGATAGTAGGCTTCGAGGACGACACTTCTCCTTGTTGTACTGCATCACTAGTTGCCGACACCTCCTGCTGCTTTATTGTTTTAATCTAAAACAAACATTTTAATTGTAATAAAACCAAAATGTTTACTTTCAGAACCATAATTATTTCACGTGCACAATCAATGACTGCTTCTTCCTCATAAAATTCAGCAGGCCTATATAAGAAAGCAAAATAAAACCAAAGGAGAAAACAATTTGAAGTACTTATAAACTGTTTACATCTGTTTACATACCCCTGAGCTAAAAGAATGATTTTTATTTGGATGTCTGTACATCAGTGTCTGTGATTAAATTAATAGACAAAATTCAAATGAATTTAGCATTTTTGTATAGTTGGACAATATTTCAAGATATTTACCACATAAAATGTATGGACTGCTATTACACTAAAAATTTTGTTTCAAAACTAATAACTAAAAATAGCTAACTGAGAGTGAATAGCAAAATAATAAACTAGTTCAGGATGTTTTAGCTTCTTTTCAATATATTCCAGAACTGTAAATTCTTTTAATAGAAGATCTGTTCCACTTACATGAAATAAAACGACAATTTAAAAAAAATCTGACTAATTAATTTTAAACTAAGCCAACAAGTGGATTTGTTTTGCGGAAAAAGTAACACATATGTTACCGATCTCCTTTTAAATAATTTAACTGAATGTAAGCAGGTTTTGCACAAATTATTTGTAATAATTGTTGTTTCATTGTCTAAATATGTTTTAATATTAAATAATATACACTTCCATAGTCTGCCCTCCCCAGTCTGACTTTATATTTAAATTTATCATAGATTCTGATGGATGATTCATTCATAAACCCATTGTAGCAGTCTCTCTGGTGAATGATCAATCAGGTGTTACCCAGACAACCAAGTCTTGTTGATTTAGTCCTCTCTAGTAGACTTTGCCATTTCCTCCCCCTACAGACCCACATGGTAACAAGTGACAGCTGCTCCTACCCTTTGTTATATTTCTCTCTCTCTCTCTCTCTTTCTTCTTTTGCTTGTTCAAATATAAACTCAAGAAACATAATTTCTTCTAACAGATGGTGCACAATATTTTTCAGATTTAAGTTAAGAGTCAAAATAGGAACACCTGAAGCATCAAAACAAAACCTGTGGCTTACTAATTTTTCAAAAACTGCACTTGGGACAATTAATGACAAAAAACCAAAGCAAATCCTCAAGGCAATTAGGATTTACATTAGGTCTTTTTAGTCAATAACACAAAAATTTCAAGTTGAAATTAAAATTTTCTTTTTTCCCCTGTAAACTCCTGAATTATATTTTTTGGAAAGACAGCCAAACGGTTGCTTCAATACTTAAAGGAATTGTGATAAATACTATAAAAATCTTTATTGCTGATTATGAGAACTAAGAACTTTTGATAATTTCTACGAGTTTTTCTTCAAAAAAAGTTTATTTCGGAAAATGTCTTGATGACACGAGTACGTTTGTTTTGTCTGTACGAGGTGAATAACACAACACCTTGAGCAAAGTCTACATTGCGGAGCCTGTGGATATATACATAAAAAACTAAAAATCGATTTTTGGAGTCACAATGCTTTGTAGAATTAATATCTACTGTACTTTATAATACAGTAAAGAACTTGCTTGGTATTGAAAAGTTTTGTTATCAGTTGTGATCAAAACTAGTGAGGTCATGTTTATTTTAAGAAACATGATATCACAATAAACTGTAGTTTAAAAGAAAAAAAAATGTTTGTGTTGATACGATTATTTTTTAAATTACTAAAAGAGTTGGTGAAAATATCTGATTTAAAAAAATTGAAAACTAAAATAATTAACAGAACATGCGCCACATAAACACATTGGATTCATCACCGAACGTTAACAAGGATGATAACCAATGTCGTTAATTCAGCTGTTAACCTAAGTGAAAATTAAACATAAATTTCAGTGAAACCTTATATTTTTGTATTGAATTTTAATTTTTTTTGTAATTAAATTTTTTAAATAAAACTTTTGTAGATAACATGCTATTTCAAATTCTGTTTGGCCAACTTTGAAAAATAGTATCTTAAATTTTCACCACTGTTGATTATTTTTTCCAACAGCACAGTTTCCACACTGGAATTTTTAGGGAAACAAGAACCAATTTTATTTACATCCTTTAAAACTATAATTAAGTTAATTTTAATAAAAGTTATTACAAAAAAATTTATATTTTTTTAAAATATTTTCACGTAGCAGGGATTTAATAAAAAAACCCTTTCTGGTAAGGAGAGAGGAAAAAATCGCAAGTTTTAAACAAAACAAAGCAAATGTTTTACGCAGATGCAGGCTCTGCAACAGGCATGCTGATTTATAAAATCACCATTTGTTTATAATGTATCAGAAAATTGACCTAATGTGGATTGTGGAAATGTGTCAAATTTCACAAATGAAGCTATAGATTTATATATACAACTATAGCCTATATCTATCATAAATTATTTGCTGTATGTAATGTCAGGCACAACCATTGCTATACAGAACCACTGCTGTCACGAAGGAGGCATATTTTCAACAAAACTTGAAAATTAAAATTGATAGTTCATGTAGATTTCAAAGCTGACTACAATGGTATATTAGAATTTTCAAAAAGTGAAAAAAAAGTTATACCTTTTTAAGAATTAGAATGAGTGCCATTTCGAAACGGATAGTGGGGGGTGACAAACTTATTCAAGCTAATACCGAAATTCATTGTTGTATAAAACGTAAAAGACAAAATTTAGAAACGCTAGAGTACTGGAAAACACACACACACACACACACACACACACACACACACACACACACACACACACACACACTGGTATGAATCGGTGCTATTTTCAAGGTTCTGGCCTGGACCTCAACTGCTCATTTTCCAACAATCAACTGTTGAAAAGTAGTGAAAACTGTTACAAAATTACTCCATAAACAAATACTATGAAATGTAAACCTGAATACTCTGTATATAGGTGTTGTTTTGGAATCTGAAGATCTGTTAAAATGTCACATACAAATGGATTTTTAAGACGACTGCAAAACTGTCTCTCTATATTCATGCCACTGCCACGTTATTGGTTCAGGTTATTTTACCTGGTTAACAGTTTCCTGGAGGATGGCGCACTTGTCAGGCTTAACAGAGAGAGAGCTCATGTCCGCAAAGCTGGCAGAAATCAGCTCAGCCAGCTCTTCAATATAGAGGTTCTCTTGTTCCCTGCGCCTTTTCTCATTAAGGCACTTGTTGCTGAAACAAAAAGCAAAGTACAAGCTTAAGGCTCAGCTGTCCAATAAGACTGTTGTTAAATTTAAAACCATTTTCCACCTTATTATATTTAGCCATACAATTATGATTGGTATCTCATTTTAAAGTTGTAATCAATACATATTTGCTCTTGTTCCTAGACTTTTTTTCAAAGACCCTGATGGAATTTCATGAAACAAGTTTTTCCAAGTATACAATTTTTGCAGTTATTACAAAGGGAAAAATTATTGATTTCGTCTTTAAAACTGTAAACGTCTCTTAATTAAAAGTTGTACTACTGAGTAAAGTTTTATATTCGTATAAAACCAGATTTTTTTTGTTGATAGGTTTATAGTTTCTAGTAATCACATGTTTTGTTTAAGTACTTTTAAACTCTATTTTAGTAACAGTCAAAGCCGATTTTTACTAGTTTTTTCCAACAATTGAAAAAAAAATTCACAGACTTGTACACAATTCTGATAGTTGATACATCTTATCACCCAAATTTGAACAAAACCTGATAAACCGATTCTGAAAAATCATATTATTTTATAAATTTTTTCTCGCTAGCTCCTAAATTTATCTGTGGTATAGCATCCCATATATTTTGGTTTGGGTAATTACAGACTACATTTAAAAAGAACATATTTTGAAGTCCTTTTAATCAAAAAAGGGGTTACAACCTTTTTCGAAAAGAAATAATGACCCCGATTTATGTTACACCAGACCTACGATACTAAATTCCGAAAACAAATTTAGTTAATCTCCAAGATGTACACAGACAAACAAGTAAAAACAAATGACTAACTAAATAAAACGGGCGATAATTGTTTTTAATATAAACAAACAAAAAGATTATATAAATTATGAGACGTAATTAATTGTCAAAAAAAGCAGAAGGTCCGATATTAGTTTCAAGTGCACGGGAGTGTGTCAAGGCAAAACCCACTGCCTTGGTTCTGTTAATAAACTGACAAACTGATATAGCGAGCAGCGACAACAGCGCCGAGATCTACTTGGCTGTAACTAATGTAATACAGGAACAGCTGATTGTGTAAGCCTACTTTCTTATATGCAATAAATTTTAAACACTAATTGCAAATAAGGTACTTTTAACATGCAGTACTTTCATTTTCAAAGTTAGTGGGTACAATGCAACAAGTACATTACATAAAAAAAGTACAGAAGTTTACACGAAAAATACAAACCGGAAAACATATCGACACAAAATAATTTCGTTATATTCGTTGTATTCCCGAATACTATCGTCACTAAAATATAGGCTCGTAAAAATACAGGTAGATGACTAAAATAGTACATGACTAAAATTTTAGTAAAATTCGATACTACATTTTTTTGTACTACATTATTTTGTTTTATACAAAATTGCAAGATAAAAAAAAGTCACGGCTTAAAATGATTGTTTGTGTGAGGTTATTAAATTGTGTGGCTTACTTCATCAGCGAGACAGCTGCTTGTCATGATTGTTCCCCTTACCCACGTAATAGCCTACTTATAAATAAAGGACAGATTAGTGAATACCTATCTGTGTACGTAGTGAGTCAACTTATCTCTGAAACTGTTTGGCATACAAAATAATTTAAACAGTAAACATTTCGTATATTGTAACACAAATATCCAAGTTCTATTTCAGCCTAATGAAGACGCGAGAAAGGAAAGGGACCTGCAGTCTGTAATCAGTTACTGCAGTTATTTTTTTACTAAACGATGTATATAAATCATGGTGATAGTTAAGACACATTCGCTAGACACACTGGCATATTCAAACTAACTTCAATCAAATCTGGCATGTACAGCATGTGATTTGCCCATATCTCGAACAAATATTTAATTTTTCAAACATATTCTGTTTCAAGCCTTTTTCCCTTCAAAACCGCTAAAAAATTCATAAAAATTAATGTTGCTAAGAATGTTGTAAGGATGTAAGGATTTAAAGAAAATTAAATAGAACCTAACTTAATAAAATGTATGAAGAAAAAATTATTTCAAACTGTAGATTATTTCAAATTTTCTTAAAATATAAATCCACAAAAGTTACACAATTTAAAGGACGTCAACGCGTGGCGCGACATTTAGGGAAAAGAGCGTCAACGAGTGGCGCGACATTTAGGGGAGAGTTTGTCAACGCGTGGCACGACATTTAGGGAAGAGCGTCAACGCGTGGCGCGACATTTAGGGGAGAGTTTGTCAACGCGTGGCACGACATTTAGGGAAAAGAGCGTCAACGCGTGGCGCGACATTTAGGGAAAAGAGCGTCAACGCGTGGCACGACATTTAGGGGAGAGTTTGTCAACGCGTGGCACGACATTTAGGGGAGAGTTTGTCAACGCGTGGCACGACATTTAGGGAAAAGAGCGTCAACGCGTGGCATGACATTTAGGGGAGAGTTTGTCAACGCGTGGCGCGACATTTAGGGAAAAGAGCGTCAACGCGTGGCATGACATTTAGGGGAGAGTTTGTCAACGCGTGACACGACATTTAGGGGAGAGTTTGTCAACGCGTGGCACGACACTTAGTGAAAAGAGCGTCAACGCGTGGCATGACATTTAGGGGAGAGTTTGTCAACGCGTGGCGCGACATTTAGGGGAGTTTGTCAACGCGTGGCACGACATTTAGGGAAAAGAGCGTCAACGCGTGGCATGACATTTAGGGGAGAGTTTGTCAACGCGTGGCGCGACATTTAGGGAAAAGAGCGTCAACGCGTGGCATGACATTTAGGGGAGAGTTTGTCAACGCGTGACACGACATTTAGGGGAGAGTTTGTCAACGCGTGGCACGACATTTAGGGAAAAGAGCGTCAACGCGTGGCACGACATTTAGGGAAACGAGCGTCAACGCGTGGCACGACATTTAGGGAAACGAGCGTCAACGCGTGGCACGACATTTAGGGAAACGAGCGTCAACGCGTGGCACGACATTTAGGGAAAAGAGCGTCAACGCGTGGCACGACATTTAGGGGAGAGTTTGTCAACGCGTGGCACGACACTTAGTGAAAAGAGCGTCAACGCGTGGCATGACATTTAGGGGAGAGTTTGTCAACGCGTGGCGCGACATTTAGGGGAGAGTTTGTCAACGCGTGGCACGACATTTAGGGGAGAGTTTGTCAACGCGTGGCATGACATTTAGGGAAAAGAGCGTCAACGCGTGGCACATTTAGGGGAGAGTTTGTCAACGCGTGGCACGACATTTAGGGGAGAGTTTGTCAACGCGTGGCACGACATTTAGGGAAGAGTTTGTCAACGCGTGGCACATGTAGGGAAGAGATCGTCAACGCGTGACCCCGAGATTTTGGGAAGAGATCGTTAACGCGTGGCGCAACATTTAGGGGAGAGTTTGTCAACGCTTGGCACATGTAGGGAAGAGATCGTCAACGCGTGGCGCGACATTTAGGAGAGCGGTCGTCAGCGCGTGGCACATTTAAGCTTAGCATGGAACTAAGGCAAAAACCAATTTAGTCTGTATTCGACAAATGAAAGATTTATAAAGTCATTCTAGTAAAAGCCTGTAACAGTATGATGTATTAAAAATGCCAACATTTGTAAGTCTATCAATTAATATGGAATGGGGAGCCGCCCTAACCTAAGTCTCTGATTTGGTAGCCTCTGATACCAATAAGGTTGAAGACTCCTCATTTAAAGGCCTATGTGGGAAAGTAATAGTTTGTTTTATATCTTTACCTGTACCTGTACCTTTTTCTATGCGATCATTTTATAAGACGCCAAACAGACACATGCACTTTGATTATATTATTATTTTTTCAACTTAGGTCATTTTCAGTGTCTAAATTATTCACAAATTTGGCGTCACAGAAATTTAAAATGTTTAAAATCTACGCCGAGTGTGGATAGGACAGTTTCTGTCGAAATAATTTCAAATAACTCGGTTAAATAAAGGCCACCGCGCCGCCAAAGTAGAGGAAGGATGGCAGTGTGTGCCAGCACCGTCAGGCACCGCGCCACCAAAGTAGAGGAAGGATGACAGTGTGTGCTAGCACCGTCAGGCACCGCGCCGCCAAAGTAGAGGAAGGATGGCAGTGTGTGCCAGCACCGTCAGGCACCGCGCCGCCAAAGTAGAGGAAGGCTGGTCGTGTGTGCCAGCACCGTCAGGCACCGCGCCGCCAAAGTAGAGGAAGGATGGCAGTGTGTGCCAGCACCGTCAGGCACCGCGCCGCCAAAGTAGAGGAAGGATGGCAGTGTGTGCCAGCACCGTCAGGCACC
The DNA here is from genome assembly GCA_022606455.1 of Callitettix versicolor. Taxonomy (NCBI): domain Eukaryota; kingdom Metazoa; phylum Arthropoda; class Insecta; order Hemiptera; family Cercopidae; genus Callitettix; species Callitettix versicolor. Next base: position 108,308,767 of record CM040190.1, on the reverse strand, counting down.
GCGCCGCCAAAGTAGAGGAAGGATGGCAGTGTGTGCCAGCACCGTCAGGCACCGCGCCGCCAAAGTAAAGGAAGGATGGCAGTGTGTGCCAGCACCGTCAGGCACCGCGCCGCCAAAGTAGAGGAAGGATGGCAGTGTGTGCCAGCACCGTCAGGCACCGCGCCGCCAAAGTAGAGGAAGGATGGCAGTGTGTGCCAGCACCGTCTGACTGCGCCGCCAAAGTAGAGGAAGGATGGCAGTGTGTGCCAGCACCGTCTGACTGCGCCGCCAAAGTAGAGGAAGGATGGCAGTGTGTGCCAGCACCGTCTGACTGCGCCGCCAAAGTAGAGGAAGGATGGCAGTGTGTGCCAGCACCGTCTGACTGCGCCGCCAAAGTAGAGGAAGGATGGCAGTGTGTGCCAGCACCGTCTGACTGCGCCGCCAAAGTAGAGGAAGGATGGCAGTGTGTGCCAGCACCGTCAGGCACCGCGCCGCCAAAGTAGAGGAAGGATGGCAGTGTGTGCCAGCACCGTCAGGCACCGCGCCGCCAAAGTAGAGGAAGGATGGCAGTGTGTGCCAGCACCGTCTGACTGCGCCGCCAAAGTAGAGGAAGGATGGTCGTGTGTGCCAGCACCGTCTGACTGCGCATGAGCAAAATAAACTCACCATTTTCGACGTGTTCTTAAACATGATCAAATATGAAGGTAGTAATTATCCAAATGGTCAAATGTTTGCGAGTAACCAGCTTGTCTAATAATACGAAAATCAAGTTTTGTTCCAAGTTTGATTCGAATCGAAACAAAACGCTGTACAGAAAATAATATAGTAACGTACTTGCACATTTCTTTAACGCCATAAACGTTTTATTTGCAAGATCATTGAACGCTTTTACTGCACCAAACTTGCCCCAACTAGACCTAACACACAATGTGGTGTACACAAGACACGATGCGATAACAATGCAAAACTTTGTATCACTGGCTTTGTTATCTGAACGTGACGCCTGTACTATATTTGCAAGCGCCAAGTTACACTGCACTACAGCACTACATACTTTGCATTGCACATTCCGTTCAACGATAACACTGTTAACTTCGGAAATTTTAACGCTTCGTGCCCGCACACGGCCAAAGTGGGCTCCCACTGTTAGTAATTTCAGTAATAATAATGTTACACTCTTAGACAGTTGAAAAATCACGAAACGCAAATACCTCGATGGCGTGTTAAAAGCAAATTTTAAAAAATTAACGACACTGAATATTTCAACAATATTACAATAACAAGTATGAAAATGTATCCACGACCGCCGTTGAATTCATAACTTTGTTCAGCTAAAATGCTGATTTATTCGACTTTAACGCTTATTACCGCGGTGTTTTCGCCTTAAACATGATTACAGCTGTCCTAATTTTATCCCGAGTACTTATCAAGACATTTTTGAAGTCAGGCCTGACTGTGTACCTTTTTGGACGAGAAAAAATCTTCGATTTGCAGTCTTGCCAGAATCTTATATGTAATACAGAAATGACACATTTATATAATTTACATTTCCAATGTGTGTGTGTGTGTGTAAAATAAAAAATTTTAAGACAAATTTTAATAATTTTTATACGTTTTATTAATTTTAAAAATGTGTATTTTCTAAATTTGTGTAGTTAAATTAATTAATGAATACGACTTAAACCAATTTTTGAATCCCAGAATCATAAATATTATATTTATTATTTTTCTTAAGACTATTATTCCTCTTTCGGCATGAATCTAAATTTTTATAAAAATAATTAAACCATAATAGTGAAAAAGTACACTCAGGCATGCTAGAAAATTCACTTTGTCGGTCAGTCCTGCCTACAATTTCTTTATAAACGTAAATTTACTTACAAAAATGCACAGATAATAAAGGAAAAAACGCATTTTAAGTTATAAAAAATTGCCTTGCTAAAAAAAATCCGGAAAAATAAAACGTACGACTTTGGCGTCGCTCTTTAACAAACATTTTACCTTAATTAGAGGTGTATTAACTCCCAAACAATGTATTTTTATTTAAAATGAAGTACACTGATTTGACCAGTTTGCACAATATCTGGTGAACCGATTTTAAATAATTTGACAGCGACTTAAAATTTTGTTAGGATAATTATGGACTACTTTCGGCAAAATTATATTTTGTATTAATTTCTGAATTTTTTTGCCAACAGACTTAAACATTCTGGAAATATGTTAATCCAATTCGTTTAGTCTCTAGCAGCAATGTTCAAAGTGAACTTTTGTGGGGCATCACAATAAAAAAAATTGACTTTTCACTCTCTATTGTGTCAATTTGCTTCTCTTAATGAAAAATTAAAAATATTACACTTAGAAAGATAACATGCCTATAATTTTATAAAAATATGTTATCAAGGAAATCAAAACATTTTTATGTTAAAAGTAATAGTTTATTTTTATTCTGTATTAACTGTCCGTATGTTTGTTCATTTTGTGTAGCTTATACAACTAACACTTTCCTTTCGAGAAAGCCTTTCAACTTAAAATTACCAATATGACGTATCCTAACTAAAAGACTTTAACGTGAGGTTAGCAAATACGTTTTCTTATATTTTAGTTTATTATACCGACAATATATAAACTACGTTCAACGTGTCATAGTTACACAACTGTTACGTCAAATTTAAACAAAGATGGCGACAATTTTTCTGTCGCTAAAACTGTTTAGATATATTTTTGTTAAAAAGAAAAACAGAAATAACGATGCTGCATAATTTAAAGAATACAGTTTTTAAGGGAGATGGTGCCTTAAATGATTCGATGCTATCAAGAAACGTATAAACTGCCCCGTTGGATGAAAACATATTGAAACTTAACAACACATTAATGGGCGCCTAAAGATATTGTTTTAACGTCTGTTATCTAGTTATTAGAATGCGTAACAAATACTTATTTTTATTAGTTTTAACCGTGTAGATAAGTTTATTACTTTCAGTTTTCGACGGCCTAGCGCCAGCTGATTTAACGCTAACTAGGTCAGTATTCTAAGTAAATAGCACTTACGCCATGTCGGGGACTAATTCGGTCTTGAAGCTTTAAGTAAACTGCATCACATATTCTACTCTACTAGTGGTCATCATACTTATTTGGAACAATTGTCGGATCAGCAAAAACTGTTGAGCTCGCGGATTGGCGTAGTGGTGTACCCGTGATGCAATGCACACAACCTGATGACCAAGCACTAGTTTGACGTCACAACTGACAACTTTACATGTTTTCTTGTAACAACCAACATCTGTATATTCCAAGTTTTGTTAAATTTTAAACCGCCATTTTTAAAACTGTACGCGCGCATTCGATTCGGTCCGGTACGACATCGCTGCACGCACCTGTCGCGCTAATCGTACAACACAATTTATTTTACTTTGTTCGAAAATATACACAAATTAGCACTTCAGGTTTTAAAATCACGTTGAAATACGAATATGAACCCCGTTCACCGTCAGGTTTACTTTCTTATTTTCAATGGAATTTAGAAGTTGAAAATGCTAATTTATGTTGATAGTGAAATCACTTTTTCAAAAACTTTATCATTACTTTAAGCATTGAGAATTGGAGCCATTTTGATTCAAATTGTAAAACCAAAACTGTAGCCAGTGTGCTAACCAGTTGCTCCGGTAACACAAAGGAGATTCGCAGAACAACTCGGACAATCGGTATAATTTCTCAACATTAGTTCATCCGATTATCAGAAATGTGGCCGATTTCAGGTTTTATGTCGATAGGTTAACTTGAATTTTTGTTGTTTTTTTTGTAAAGTTGTGGTAAATACCTATTTTACTTCCTTAAAAGACTTTATTTGAAAAAAAATCGTTAGTGCCGATTTTGACAAAACCAGACAAATATTTTTTAAGGGTTTTTTGACCAAGAAATGACTCAGAAACGAACATAATTTTTTTTTTTTATGTCCGACTATTGTGCACACGGGCTAAAACAGACGATGGGAATGCCAAGCCCTGACCGGGAATCGAACCCGGGTCCTCGGGGTGAAAGCCCAGTACGCTATCAACTAGGCCACCGAGGCGGCTACGAACATTGTGAAATTTGAGCAAACTCATCAAACAGTAGCCTACTTAGGTGTCAAACTGTATGGAAATTAATCATAATCAATGCATTCAGTATCGACACGCGCGCGCATCGATATTCAAGCAAAAAGCAATAAAACGGATAAATCTATTAAAAACCCCAAGATCGATTTTACATACTCGCCATACTTTGTAGATCGAACAGTAACAAAATAAAAAGAACTGCAGTTTAAGAGCCATATTACGGCGGCCATTTTGTAATTACAATATATTGGACGGATTAATAGATTTTTAACAAAATACATAAATATATAATAAATGTCTAATTTAGAAGCACTCGAGATAACCACTGGCGAACAGTGTCTAGACGGTTATTGATTAGAGGATAACAGCAGGACAGTAGGCAGTAATCGCTAAAACTCGGACCGATACGGGTTCGATTCTAGTTACTGTTGACTTTTTGCGTTATACATAAATACGTTAACAAATTGTACTGCTAATTTAGAGAACTCCTTGAGGAAACCCAATGCCGGACTTACCACTAGAGCGAGGGGTTTTCAATGTGAAAATGTTTTTAAAAATCGATGCTTAAATGAAAGACAGTTTCTGCCGTAGTGATTTCACACTTCAATAACTAAGCTAAAGACAAACATAGCGACACCACGTTGGCTTCGTTCTAAAGAGGAAGGATAGCATTTTCAGCCAGTTTCTTTCCGAAAATCGTGCTGGCTGAAAGCGCAAAGTGTAAACCTATGATTTTCGATTCCGTCATCATAAATGGGAGCATACTTCAAAAAAACTGTATTTTTAAAAATCCAATAGGTTTTAACAACGGTACAAATTTGGAGTTTTCTCAAAAATATGTACGACCAAAGTCTATTTACATTTACAACAGTGCTTCTGGTGCCTAGGTAAACACGAAACTGTGACGCTGACGTGATGGAAGCGAATTTTCAAATACTAACAGCACTGAAAACGACAAACTGACATTTAAACGGGCGAAAAACGAACTTGGCATACGAATTAATTCTGGCAACAGCTAAGACACGCTGGTTACCTAGCAAAACCCGTTCACCCGTAAGAAAATATTTCATTGATGTTTGTGCCAAGTTTGAATCAAATCGGACCGAAATTGCGAAGGCTAGAAGGGAAAACAGGCACGCACGCACGCGCGCGCGCACACACACACCACTCTTTATATGCAGTATTTTAAATGTTCTACATATTAGGAACGGTGCCCATTTTATGGTCCCAGGCCTTACCCCGATAGAAGTGCAATAGCTGAATTTCTAATTAACAAATAAATTATTAAATCTAAAATTGTATTGTGTTTTATAAAGACGGAAACTACATGAGATTACTTTATTGAGTATTGCAACAATTAAGTGTACTTTTATATTCCTTACTTACTGATCAAACCTTTTAAATAGTGTCGCTCAAAAATATCGTCTTATCGGGACAGTGCCGTGATTTAGCTGCATTTAGCTGCTCCTGCCCCGACATTGAAATTTCACCAACGCGTTTCGAACAAGAAAAATAGACTTTTTTGAGAAGTAGACAGTTGGGCCCAGTTATCGACTTTTACGATCTGAAGCCCTTAAGGTCAAACGAGGGACATAATTGTGCAGCAGTAAAAGTCCGTTAATGGCGGCTAGGTGGAGCTGTACTTTTAGTGTCACCATTTTGCCTTTCAAATTGTAGACTCTTTTCAAGGTTTTACAGTCAGCTATAAAAACGGTGGTTTAGGCCAGACCTTCAGAATGTGAGTTTTTGATTTAAGCAAGGAAAAGTGGGTATGTTTAGGTGTAAATATAATGTTCGGTTTAGCATTTAAAAATGTTCTTCAATATACTCAACTAATTGTCAATTGTTAGTGTAATTATAAAGTGGCACTTTAAAGTTTGGGCTGGTTTAAACAAGCGTGGCCGACAAGGCCGTACAACAACTGTACAACATGAACACGGTTTTCTGGACAAAAATATTTGTTAGCGCTGGATCCGCTAACATTACGGTATTGGGTAGCTGGCTTAGTTTGTGAGTGGCATTAGTTACAAGGGAAAAAATTAATAAATTACATAAACGTACTAGAAGTGTGTTCCATATCTCAGCGGCTAAAATCCAAGTAATTGGACCGCTACAAACACAAAGACAGGTGGAGACGGTTGAGTAAATAGACAGTACTATCTAACTGTAGTTGATCTCTGCAGCAATATGCCAACAGCAGCGAGCGCTTAAATATTTCTCATAAGGTTTATCATCGTTCTAGTAAACGAACACAAAGACAGGTGGAGACGTTTGAGTAAATAGACAGTACTATCTAACTGTAGTTGATCTCTGCAGTTGAATATGCCACCAGCAGCGAGCGCTTAAATATTTCTCATAAGGTTTATCATCGTTCTAGTAAACGAACACAAAGACAGGTGGAGACGTTTGAGTAAATAGACAGTACTATCTAACTGTAGTTGATCTCTGCAGCAATATGCCACCAGCAGCGAGCGCTTAAATATTTCTCATAAGGTTTATCATCGTTCTAGTAAACGAACACAAAGACAGGTGGAGACGTTTGAGTAAATAGACAGTACTATCTAACTGTAGTTGAACTCTGCAGCAATATGCCACCAGCAGCGAGCGCTTAAACATTTCTCATAAGGTTTATCATCGTTCTAGTAAACGAACACAAAGACAGGTGGAGACGTTTGAGTAAATAGACAGTACTATCTAACTGTATCTAACTGTAGTTGATCTCTGCAGCAATATGCCACCAGCAGCGAGCGCTTAAATATTTCTCATAAGGTTTATCATCGTTCTAGTAAACGAACACAAAGACAGGTGGAGACGTTTGAGTAAATAGACAGTACTATCTAACTGTAGTTGATCTCTGCATATGCCACCAGCAGCGAGCGCTTAAATATTTCTCATAAGGTTTATCATCGTTCTAGTAAACGAACACAAAGACAGGTGGAGACGTTTGAGTAAATAGACAGTACTATCTAACTGTAGTTGATCTCTGCAGCAATATGCCACCAGCAGCGAGCGCTTAAATATTTCTCATAAGGTTTTCTCTAGTAAACGAACACAAAGACAGGTCATCGTTCTAGTAAACGAACACAAAGACAGGTGGAGACGTTTTGAGTAAATAGACAGTACTATCTAACTGTTGAGTCTGAATATGCCACCAGCAGCGAGCGCTTAAATATTTCTCATAAGGTTTATCATCGTTCTAGTAAACGAACACAAAGACAGGTGGAGACGTTTGAGTAAATAGACAGTACTATCTAACTGTAGTTGATCTCTGCAGCAATATGCCACCAGCAGCGAGCGCTTAAATATTTCTCATAAGGTTTATCATCGTTCTAGTAAACGAACACAAAGACAGGTGGAGACGTTTGAGTAAATAGACAGTACTATCTAACTGTAGTTGAATATGCCACCAGCAGCGAGCGCTTAAATATTTCTCATAAGGTTTATCATCGTTCTAGTAAACGAACACAAAGACAGGTGGAGACGTTTGAGTAAATAGACAGTACTATCTAACTGTAGTTGAACTCTGCAGCAATATGCCACCAGCAGCGAGCGCTTAAATATTTCTCATAAGGTTTATCATCGTTCTAGTAAACGAACACAAAGACAGGTGGAGACGTTTGAGTAAATAGACAGTACTATCTAACTGTAGTTGATCTCTGCAGCAATATGCCACCAGCAGCGAGCGCTTAAATATTTCTCATAAGGTTTATCATCGTTCTAGTAAACGAACACAAAGACAGGTGGAGACGTTTGAGTAAATAGACAGTACTATCTAACTGTCTGGAGACGTTTGCAGCTAATATGCCACCAGCAGCGAGCGCTTAAATATTTCTCATAAGGTTTATCATCGTTCTAGTAAACGAACACAAAGACAGGTGGAGACGTTTGAGTAAATAGACAGTACTATCTAACTGTAGTTGAATATGCCACCAGCAGCGAGCGCTTAAATATTTCTCATAAGGTTTATCATCGTTCTAGTAAACGAACACAAAGACAGGTGGAGACGTTTGAGTAAATAGACAGTACTATCTAACTGTAGTTGATCTCTGCAGCAATATGCCACCAGCAGCGAGCGCTTAAATATTTCTCATAAGGTTTATCATCGTTCTAGTAAACGAACACAAAGACAGGTGGAGACGTTTGAGTAAATAGACAGTACTATCTAACTGTAGTTGAATATGCCACCAGCAGCGAGCGCTTAAATATTTCTCATAAGGTTTATCATCGTTCTAGTAAACGAACACAAAGACAGGTGGAGACGTTTGAGTAAATAGACAGTACTATCTAACTGTAGTTGATCTCTGCAGCAATATGCCACCAGCAGCGAGCGCTTAAATATTTCTCATAAGGTTTATCATCGTTCTAGTAAACGAACACAAAGACAGGTGGAGACGTTTGAGTAAATAGACAGTACTATCTAACTGTAGTTGAATATGCAGCAATATGCCACCAGCAGCGAGCGCTTAAATATTTCTCATAAGGTTTATCATCGTTCTAGTAAACGAACACAAAGACAGGTGGAGACGTTTGAGTAAATAGACAGTACTATCTAACTGTAGTTGATCTCTGCAGCAATATGCCACCAGCAGCGAGCGCTTAAATATTTCTCATAAGGTTTATCATCGTTCTAGTAAACGAACACAAAGACAGGTGGAGACGTTTGAGTAAATAGACAGTACTATCTAACTGTAGTTGATCTCTGCAGCAATATGCCACCAGCAGCGAGCGCTTAAATATTTCTCATAAGGTTTATCATCGTTCTAGTAAACGAACACAAAGACAGGTGGAGACGTTTGAGTAAATAGACAGTACTATCTAACTGTAGTTGAAGCAATATGCCACCAGCAGCGAGCGCTTAAATATTTCTCATAAGGTTTATCATCGTTCTAGTAAACGAACACAAAGACAGGTGGAGACGTTTGAGTAAATAGACAGTACTATCTAACTGTAGTTGATCTCTGCAGCAATATGCCACCAGCAGCAGAGCGCTTAAATATTTCTCATAAGGTTTATCATCGTTCTAGTAAACGAACACAAAGACAGGTGGAGACGTTTGAGTAAATAGACAGTACTATCTAACTGTAGTTGATCTCTGCAGCAATATGCCACCAGCAGCGAGCGCTTAAATATTTCTCATAAGGTTTATCATCGTTATAGTAAACGAACACAAAGACAGGTGGAGACGTTTGAGTAAATAGACAGTACTATCTAACTGTAGTTGAATATGCCACCAGCAGCGAGCGCTTAAATATTTCTCATAAGGTTTATCATCGTTCTAGTAAACGAACACAAAGACAGGTGGAGACGTTTGAGTAAATAGACAGTACTATCTAACTGTAGTTGAATATACCACCAGCAGCGAGCGCTTAAATATTTCTCATAAGGTTTATCATCGTTATAGTAAACGAACACAAAGACAGGTGGAGACGTTTGAGTAAATAGACAGTACTATCTAATTGTAGTTGAACCCTGCAGCAATATGCCACCAGCAGCGAGCGCTTAAATATTTCTCATAAGGATTATCATCGTTCTAGTACGTTTTTATTAAATGCTTCCATGCAAAGCATGAAGTTATATTTTTTAAATGACTTCCCAAAAACGTGTTCCAGTGATTTCATAGTCCCATGTTTATCTTATGTTGATGTACGTTCCAATACCATTTCCCACTGGAAATTCGTTTACAACTTAACCCGTTCAACAAAATTTAAAAACGATACGCAACTAATTTACTTGTGAAAAATAAAAATCTTGAAACAGAATCTAATATTTAGGCCCTTAATGAGAAAAACTAAGATTCTGATGAATCTTCAGATCGTCTAAGCCTGAAGGATATTTTTTTATTAGGCTACAGACCCCTGACCGATTCATTGTTACAATAAATGTAACTAAGAGGTTACCTTAATAGTTTTATCCTGAACAATTACACATATAAAATATTTTTTAAAGCATTGTATATTATTATTTTTTTAAAATAATGTTTAATTTTCTTGCAGCGACTTTGTTCATTGCTCTTGTAATATTATGTAATGTAAATGATTGTGTTCAGTATAATGGTCTGCCTTCCTTAACTTCGTCAATTCTACTTTCGTTGACGCGTTTCGCAGAACCTCCATCTTCAAAAACTATATCTAATACAGTGATATAGTTCTAAAACTATATCTTCAAAAACAGTGATATTAATCCTAGCAGAAAAGAAGAATATCAAAATAATTTCAATGATATTTACATCAAAGAAAGAAAGATATTACGAAAAATCTTAGGCCCCAAATTCCGTAATAACCAATTACTCCACATCAGTAATGAAACGCTTTACCAAAAAAATGAAACACTATCAGACACAATAAGAAAAAGGAGAATTGATTTTTATGGGCACATCCTCCGAATGGACAATACATAATGGACAATACATAACAATGGTTATAGACTAACCAAAAAAATATTTGACTACTTTCGCAGTAGAAGAGCCAAACCACTTTGGTTTAGAGAAACGGAGAAAGACATAACAGAACTGCAGATCACTGACACTATGCTCATGGACAGAACAGCCAAAACAATAACCAAGGACAAGAAGCAACGGTTCCAAGGCAAAGTCAAATCCAAGCGAACGATCCAAATCTCTGACGAAGAAAGAAAAGCAAGATCACAACGTAAGAAGCAACACTGGGCTTCGAGGAAGGCACAGAACATTGAGAAGTGATTGATTTGGTGTACCCCAAAGTTGGGTGAAACAAATAAAGAGATATTTACATGTACATAATCGTCATAGCATTAGTGTAAATATTTCACAAAAGAAAATATTGAACCTAAATTATTATTAACAACTAGTAATTATAAGATACGTGGCGAATGTACCGACTGGACTTTGGAACTATGTGAGAGGGATGAGGTCGGTCAAACAAACGAGTCATGTTCACCACAATAGTTAATAAACTAAAACCCTTCTATTGTTACAGGTTTGTCAATCAACGCCACGTCATTATCCGTTTGACTTTGTACTTTGACTTGAGGCTCGGCCACAGTATGCAGGTAAATAGTAGACATAAAAATGCCATTTTCTATTTGACTGTCTCCAATCGCCAAGAAACTTCGTTATAACTAAAACTCTTGGCATGTTAAAATTTTAAAATAAAATAATAGTAAAAAGACCCAGAAAAATTGTTTTTTTTAATATATTATTCTAAAAAAATTGTACATAATTGTAAAAATTGTTTGTAAAAACGAATTAAAAAAAACCCTACAGTACACACAAGATGTGTCTGGGCATAATCATTGAAGACTGCAAAAACATTGGACGCTTTTGTGATTTTGTCATAAAAATCTAGTTCGCCCATACCTCGGCGACATTTATAAATTTAAAAAAAGACCTAATTTCTTAAATTCGTTTCATCAAATATTGGTCACATAAAAACATTCATTACTAAGTCAGTGTTACGAATTAAAAATTACATAAATTTAACGGTTCGCGAATTTATAAAAAAACTAAAAATTAAACAGTGGCCGAAAAAGTTTCGGTTTTTTAGCTTTTAATACGGATTTTTTTTTTGGAAATAATAGTAAGTGAGAAAGTCTGTGTAACGTCGAACAATAATTTAAGCTGAACACAAAACAATGTTATTTATGCCACACTGGCCTAAATAAAAACGCAAGCAACATGCCTAATAAGAAACAATCAACATTACCAGTTAAGGTATAATCCATGTCTGCATAACGTGGGTTTCAAAAAGTGATGGTAATTCATGAAAAAAGAGCACATAAGGCACTGAACGACAAACTACGCACTACTTGGCTGGCACTCTGGTAGACTGTGCTTCCAGTAAGGGTTGCTTGCTGCTACCTGACTCGCACTCGAGGGTGGAAGTGGGGGAGGGGGAAACGTCCCGTTACAAGATCGCTGTTTTTCTGCACAATACTGACCAACTGCCTACGTGTATTAACATTTCGATAAACATTTACATCGTTGTATTACAGGTTGTTTCAGAATTTATAAGGGACTGTTGATATTAAATTTTGACACAAATTCTTGCTGTCGAATTTCCGCTATAAAAGCAAAGACCAATGGCAGATACCATTAAAATCCTACAAAATTGCACTGTGGCGTTAGAAATTTTGATTAGGTTTCATCCGATTTGGCATAAAATACTTATTACTCCCTAAATCAAGTCCATTCCTTCACATGTGTAGCTGTCTTTTTATAACTGTAGCCGACTCGCTATTGTGATGGAAGCGAAATACCCTTTTTTATAAATCTTCATAAACTAGCATTTTCAACTTTCAAAAGCCGCCTCGGTGGCCTAGCTGATAGCGTACTGGGCTTTCACCCCGAGGACCCGGGTTCGATTCCCGGCCAGGGCTTGGCAATTTCATACACTATAAATCATCCCATCGTCTGCATTAGCCCAAGTGTGCACAATAGTCGGACGTTAAAAAAAAAAAAACAACTTTCAAATTAAACTGACATACGAAAGTGAACCCTGACCGCCATCACATTAAAATATCCTAATTACAGCGGATTTTGAGAAATCGGTAATTTACTCAGTTTTTAACGCTGACTACGGTGATGAAATCAGATTTTCGAAAACATTTAAGAAAATAAAATTATGAATTTTCAAAGATTTTTAAATGCCCGCCATTTTGAAACTGTTGAACAAATATTACTGGTTATGCTGAAGCTTTTTAATCAAATCGGACTAAACTTACGAACACGAGCTTGATAAAAACACACACACACACACACACACACACACACGCGCGCGCGCGCGCGCGCGACTATGTATATAACATGTTTTTACGGCTCCTTAAAAAGTAATCTATAGAGGTCAGGATTTTCGCTGATGTTCCAATGAAAATTCGATAAAAAAATATAACTTTTTTTGAAAATCTGATTTGTGCCGCGATTATTCTCCTTAATTTCTACTTTAGATAATGTTTTACGTTTGTAGTTTTTTTATAAAATTTGAATTAGCTACGATAAAACAACGCAACAGCTGTTATCTGTAACTGCTGTAAATTTTTTCTTCTTTTTATCTTGTTTTGTAACGAACCTGATATTTACAATAGGAATAATAGTATCGTATGATTCATGTTTCAAATATTTCGTTTTTTGGTAATACTGTAATACCGTGTTACTTATGTAAAAACATTTGTTGTCAAATCAATCGACTCAAATGTTACTGAATTTAGATTGTTCTTTCAACTCGACCGTTCGCCATTTGTTTATTACTCAATTTTGGCCAGAGGCACCTTTTTTTTAATTTGATACAAAAGTTCCTTTTATAAAACCCAAAAGATTCTTTTCCAATTTACTTCCGTTTCAAAATACAGAAACGACGATTTTACACAGCTCTAATCAAAAGCATTAACCGACTGTTTTTAAATTTGGTCCGAAGGTCCCTTGTATAAAGCCCAAATGACGACACGTGTAAGATTTTTTATAATTAACTTCATTTCAAGATGGCGGCCTCTTCATTTGTAATGAGAAGCGTACGCGGTTTGGCCAAAAGCATTAACCGACTGTTTTTAAATTTGGTCCGAAGGTCCCTTGTATAAAGCCCAAATGACGACACGTGTAAGATTTTTTATAATTAACTTCATTTCAAGATGGCGGCCTCTTCATTTGTAATGAGAAGCGTACGCGGTTTGGCCAAAAGCATTAACCGACTGTTTTTAAATTTGGTCCGAAGGTTCCTTGTATAAAAGCCCAAATGACGCAGGTGTAAGATTTTTTATAATTGACTTCATTTCAAGATGGCGGCCTCTTCATTTGTAATGAGAAGCGTACGAGGTTTGGCCAAAAGCATTAACCGATTGTTTTCAAATTTGGTCCGAAGATTCCTTGTATAAAAGCCCAAATGACGCACGTGTAAGATTTTTTATAATTGACTTCATTTCAAGATGGCGCCCTCTTCATTTGTAGTGAGAAGCGTACGCGGTTTGGCCAAAAGCATTAACCGACTGTTTTTAAATTTGGTCCGAAGGTTCCTTGTATAAAAGCCCAAATGACGCAGGTGTAAGATTTTTTATAATTGACTTCATTTCAAGATGGCGGCCTCTTCATTTGTAATGAGAAGCGTACGAGGTTTGGCCAAAAGCATTAACCGATTGTTTTCAAATTTGGTCCGAAGATTCCTTGTATAAAAGCCCAAATGACGCACGTGTAAGATTTTTTATAATTGACTTCATTTCAAGATGGCGCCCTCTTCATTTGTAGTGAGAAGCGTACGCGGTTTGGCCAAAAGCATTAACCGATTGCTTTGGAATTTGATACGAAGATCATTATTTCCTACTCACTTCCGTTTCAAGATGGCGGGCTCCGGTTCAATGTTGACACTGTAGTTGCTGATTATTTCTTGTAATACTGGCTGAACGGCAAAACCTACCATATTGCTGACCGCTCCACGGAGGAAAAGCGTAAGATTTTTAATAAAGTTGGTCCAGTAACTTTTTCCGTAAATATTAACAATTAAATTGGCGGGAAAAGTTAAGAGCACTACCCGCTTAATTAACTAAGCATATTCTGCGAGCTCTAGTGTTCACTGAACTACCCGTTAATCAAGGGTAACAGAAAATCAGCGTCCATTGGTACAGACTGATAAAGAGTGGTATTTGAATGGTCATGTGGTATGTGGTATAATCTAATACCACTCTCAGCACTTAGTTTAGTTTCAGTTATGTACATGTAAACAAATAGACCCATAAAACCTCAAGATCGATTTTTTTCAATGTTTCTACATTTCTAAATGAGAAATTTTACTCCTAATGTAACATTGTCAGGATTTACTGGTGATAACTGCAATGGATATCAAACGAATTTTTAATAGTCTATTTACTCTTTTTAAATACATAATTACTGTTCTTGAATTTTTAAATGGCCGTCATTATGAAAATTATTTCTTAAACAATGTTTTTACATTGAGTAATACGGTGTAAAATGTCCACTCAATCGGTAAGACCGTTACAGAAAAAAAAGGTATTTAGTACAAAAAATTGTTAAACGTTATCAGAGAAACGTTTTTTTAACTATTTCGGCCCATATAACCACCTCATGAATTATGTTCGCATATTACTGGAACATATAATGGTTATATAATGAACAAATATAACCAAAACGTGGTACCAAATTTTGTAAAAGTGCAACCGCTATATTTTCCTACACTAGGGCTTGGATAGCCATCAAGATTCAACTTGACGTATTGACAAAATTCAAGCGAAAACCGTTCTTTGGTAGCAACTACTGACCCTAAAATCAAGCAAACTATACTGGGTTATTTCTCTCCCCGAACATAGAAGCATTATTTCATCTATGGCCAAACGTTTTTATTCAAAAAATATCAAACATTTTACTTTTAGAGTTTAAACAAAACATTATATACAAATGCATCCATTTCCCGCTGTACTGTTTTAGTATCGTCACATAATAACACCAACCAAATAACCTGAACGTGGAAAACTAACGACTGTACTAGCAGGTTAAAAAACATCAGTTCACTATCTTGTTTAGTTGCCACACTGTATCAACAAGTGGTCTACCCACTACAAAGAATAAAGTAGCAGGTGTTTGTGAACTGTTTATCGTTTATATGTTATTACATTAAGAAAACATTTCCCATAATCTAACAGCTGTTTCTCACATTACGTCTGGTATTTATTATAAACGGAGCAAGAATTTCAATAAACAAACGCAGCTTCGGACAGACCGTTCAACAAGTATTTCGTTGAATCAGTCTACAATCTCCGGACATTTACTAATCTACTCAATAACAAACGTGGCACACAAGATTGCGTTTTTTTTTTTACTGGGCTTTTTTTGAACATCTGACTTCATTATTATCAGCGTTAAAACCTCCATACATTAGCATTTTCAAATTTTCCAATTACTTACAAAATTCAAATTCACACAGATTTTAACACTGATTATTTTATCGGGAAACAGATTTTCAAAAATTAATATTTTTTTGTGACAAGTATGAATCAAATCGGACCGAAATTTTGAAGGCTGTAACAAACAACATTTTTTATCAAAACGTTAAGGTCAGGATCGACGTTCATTTAAAAGATCCGGATCGGGGTTTTACCACGATGGTAGTTCCAAAAGCCTAATGGAAATTCCCTAGTAATTAAAGAATGTATGCTTAGTAGTCATAAATTTTACAGCTGCATTTTTTGAGTTAGCTTAACATGCTACATTTTGTGTGTGGATACGTACTTCAGCAAAATTTGATCAAAATTGTTAAACTGTTAAAACGTTTTTGACGAAATCAATGACTTTACTATCCAGCAATGTGTGGGTGAAATCCACTTTTCTGGATTCAGAAGATCTGAAAATGGATATGTTGAGGTCATTTTTTCGGTTTACTCCTGAAATAAAACTTTTTCTTTTTGAAATTAGGTACACCACCACATATATTTGCTTGGCTTCCGTACAAGACTTTCTGTGTAAATACTATAAGTTTTGTTGGATCGCACTTTGCACTATTTATACCGACTGGTTAAGCGAGAGTTAAAAACCGTTTTTGGAAATAAAATCTGATGAAAACAGTTTTTGGTAGCAAAAAAACTGTTCCCCCTTAGAAGCCAAGCCGCAGTGTCCATATTGGCTTTCACCACTTCAAGCAAAGAATACCCTCGCCGAAAATAAACAAACAAAAAATACCGAGGGAGCAACGACACCGAGGGCCTTTGGGAACGCGTGACGTCATTTCAGACAATATGGCGGCCGTCTCACACCCTGGGATGTATTGGGTTTTATTTCATATTCTTTAATAATATTACAATCCCGATATTAATACTAGGAATGCCTGGGGCACAAAAAGGGCGAGGCCCTAGATGTTGGGAATGTGGAAATACGAAAAATTCAGTACAAAGTTTACAGTAAATATATAGTACTTATTTTTGCTTTGAAATATTACATTTTATTATTAATTATTGTATTTCTTTACTACTAAAATTGTGTTGCTATTTGTTCAAGCCGTGATAATTCTGTACGTCTTCCTGCCATTGCTTTGCTTTTATTAATTTTCTCGAGTCTGTTAAAATTAAATGTTGGTTTTAATAATAATCCAGCTAGAGTTTTTACACGAGACAGTGCAACGTAAGATAAACCAACTGAAAATTCTTCTGCTTGAACTGCTTGAGCATAGCCTCAGCATTTTAGTTTTAAGCTCTGCTATGGTTCCATTAAAATGCGACTTTTTTGCAAAAATAGTTCCTTTTTGAATAGCATCATGTCGCTGAACTGTATTTAAAGCAAAAAATCGGAACCTTGGGTCTTTAGCAAAACGCTGATCTTCATAATCTATTAAATATTGAAGTTTTTTATTACGCCTGTTATCGTTCAATTCAGCCGATCCATAGGGAAATAGCGTTGGAAATGCCATACTTATATAACCTTCGCAGGTGAATTCATTGATAACATTAGTTCCTTTAGGCCATGGAATGACGTTATTGACAGCATTTTGAATACGCTGAGCTTCTTGCAATCTGATGTTGGTTATGTGGCTTTCATAAACTCCTTGCAATTGATCATCTTCAGTGTCGTTTGTATTTTCAAGTTCAACTGCAGGAATTTGATTATATATAGGGTAGAGTGTTGTACCTTGAATCACTTTTCACTCTTCTTTTTTTGTGGCCTCTGAATAGTTCGATTTTCTTGTAAATAAATTCTATAAATATTGTTTTAACCCTCTTAATGTATCCTATGAATTTATAATTCTTATAAGCATTGTTTTTCGTTTTCAAAAAAAATAATTTCTGTGTACATGTTTAATGATCCAAGGTACAACATAGGCATGTACCTTGGAACGGGCCATGTTGTACCTTGAAACGCAATTTAATATTTAGGAATAATGCAGTTAAATCACACAATTAATATATCAAAGGTTGTATTAAAAATCAGAATGTGTTGAAATACAAACAAGTAACATTTAAGCTCAAACTCTACATTCAAAAATATTGTGACTCATGTTTAATTGTTATTATTTCTCCTTTTACAAAAATCACAAACGTAATTCTTCCACCCTTGTTCAGCGTCTGCACACATCTCGTGAGCCCATCTCTGACACTGTATACAGCGAATCCATTCTTCTCCACCCACATCATTTTTATATGGTTCACGGCATAAGAGACACTCTTCATCATTGCTGTCGTCATCATCAGTGTCGATTAGGGGGACAACGTCATCCTCTTCATCAGAGGATGTTGGTGGGCTCTTCGGTTTAGCTTTTCTTATTTTCTTACTCATTTTTGCAGGTTTATTCTTTTGGTTATTTTCTTCAAGAACGTCTTTTTTTGTTTTAAAATTTAGCTTTCTCTTCGTCGTCTCTTTTTTTATTTTCGCTAGTTTCAAGTTCTCCTTTTCAGGGGTGTCTGTAATTATTCTTGTTTTCCCAGGCTTCCTGCCTTTTTTGGCATTATTTACCCTTGGCTTAGCCTTGGGGAAAGGTTGCACCTCCTCTGGAGACACCACTGTAGACGTAGACGGCATAGAACTCGGACCAGGCACATCACTGCCAAACGTTTCAGAATTCAAAGATGATTCAGCTGACAATAACTCATCCTGACTGTAAGTGACATCAGGTGCAGAGGGTTCAACATTCGGATTAGGTCTATCCGTCACGTAGGATGGCAGGTAGTCGTCATCAGAAAATATATCTCGATCCAGTGGGAATATTCCTGGAACTCTAAACCCCTTTATGATGTTCGATGGTGTAAAAGCCCGAGGATATGCTTTCCCCACTACTTCTGAAACTCCATATATGTCAAAGGTGCAGCCTGGATGATTTACCAACCAAGAATCTACACAGGTATTGTAATATGCTTTTAAAGGACCATACAAAGCCAGGTCTAGGGGTTGTAGTTTATGTGAAGTGTGTGGGGGGGAAGGTGACGATAACAACACCAGAACTTGACGCTAACTCAACGGCCTCAACACTGAGGTGAGTCTCATGATTGTCCATCAATAATAAAATACGCTCTTCTCTGGAAGGTTTTGTCATTTTAATAAAATGCCTTAAAAACTGTAAAAATGTTGATTCATTTGACCATCCAGTTTATGTAGCAGCTCCGATAGATCCAGGTGGAGCTCCGGTCATCATTCGATCCTTAAAATGGACCCTGGGAAACACAAACATAGGTGGAATGGATATCCCGGTTGCACTTACAGCAGTTATCAATGTTACAAGGTTGCCTCGTTCTGCTGATGTTGCACTTCCTATCTGTCTCATTCCTTTGGGTGCTACAATTTTTCCTGGAACTTGGACTGTAGACAGTCCAGTCTCGTCTAGATTCCAAATACGATCTGGAGTTATTAGCCCAAAACGTTGATGAACACTTTCAAGGTTGTCAAAAAAAAAGCCCCAACGTCTGTTTTATTGAAACTGGTTGCTCTACTCAAACATGTAGCTTGCGGTTTCCAAATAGATAGATCAGGATGCCTTTTCATAAAGCACCTCATCCATTCTATTCCTGCCGTTTGTTCGTTATCCCAATGTTCTGAGTATTTTTTCCATTTGCCCGAGCAAACTTGTATGCAAGGTCACGGACCTTTTTTTTACTTAAGCCGTAATTCATCTTCGCAACTTTTTTTATGTAGTCTATCAAACACTTTTCTTCATTAGAACTGAATATTTGTTTAGTATTAAATTTAGCGACATATTGATATTCTTGCTTTTCAGATTGACGAAATGCTGTAACATGTCTGGATAGTGTAGCTAATTTTACCCCGTATACACTACACGCTTCCCTAATAGAAATTCTGCGGTCTGGGTGTGCTGTGACCGCTTCTACAGCTCTTTTCATAGCATTCGAGTCTATAGGAGGCCTCTTGTTGCCCGTTTTACTACGTGGCATCGTTACCTGGAACAAAAACGCAAAAACTAATAACTTGTTGTACCTTAGAACATGTTCCAAGGTACAACAAGTTTTGCGTTTCGTGGTACAACAGGTAGCCATTTTGAACAAAAACTACCGCCTAACATAGAAAAACAATCTAACAGTTTAAGTAAGTTATAAGGATTTACTCAGCAGAATGTGACGAATCTCTTTAGCGAATATACAACGTTCTACAGGAAACTCGGAGGGCGTACAAAGCCAAACAATATGCAGCTGAATATTTACTTTTCACGAGCAAAAAACAGTTTAGTGCATAACTCACGATAACTACTACCGAAATGAACGGGATTTTTGCTAGCGCTCCTTAGCGTCACTATCTACTATATAGTTCATTTTCAGCCTGCTAGGTGGCATTACCTTGCAGATCGAGCTCGTGTTCCAAGGTACAACGTACTCAAGGTACAACACCCTACCCTACTGGCATCTAATGGCAGCTGTAATAAAAGCTCATTATCAATATCGATGTAGGCATAGAAAGGATTATTGTGTTTTAAACAATTTAGAGCATTTATGATTTTGGATCGTCTGACATGAAAATCACGATGACCGCTGGAACCTTCGCGCCTGATAACTGTCAAACTTAACGAAGCAGGAGTACGCGGCCGTTTTCGCACGATTTCATTAACATCTTGTCCGATATTAATGATGTTACCTTTGTAGCGTATTTACCCGGAAGACCTCGTGATTTTACTCTACATACACGCATAACAGGATGCACTTTTGCAATTAAAAGCTGTTCTACATATGTAAGATCTTTGAGTTCATTTGGAATGGTACCTGGATCCATGGAATTTACTGCAGTAAATTTGTTCGGAATGGACTTATATTGTTTACATATCTCAGTAGAATTTGTTTGCATAATAACCCGAGAACAATTCTGACACTCATAAAATTTTAGTTTTTTCAATTCCTCTTCCAGCGTAACTTGAAGATTAATATCCACGTTATTATCCGAGGAACTATCGGAAGCCACAACAGGAACATTTTCAACCACTTCGCCACTGTTTATTCTGCGCCTATTATTTATTTGATTACGTGTGTGTTGTCCGATAAAAGAACATCTTTTTCTTTTAGGCATTTGAATTATTGTAAAATATACAGTACTCAATTATATTATAATTGAGTATTATATATTATAATACAGTATATTATTATTATTTTAGCCGCCTCGGTGGTCTAGTGGATAGCGCACTAGGCTTTCACCCCGAGGATCCGGGTTCGATTCCCGGCCAGGGCTTGGCATTTTCATACGCTATAAAAATACGGCATTTTCATACGGCATCCCACCGTCTGCATTAGCCCAAGTGTGCACAATAGTCGGATGTTAAACACACAAAATATATATATATATATATATATATATATATATATATATATATATATATATACATACATAATACAGTACTCAATTATAATCGGGCTCCTCACTTTTAATAGAAGCGAAGCTTTTATTAATATCTTTGCTGAATGTGTAATTAATTTGAAGATATGTTTACAGATACCTTGTTTTGTTTAAATAAATAAATACGTGAACCTAGCTTAGATATCATTTACTGCAGTTATAGTAAAAGATCAGCTGATTTCACTTAACAGCTGATAGGCTATAATAAGTATGTTATAGCCTATGTTTGACTTTCAGGTTACGTTGTTTAAGAACTAGCAATATTAACAATTATTATAAACGGTAACAACGTGCACGTGTTCTTTAACTAAGAAAAAATACTAAAATCAAAGCAACACAACGTTTTCATATAATACGCGTATACTGTTATCGAAAAGGAGAAAGAAAAGGAAAGAAACGGAAAGACGAAAATTCGTTTGCTCGTTCGTTCCATATTTCCGTTACATTCTTCCTTTCGACGGACTTTTTCCATATTCACCCTCGCTAAAACTAACATTAAAAGCTTCGCCTCAAAAACAGGATTTTTTAAAAATCGGCTTAAACAGTTGTGATAAAATTTTTGCTTATATGTAGTTAATAATCATACAGATAATAAAGAGTGCTAAAAAGTCCGCGACCAAAAACTGTTCGGAAAATCGACGAAATTTCTCAAAATCGGTTTATCAGACTTTGTTCGCTGAGGCAAAAGAAACTTACAAGTCTGAAGTAAGTCGAAAAACACGAGGACAAATTTTGACAACGGTTGGGTTTATTTTGTTTTCTCGATTTTGGAACTGAACACGTATTTCATTTCAAATCTGGTACACCGATTTTGATAAATGGCGGACGTTTTGAGGAAATATATGGAAAAGTTTGTGTAACGTTTTTGAGTCATTTACGGTATTATATAAATCTATCGTTCCCTAATCCGCCACGTAAAATTAATTCGAATTTTGTAACCACTCCCTAAAGCCTGACTTTTCTTTGCACAGTCACGCTGTATAGTGTAAGAGTAAAACCGACTAATAAAGTTTTACTGCAAAACTACATGACGCAGAATAAATCTTGTCTAACCTAACCGCTGCTATGATTGTGATGACATAGACGACAACAAACAGAAAACTACGATTGATTTATCACATCGTCACATCGTTACCACAGGCAGAACCGCCATTTTTAGTTTTTAATTGTTAATCTTAAATTAGTTCTTAAACTAACCTGATCCCTGTGCGGCTAGTACGATAGCATAGTTGTATTAACATTGTTAAATAACACTCTCTTTAACTTTTGAAAGAAATACTTTTTTCTACTTTATCAATAAAATTTCATCATCACGGAAAAATAAATCTTGTAATTTGGATGGATTTTTAGATCTTTTGACATCAGATTTTAATGAAATTTGGCATGCACGTCTGATTAGCCAGAAAGTTTTGAATCGAATTTTTCATTGAACGAAATTCTTAAACTCGTGTTTTCTCAAAACCGGTTTGCACGATTTTGATCACACGTCTCCTTTAAGTACCACAACAAGTATATGTGGTATATACCTTTCAAAAATTCCGAAAATCGGCCTATTTTGAAATCGGTTCAATAGATTTTGCAAAATGCTGGCTGTAAGGAGATCCATAAGTTAAGTGTTGTGTATATTAAAATAAATCACGGTTTGGGAGCAATGACAGCCTTAACGTTTGTTTGGTCTTAATATCAATAAAAATGTATTGGCTTTCTCCCCGTTTTTTTGTTCGGGAGCTTTCGAAAAAAAAACTCGAAACTAATTCCTCACAAACGGCTCAAGTAATTGTTGCAAATTTATAATAAAATAAATTTACGATTAATCGTAAATCGAAAAAAAATAAGCCATGACCGCCGACAGCTTTGTTTTAATGTTTTCTCAAATTATTTGTTATAGTACTTACAAATAGAGTGATAAATCTTCAAATACGATAAGAATTTTGAGAAATTAGGCCGATTTCCTTTTTTTTATTTTAAAAATACAATACAAGCTTTATGTAATGTTTATTCACTTAATTGTATACTGAAGTTTAGAATCGTGAAAACAAATTTCTCTTTTCATTCTAAAAGTAAGTGTGTCTAAACCCGTCTATTGCCTACATTAGAACTCGAGCAGTTTTTTTTAATCGTACAAAACGAACTTAAGAGACCCTAAAAAAATAAAACAAGCAAAATTTGTTATGAAATAAATGTAAAACTCTGCAAAAACCTCGAGCAAATGTTTTCAGAAAGGCTAATACAAAATATTTGAGTAGTTTAAAATGAGTGCAGTAAATCATAAGGACTTGCAAAGGAAAGGAAGGGCACTCCGGGACTGGAGACATCAAAGGCATGTCAAGTTCTCTTTACAAAGTAATTTATAACGAAGCGTAGCGAACAGTACTGCACAGTTTTAGGTTTTAGGCAACCCTAATAAAACTTTCCGTTTTACTGTACTTTCCTCCTGGTGACGAATTACGGAACTATTAGCTACAAGGCATGCGTGACACTCTGTGCGTTTATTTATTATTGCGATGTTTGACCTTGACTGCTTTTTTTAGTTCTGCGGTCAAAGACTGTACAGTGTGGCAGCCATTTTTTTATTTTCAGATTTCTTTCATTTTAATAAATTCTTGTACTAGTACTAAACTTAAAAGATTTCCCCCCCAAAATTTTTGCACACTAATTTGTTATTTTGTACAAAATGTGTTACAAAATAAAATGTAAGATGTTATATTTATAACAGAACAGAAACGAAAATTACATTTAAACTCTGTAAAATTCAAAACTAAACATAACAGAATATACGTGATGCAAGGAATAATGTAGGCCTACATAAATACCTGACCTCACCACACGCTGCTAACGTTCACTGTTGCAAATTTGCAAATAAATAACGCTAGGCAAACTTCCCCCCCCACCAAACAGTTTCGGATTCTCTCGATAAAAAACCCGGACATTACATTCAATAAAGCTAAAATTTCGTCATGTAGGAAGATTCACAATTGAAGTGAAATACATTAAAGCAATTTCAGTGCAAAATCGAAAAAAACCAATGTAGTTAATTGTTTCCGATTTGAGAAAACTGATTTTTGAAAAAAAATGACCTTAAGAACTTATCCTTCACATTCTAAAACTATGTTTAAAAGCAAAACGAGAATTTTATTACAAATTCTGTAACAATTAATTGCACACAATTACAAACACAACTTCAAGCAATGTTTAATAATAACCTTAAAACAGCTTGACTACGCAAGCCGTTCATAAAATTTTGAAAAAATAAGTTCTACGAGTTGAGGGTTTGAGCAATATTTTTCTGACGTTAGCACTTTTTTCAGGAAAACTAAAATAAATTCGAAAACTTTAATGCAAAGAATATCTTTTGACTTTTCTACAAATAGTGTTTCCGGACAGCAAGAAGGAACGAATCTAAAAATTCGTAATATTAAAATTACTGTAATATCGGACCTTAGCTCAACGTACAGTGCACAAGTATAGGCTACATAAAAGCACTTACAGTTGAGATTGTGGCTTAGTTTCAGTTTTTTTCCTTTTCTTGGTGACCCCTGAAGGCACTGCACTCATCTTCCACAGCGGGTCCTGTAGATCACATGGGCCGAGCCTGCAACAGACAAAATGCGCTACCTTGTACAATTTGCTCCTGACTGATTCACAGTGGTTTGTTAGATGCGCACAAATTGTAATAAACGCATCCCGAATTCCAGTTGTTGCCTCAAAAAGTCAGGGTCGGACGCTGTAGAAAACAAATCGGAAGAAAGTCGACAAATTTTGGTCACATGGTACATAGGCCTACCTTGGGCGGAATTTTCTTGCATCAATTCATAAAAAACTAGTTCGGAAGCTACAAACGAAAACACCGAAAAATCGACCCGATTTCTCAAAATCGATTAATCAATTTTTTTAATGTTTGCCATATGTTAAGACTTACCAACTCAAGTATTTTACGGTTCATGAGTTAATAGAGAAAAAACAAATTAATCCCCGACAACAAACACGTTTTGTTTTTATTGCATTTACTTCTGGAATCATACTTTTTTTGTTTTTAATACGATACACCGACTGAAATCATACATTTTCATACAACACCAAAATTTAAAACAGCTGTAATAAACTGAATTTGAAACAGACAACCCGGAATTTTACTTTTATCGACAGCTCCCAAACCTCATTTTTGGATGTCTACGTTTGATCAAAATCGTTCAAGCCAATTTTAGAAAAACATCATTAGAGAAAAAGGGCTTTAAAAAATTAATCCCCGACATTCTTGCATTTTGTTTCTAAACTGTACATTTATTTCTTTTTAATTTTATACACTGACTGGCATCAAAAATCTTCCTACACCAAAATTTGAAAACGATATGATAAACGGAATGTGAAATAGGCTAACAGCCATATGGGGGGGATCCAAGTATGGACAGTGATAAATTTATTGTCTACGTTTGGACAAAACTGTTAACGCCAATTTAAAAAAAAATCATTTTTGATACATCAAAAAGGGTCGTCAAAAAACTTCTTACAAAATTCGTTTGGTACAAACCCGGTTACTTCAATTACTTAGTCTCCAACGATTAGTTCGTGCGCACACGCACACACGCACGAGCGCGCAACAAAAATTGAAGCAAAACATAACTATTTTAGGTAAACTGACAATGTTCCAAGAGATCTACAAATATCTCAACATTATTTTTTTCCCTAAACTGTACTTGGAAGATATATATATATATATATATATATATATATAGCTTAGTTTTGAAAAATGTAGTTCCCTAAATCCCGTGGTTTATATTTAATATTACGTGGTTTCAATGAATACCCAACCTGCTCGGTAATGCGGTTATACAACAAGAAACTAGGCCATGTGTCGAAAAATGCCAGCGAATATTATTTCCTTGAATGCCGGAGTGGTTTTGCGGCGCGAAGTAGGTCACGGCAATGATGACAAGGCCCGCTACGTCAGAGCCGCGGGTCCGAATGCAATCAATAGATCCACCCTCGCGCCCGCCCGTTTCGTGGCGCCAAACTGTGCCGCTAGCATCGATTTAGTGGGGCAGGTCTGGCGATGCTTTACTCTACTCTACAGTGCGGAACTAACAGAGAAAACACCACACCTCGCGGTAATTCTTCAGTTAAATGTTATTAGAACTTTGAAGCTCTTTCTCCACGAAACCGTCAACAGCTACAGGAAACAAGAAAACACTACAAAACTGAATAAACGTACTAGAATGATAACCCTTATGAGAGATATGTGTGCGTTCGCTGCTGGTTGCATCTTGCGGCAAAGCGTTCAACTACAGTTAAATATATCTGAAACGTCTTTACCCACTGTCCTTGTAGCTTGCAGCGTTCGTAGCGGCAGATAGTCCAATTAGCCGAACTTTAGCCGCTGGTATCGAGCACACTCAATAATGGTGGTTGTACTTCTAGTACGTTGATATACACTCATTACATTCTCAA
Organism: Callitettix versicolor; assembly: GCA_022606455.1. Lineage (NCBI taxonomy): Eukaryota > Metazoa > Arthropoda > Insecta > Hemiptera > Cercopidae > Callitettix > Callitettix versicolor. The sequence goes on along the minus strand of CM040190.1, from coordinate 108,281,962 downwards.
CGTTAAATCCGAGCCTTCCATTTCGAAACGGACGTAAATGGGAAAAAATCTTACACATATGTTTTTCGCGCTTGACCAAAACTGCGTACACTCTTCCATTGTTAAATCCATCTTGAAACGGAAGTAAATGGGGAAAAGTGCTGCATATGCATCATTTCACCAAAGACACCAAATTTCAAAAAAAAAGGTTTATATCTACGGCTACGTACACACATTATTGTAAATTACAAACCGCCATCATTAAACGGAAATGAATGGGAAAAAGTGCTGCATATGCATCATTTCACCAAAGACACCAAATTTCAAAAAAAAAGGTTTATATCTACGGCTACGTACACACATTATTGTAAATTACAAACCGCCATCATTAAACGGAAGTGAATGAGAAAAAGTGCTGCATATGCATCATTACATCAAAAACACCAAATTTCAAAAAAAAAGATTTATATCTACGGCTACGTACACACATTATTGTAAATTACAAACCGCCATCATTAAACGGAAGTGAATGGGAAAAAGTGCTGCATATGCATCATTTCACCAAAGACACCAAATTTCAAAAAAAAAGGTTTATATCTACGGCTACGTACACACGTTATTGTAAATTACAAACCGCCATCATTAAACGGAAGTGAATGGGAAAAAGTGCTGCATATGCATCATTTCACCAAAGACACCAAATTTCAAAAAAAGATTTATATCTACGGCTACGTACACACGTTATTGTAAATTACAAACCGCCATCATTAAACGGAAATGAATGGGAAAAAGTGCTGCATATGCATCATTTCACCAAAGACATCAAATTTCAAAAAAAAGATTTATATCTACGGCTACGTACACACATTATTGTAAATTACAAACCGCCATCATTAAACGGAAATGAATGGGAAAAAGTGCTGCATATGCATCATTTCACCAAAGACACCAAATTTCAAAAAAAAGATTTATATCTACGGCTACGTACACACGTTATTGTAAATTACAAACCGCCATATTGAAACGGAAGTAAATGGGAAACAATGTTACACACACATCAGCTGGGCTTTACACAAGATGTCTACGTACCAAATTTCAAAATACTTTAATACGTATGGCTACAAATGCTTACAGTCATTATTGTAAGTTAGAGGCCGCCATCTTTGAACGAAAAAGAATGGGAGAAAATTTTAGAAATAAGACGTTCGGGCTTTACACAAGTTACCTTCGTGCCAAATTTCAAAACAATCAGTCAATGCGTTTTGGGTAAAACTGCGTACACTCGTTAATGTAAATTAGAGAAAATATGAACTCAATAATATTTAGTTTTTTTTATTTCAATGATTGTGTGGCTTCATAAATTATTCATATTTGTTGTGTATCCCATAACAAGACAATTAGGTACACTAGTAAAAATGAACCATTTTAAATGTTTATAAATTGATTTCTAATATCAATTTCCATATTTTAATGTAGCAGGAACAGATCTTTCATAATATGTTAAAATTACTTAATCTGTTTTGCTAAGAATCACAGACAGCGCAGTACAAAACCAACTTTCAACGGTCGCATATTCAGCTGTGGCTCTACTTTTATAATGCTTGACTGTAGCTGTCGGCCATTAGATTTATGTTCAATAACACAAGTTAAACTTGAAAATAACTGTTACTTTCTCACTATATGAAGTACAGTAAAAGTTTTATGAACGTGAACAAAAACCGATTTGAGACTGATGTTATCTATCTGTGGTTTTGGCCGACGCATGTCCGTCTGCTGTCTGTGTTTGCTTAGTATGCATTATTTCATCGGGACATATTTTTTTTAAAAAATAAGTCAGGGGCATATTAGAAAAAATCTCAAAAAGTAGCAACGATCGCTTTACAGTTTGACTACCATTCTCCTCAAAGTTTAAGCAAAATCGGATAAACAGTTTATTATAAATTAAGCAAACGTGTTCGGGGTTTTTAACGCTATATTCCGACCCGGATTTATTGCTATTATAGTTGCTGTTATATCTGTTAATTCTGTTATAGTTGCTGTTATATCTGTTAATTCTGTTATAGTTGCTGTTATATCTGTTAATTCTGTTATAGTTGCTGTTATATCTGTTATTGCTGTTATAGATGCTGTTACATCTGTTATTGCTGTTATAGTTGCTGTTACATCTGTTATTGCTGTTATAGATGCTGTTACATCTGTTATTGCTGTTATAGTTGCTGTTATATCTGTTATTGCTCTTATAGTTGCTGTTATATCTGTTATTGCTGTTATAGTTGCTGTTACATATGTTATTGTTGTTATAGTTGCTGTTATATCTGTTATTGCTGTTATAGTTACTGTTATATCTCTTATTGCTGTTATATCTGTTAATTCTGTTATAGTTGCTGTTATATCTGTTAATTCTGTTATAGTTGCTGTTATATCTGTTATTGCTGTTATAGTTACTGTTATATCTGTTATTGCTGTTATAGTTGCTGTTATATCTGGTATTGCTCTTATAGTTGCTGTTACATCTGTTATTGCTGTTATAGTTGCTGTTATATCTCTTATTGCTGTTATAGTTGCTGTTATATCTGTTAATTCTGTTATAGTTGCTGTTACATCTGTTATTGCTGTTATAGTTACTGTTATATCTGTTATTGCTGTTATAGTTGCTGTTATATCTGTTAATTCTGTTATAGTTGCTGTTACATCTGTTATTGCTGTTATAGTTACTGTTATATCTGTTATTGCTGTTATAGTTGCTGTTATATCTGTTAATTCTGTTATAGTTGCTGTTACATCTGTTATTGCTGTTATAGTTACTGTTATATCTGTTATTGCTGTTATAGTTGCTGTTATATCTGTTAATTCTGTTATAGTTGCTGTTACATCTGTTATTGCTGTTATAGTGGATAGGCTGACACGATTTTGCTTTAATCAAGAAAACTTTTATCACAAACAAATCCGGGTTCCAGAGTAAATCGGAAAAAAATAAACCGAAACTCTTGACTAACTTGCACACAACTTCTTTCAGTGCAGCAAATTTGTAACGTTGCCATTAAACTCCAATCCAATGGTCTTCATTATGGTAATATTATAAATACCATACTAGACCAAAATTTGATGAACCTAAGTTGAGAAATCGGACGGTTTGGGGGGGATTTTTGAACATTAAGTTGGTAATGTTTCTGCACCATTTATTAGGTCATCATGAAACGTATCCTTTGTGTCTGACCTATTGGGGCACGGGTAACAAGTAAAACACCACATCGTTCGGTTTTTCTTTGGCAACGTTGGCAGCCATGACTGTGAAATCAACAAACACAAACTAACGCTGTCAACAATAAGCCATCCGTACAAAGTTCTAGGATTCTGTAATAAATCTTAAAACGACCGTGTGCATTGTTCACTGAGGTTGTTTTCCTGAAACAGTTCAAGCAGTGTTGCCAGATTAAGGGTTTTTTCCCCACAAAATGGGGAAATTTTAAGTTTGTTAGGAAACATTGGGTATTTTTGTTATTACTAGTGAAATTTAAGGAATACGTTCAGCCATATTCGTTAAATACATTCAGCCATAAATACTTTAAATTCTTTCTCGTAAAGGAAGACCAGTTAGGTTTTTGTTGATTCTAATTTTGGAACTGTAGACTACCTGAAATCCGACGGCTGGAATTCCCCAACAGTACAACAAAAAATAAGCCGCTTCATTACCCAGTACCCCAGTACCCTCGTCAAACCATGCAAATGTTCTGACAGTTATTACTTTACTACATTAATTAGACAATACAAAATTTTAATTTTAGCTTTTAGTATGCTTGTTGTCCGTCTTCAGTCTTCCGTCGCGTCGCTTCTTTGTTTAGAACCATCAAACGTAGGTTGTGCGTTTAAATCCCACATGTACGTATGCGAGGCAATAAGAGGAAAAATATTTAATTACAGTATCGTAATTAAAGGGGAAATTTTATATAACTGGCGGAGAAAACGAGTATACATGATCAGGCCGAACTTCTACCCGAGGGAGGTTGTTGAACTTTCTCAGAGCGTTTTGTGTATTGTACGTCTGCTTTACCACAATTTTTAAAAAAACAATTCGGACTATTGTTACTCGGAGCTTGCAGGTAAGCCTTCTGAAGTAACAGTTTTACGTGTTGTTCCAAATCTGGGGGAACAACACACATTACGCACTCTTTGTCCCATTTCCAGGTCGAAAAAATCAAACGGCCTAATTTCTTAAAATCAATTCATCTGGTTTTGCTTAAACTTTAATCACATATATGAGGGTTATTTATAACAATCGAAAAAAATTCACTGTACCATATTAATTAATACCACCACATTAACAATCAAAACCAAGTGAACACATTTCACTTTTTTAAAAGTTATCACTAACCGGATTTTTTTTATTTTGACAATCCATACAGTTTGTGTGGGTACTACTTTAGATCCGATTTTAATTGGTTTCTTCCAAAAAGGGCATCAAAAAATGTTTTCTGAAAAATAGCCTTGAGATATTATCAAACTAGACCTACTATCGGATTTTTATGGCAAACACTTGACTTTGATTCGTTGTTACAACCAAACGAAGAATAATGTCGTAAATGAAATTACAGGATTAATTTAATTGCTTTATCCTGAACAATAAGACGTGTAAGTTTTTTAAAAAAGAATTATGTATTTTTTTTGCGATAATATGTAAAAAAAATAGTTTTCCGGAGTCTTTTTGCTGTTGTTGAAGTTAAAAACCGGCTGCGATAGACCGGAGGTACAGTACTGGACATATTGTGGCCAAAGTACACAGTCAAATGGATAATGACGTGGATAATGACAAACATGTAACAATAGGTTTTAGGTTATAAATATCTGTGACGAAGAGGCCCCTCCCCACCCTCACAAACTTTGGACCCAGACTGTACATTCACAACGAATCGTATAATCATTAATTGTCAATAATAATTTTCATAATTGTTCAATATTTTCTTTTGTGATATGTTTATACTAATGATAACGACAATGGATGAACAATAATCAGAAAAAAATGGTAACTGTATAAAATAAGGACTAGAAAATTTTAAATTATATTCAGGCCATTACAGGTAACAATGCACAAGATTTTTTACTCTCAAAACTTCCGACTTGTAAAATCTTAAAGTTCAACAACAGCTACGAAAAACTGTTGAAAAAAGCTATACGAGGTGTGTTCAAGAAAGTAACGAGAATTTATATTTTTTGAACAAAATATTTATTTATTCTTCTACATTGATGTTGTCACCTTCAAAATAGTCCCCATTGGAGATTATGCACTTGTGTCAGCGCTTCTTTCAATCCTCGAAACACTTCTCAAACTCGATCTTTGAGATAGCCTTTAGTACTTTCAGCGATGCGCTTTTAATGTCATCTACGGCTGTAAAACGACGGCCCTTTAACGTTTTCTTTATTTTTGGAAATAGGAAAAAGTCACACGGGGACGTGTCTGGCGAATATGGAGGCTGGGGCATCGTTACAGTACTGTTTTTGGCCAAAAATTCACGAACAAGCGTGGGCTATCGTGGTGCAAAAGCCATGAATTGTTTTTCCACAGATTCGGGCGTTTTTTTCGGATTGCTTCATGCAAACGGCGTTGAACTTGTAAGAAGTACTCCTTATTGACCGTTTCACCTGGTAGCAGAAATTCATGATGCACTATGCCATTAATATCGAAGAACACAGTGAGCATAACCTTCACGTTCGACCGCACTTGTCGAGCCTTTTTCGGTCTTGGCGAGCCAGAATGCTCTCTTGCTGGGATGATTGAGCCTTAGTTTCGACGTCATATCCGTAAACCCATGTTTCGTCACCTGTTATAATACGTTTAAGTAATTCTGCATCGTCGTTGACTTCATTTAGTGACTCCTGAGATCAACTTCCATTCGCCGCTGTTTTTGTTTAAAATTCAACAATTTTGGAACACATTTTGCTGCCACGCGTTTCATACACAAAACATTGGAAACAATGCCATGACATGATCCAATCGATATACCAACATCATCAGCGACCTCGCTAATTGTGATTCGGCGATTGTTCTTCCACTTTTCCACGTTTTCATCGGTTGTTGATGTGCTGAGGCGTCCAGGGCGTTCGTCATCTTCAACGTCTTCACGGCCTTCTTGGAAACGCTTATACAACTCTTAAACTCTTGCTTTACTCATAGCAGACTCACCATAGGTCTTTGTCAACATTTCACACAATTTGTTATACTTTATTCCATTTTTTACGCAAAATTTGATATAAATTCTTTGATCCATTTCTTTATACAAACGAAAATCACAGAACTCATAAAAACACGTCTAACCTTAGTGGCTGTCACAGACAAAGTCAACACTTAAAACAGCTGAAAGTTTTACCATACTTCAAGGGCATGTATACCAACAGAATAAAAAAAAAGTTTGACAATCGGACTCTCCAAGCCCGCGAAATTTAAAAATTCTCGTTACTTTCTGAACACACCTCGTATATTTGTTAACATGTGTAATAGTTTAAGGTAGCCGTGTAATTAAATTTATTACATTATTTTTCTTTGCTTGTTACAACGTATCGAATTATAAAATAACAAAATCCGATAGTAAATTAATCAGTGTAGTATCCCAACTATGCACAGACATGATTTTGGTTCAGCGATTCTGAGAAATCACGCCAATATTCCATTAGGCCCGGAACTAAACTCTTGAAGGAATAATTAAATACGCGCACGCTATTTACTTCTATTATAACAAAAATTAGAAAAATTAAGGCCCAGTTGTGCCGTATGTATTTAGGCCTATACCAAGAATAAGATAATTTCAAAAATTAAAAACTAACCACTATAGGCTGCATAACCACGGTCTTTATTTTCCTTAACACCGTAGCACTGACATTTTCAGTTTTAATTAATCGATTCCCCCGTCTCCAAAGAAAGGTCGGAAATTAAAAACAGTCCCACGGTTTATTACGTATTGTCTATATATTTTACATAAGCCATTCGGAAGTAGTATTGTGTAGGGGTAAAGGTCGTGTCAAAGTGCATAACGGTATCAATACAGAAACCTGATCGCTGCACGTATTGCCCTTTTTAAAATTTCTATTGATTGATATAACTTGTAAAGATCTGAAAGGGCCGCCATTTTGAAACTATTGAAAAAATGTCACTGGTTCATGAACATGTGTAAGGTATTACTATAATCGGTTTTTGTACTAAGTTTGAATCAAATACGATCTAAATTGTGAAAGTGAGTGCTCTCTCTCTCTCTCTCACACACACACTCGCGCGCGACTAGTTCGTTTAATCAGCAAAATTCGTTAAACAGTAAAAAAATGGTGGCTATTTAAAATTCTAAAAAATCATAACTTTTTTGTCTTACATTTTTTTGAAAATCCGACTTCACCATCGCAATTAGCGTTCAAACTGAATTCCGAATTTTCAAAATAATTTTAAAGTGTAAAACGCTGATATATATATATATATATATATATATATATATATATATATATATATACATACATACAGATTGAAATGCTGATTATGACGGCATAATTAGAATTCCGAAAAGCCAAAGATAAAGAAAAGTACGTTTCGAAATTCCCTTTTATCACGTCAGCGAGACAGCTGCGTGCCGCAATGATTTTTTTAAATATTACAGTTTAAATTGGCGGGAAAGGCGCGTCAGAGCTGCCGTTGAACTGTGGCCAGGCAATTAATTTAATTAATTAATGGCGGCTTTTTTTGTTTGTTTTAGAGACTTAAAGTTAATATATATCTTCATACGTAACAGACACTTGTGCAAAGTCTGAAAACGAACAGATTCAGTTATCTAAGAACGATTTGTTTACACGATCACCATACGTTCTACAGCCAGAAACGATCATTAGGTTAATTTTTGTATTTCCAATGGAATCTGAAAATTTAAAAGGCTAATTTACGCAGATTTTAAAAATCGTACTACCTCCCACCTAGACAGGCACACACACTAGATGGTCTGGGTCGCGCCATGATGGCCACTGTAACACTTGGTATAATTTTATTTCCCGATGACGTTACCGTATTAGTTTTTCCGGTTTTATTCACCTATTGACGTTTAGACGGCTGAATGTCACAGCTGACTAAATTGGAACGTATTCGGCGGGAAATGTGGGAGCCTTGACATGTTTTATTCGTCAACGCCGACAAACTAATTAGGATGGCGGTACGGACACTTTCCTTTTCCGCTGAATGTGTGACGTCACGTTTGTTGGACACAACGCAGCCTAAATGGCAATCATTGTCATTGTAAAACCAAACAACATAGCCTACATTTATTGCGAAGCGGACACACAGTTGAAGCATTGCCACATATTTAAACTTTATAAATATAAAAACATTGGGTTTAATATGCACGAGGAAAACCGTTACGAGCTGGTGATGTGTGATGCGGGGTAAAGGTACACCAAAACAGCTGATTTCGCACAGCAGCTGTTCATACCACAATGCAATTTCAATTGAGGTTATGTTTGTTGAACAAAAGTAATAATGAAATATTCAAGTATTTGGAAATAAAAATAATTACTTGTTAGAGGCTGTTTAGCAGCTGAAGAGCGAAGGAAACCTCAGCAGTTACAATACTACAAGAAACAGTATGAAAAGGCTTTAACTATTAAATTGTAAATAAAAAATGTTCCATCCCCACAAAAAAAGTCCGATAATCATTGATAAAATAAAATCTGTACAAAAAGCATTTTCCGTAGGCTATATTATTTCTAAAAAATAACTATTCGAATCGAGAATAACTACCAGTGAATAAATCGGAAACAAATGATGACGGCCGGGGTTTCTTTTTAGCCCCCCCCACCCGAAGCAGAAAATTTCTTTTACTTCAAATATGCTACACCGCCCTGTGTTATGAACTATTTACGACCAAATTTTGAACGATTTTGTACAAGATTTTGAACAAATGTTGTACTTAAGATACGTATATACACAATATATCTTGTAAAACAGCGTAATTAAAAACAATTTACGACTCAGCATCAAGTTGCTGATACAATACGACACCAAATTGCCAAGCGAGTTTAGTTAAACACAAAAACACGGGCCAGGTTTTTTCACTTTGTGATTAATGTAGGTTATAAAACACTTCTTTGTTGTCCAACACCATTACAAAGAATGAATCAGCTGATAGACTTATCGATCGATTGTGACGTCACAAAGTTGCCTAACTGTAAATACTGTTACTGTTGAAGCTATTAGAGTAGAGAAGCCGGAAACAATGTCACCAATTACAGACTTCTGTCATTCCTTTCCCGGCGAGTGCTACTACAGTGTGTCCCTACAACTTCGGTACTGTATTTCTTGGGCATACACAAATTGTTTTATTTTAAATAATAAACCAATATTATAATAATCGAAACACTCAGCTGTCTCGCTGGCGTGACAGAAATTAATTTACAAAAGTATTTTTCTTCATTTCGCCATCAGAATCGACATTAAAATTTGCGTAACAGCATTTTAAACTTTCAATTTACATTGAAAATACAAAAATGGATCCTGATTGCTGTATAAAAGTGTCTTAATTTCAACGGAATTTAAAAATGCTAGTTATTAACGTTGATTTCGACGGTAAAATCCGATTTTGAAAAAAAAACATTAAGACAAAAAGTTATAGATTTTTTAAAGATCTGAAATAACCGCCATTTTGAAAATGTTGAACGAATTTTGTTGGTTAGCGAATTTATCCAAGCTACCAAAATCGATTTTTATGCTGTTTGAATCAAAATGGACTAAAATTACGGATGTGTTCTCTCTTTCTCTCTCTCTCTCTCTCTCTCTCTCACACACACACACACACACACACACACACACACACACACACACACACACACTTGAAACAATTGTGTAAGGCAACACAACACAAATTAGACATAGGCTAATGCAAGTTACATAATGAAAATTACCAATTAAATTTTTTTTAAGGTACATTAAAATCTTCGTTAACTGACTTACATAAAGGTACATGGATTTAAAAATTAAAAAAATACTGTACATAGGCTACTGTATCAGTCACCTATTTTGTGCCATCACGGTTTATAGGAGACACCAAAATTAAAACCAATAAGCAATTTACTGAGCTACCAAGGTTACTGCATAGTGTTACTTATAGGAAAAACAAAACCGGCTGGTATATGGGCACTTGAGGGATGGCAGACAATAACAGCCAAACCTCAGCCTCATTGTTTGAGGAAGGCTTGTTGACCTGCCGCGTAAGAGGACAGGGGAAACTCCATTTAAAATAAAACGTATTCTTTCTGAAACTTAACAAAACGTTGGTTGCCAAGTAGCATTATCATCACATTCAGTCCCCTTAGTAGTCCCCCCAAACTCTAACCTTAACATTTTTACAAACTCTAACGATAACATTTTTCGTTTAGACGGCAATACGAATAAAAAGAAGCAAAAGTTCACAAAATCTGGAGCATATCCTTCAATTGATATGAATAAAAATATCACTCGAAATCTTTTACTTTAGAGCAGGGGTCTCCAAACTTTCCAGCCTTAGCCGCCTCGGTGGTCTAGTGCAGGGGTCTCCAAACTACGGCCCGAGGGCCACAACCGGCCCGCGGACAGATTTTTTCCGGCCCGCGGAGAGCTAGCATACTTGAAAACTCCTTTTAGAGAACATATTTTTTATAGCAAATTAAATTTAGTTTACTGAAGTATTCTAATTTTAGTCCGATTTGCAGCCTTTTTTAAACGTTGCGTACTTTTTCGGACTTTTTTTTTCATCAGTGGACTATTTCACTTTTTACGACCGGCAACAATAATAATATGGTTTTGGCCCTCGGAACTTACTGGAGTAATCAGTATGGCCCTAAGGCTGGAAAGTTTGGAGACCCCTGGTCTAGTGGATAGCGTACTAGGCTTTCACCCCGAGGATCCGGGTTCGATTCCCGGCGAGGGCTTGGCATTTTCATACGCTATAAATCATCCCCACCGTCTGCATTAGCCCAAGTGTGCACAATAGTCGGACGTTAAACAAAAAAAAAAAAAAAAAAAAAAAAACCAGCCTTAGGGCCATACTGATTACTCCAGTAAGTTCCGAGGGCCAAATGCTTGTTATAAGTTATGTTTTTATTTAAAATGTATAAAATGTTAGTTGGATTTCATTTCAATAATTTGTTAGTTATTATATACTGAAGTTAAATTTTCTGCATATTATACATGTCTTTACTCATTACAATTCTGTGTTTCTTTATCCAACTTATCACAAAAACAATAACAATAAGCCTACAACAATGTTATGAGTAGTTAGCCCATGACCATATACATGTACATGTCATATTAATAATTATTCAACATAAAATTAGAATACTTCAGTAAACTAAATTTAATTTGCTATAACAAATATGTTCTCTAAAAGGAGTTTTCAAGTATGCTAGCTCTCCGCGGGCCGGACAAAATCTGTCCGCGGGCCGGATGTGGCCCTCGGGCCGTAGTTTGGAGACCCCTGCTTTAGAGTAAAAGCAAATCCTTCTTTTGTTGATCCTTTTACTTCCGGACCGAAAGATTTGTTCGTAAGCAAAAAGTAATCATTATTCGTATGGCATTAAGGAAATGCTTTTGCTTCTACATTTTATTTGAAGCAAAACCTTTTACTTGATTTATGAATAAACTTTGGTTTTATACATATGGGTCACTGTACTGTAAAAGTACAAACAAACAATGTGCTACTTGTAAGATGTGTATTCACAAAACACTCGATGCGTTTTTAATACTCGTATCCGAGTGACGTGTGACGTGTTGGCATAGAAGAATATGAAGTGTGCATGTATTTCGCCGCTATAGAGAGATTTCCGTTATAAAGATATCCAGAATAGATTTTATTCTGTGTGTGTGTGTGTGTGTGTGTACGAGCGCGTGTGTAAACGACCCCCCTCAAAAATTGTTCTCGAGATCAGAATCGGTTCTCATTTCAATGATAGGGTCTGGGTGTTACCATGATGGCGCCCCAATAGTTCATTTTATAATGGAATTCGTTAACAATAAGTGCAACATGCAGCTATCGCGCTCATGTAAAGGAAACGAATTTCCAAATGTAACAATAATTTCCTTATTCACATTTTATCAGCATCTGCGATCATCGTTACAACTGAAAATATGAAAATGAACCCTGACCACAGATTTATTTGCGGAATTTTCAATTGAATTCGATGTGTTAATTTATGCAGATTGAAACTGTTGTTCGTTAACTGAGGCGAGAAGAATCGAACGGCAAATATGAGGTTAATCACCTCTGCTGGACGATAGTGTTTGCTTAAGTGAGATATTAATCGAAAGTAAATACAATCGATTATCAATGTAAAACTATTTTTTAGGTCGGGCATATATTGTTCGTTAACTTAAACTTTTAACAAAACTCTTGACAAAAACCGAGAACATGTACAAATAATACAATATTACTATAAAAACAATTTCGGAAAAAATTCGCCAATAAATGAGGTCGTACCCTTGACGGAACTGAAGAGATGCGTTGATAACCTTACCAGCAACTGATAAAATGGCGGACAACTGTTAACCTCGAATTGGCGTTACAACGGAAACGAGATAATGCTGCAGTAACGCTGGGACACTCGGATCGAGCGAACACGGGACCACATCGTGTGGGTGCATATACACTGGGCACGCTTCGACACTGACCAGTCGCATCACAGCTGAGAGGGTAGGAGGTGTATCGTCACAAGCGATCAGGAAAACAGTGGCTCGTAATATTTGAAACCCGGAAGCAGCTGCCATCTGTTAAGACTGATTTCTTATAATATATATTTCCCATCCTAATACCTCTGCACATCAATAGAGACTAAACTAATGACCGATTTCAATTCAGCCTGAGAAATAAGAGCAATTTTCTGGTATAATTGCAGTAAGGGTAGCAAATTTTAATTACTAGAAATTTATGTTTCAAAACTAAGTGGAATAATTGATGCACGCAGCTGTTTCGCTGACGTGATAAAAGTTAGCAATTTCAAAATTACAATGAAAATACGACAATAAAACATGATTTTCCTATTGTTTTAATTGATTTAAAATCAATTAATTGAATCGGCGCCATTTTGAAAATGTTGAATCGTATTGGTTGGAGGGGCTCGGTATCGGTCAGTTTACTGCGTCACTCAACTGCGCACCTGAAGGTTGCTCCCGTTGCTTTTCTCTGATCCCTCGTCCCAATTAGTCCAACTGGCTAATTAAGTATGGACGTTAAGCATAAACAAAAAAATTTGGCTGGAATAACGATCTCTTTAAAACTATTACCAAAATCGCGAACTCTCTCTATCTCTCTGGTGTGTGTGTGTGTGTGTGTGTGCGCGCATACATTTACTGATGCTGAAATATTTAATTAATACTCATTAAGTAGACATTTTCTATCGGTGGTATAGCAACGCAAACAAGATGACCATCTTTGTAAATAGAAGTGTAACTGAAACAGGGCCTTGCGTAAAACCAAACCAGGACAGTAAACATTAACAGCTAGCTGCTTAAACTAAACAGATTGGTTATTGCTTCCGGCGCTACGTGGGAGACACTAAGCATACTCCAAGTGAAGTGCCGAGAGGTGAGAGGGATGACCGTTCAGTCAACAACTACAGTACTCCATTTCAAGTCTCGGTGAAATCAATTCACACACACACACAATGATGAAAACGAAAGTGTTTAAATAAATACTATTTTTATACTATAAATATTATTTTATTGTATTTTTAAAACCACCATTCTGAACCTGGAATTAATAACAAAATGCAAAAAGATCGTGTTACTACCGATTTCGGCAAGTCTTTTTTTGGGACCAATTTATTTTATTTTTTTTGGTGCATAAAGTAATCAAACAAAAATTACGTTTTTTTATATTTCCAAAAGTCAGATTATAGAAAAAAATATACGCTGTAAAAATACCTAATTTAAATATGTTTGAGGGTTATTCGAAAGTTTATGAGCAAAAATACAACGAGAAAAATCAGAGGCTGATATTCTACGGTCACCTGAAAAGAATGTAGGGTACACCTAAATAAAACAGAAAAAATACTGAACTGCCAAGAGTTTAAAAACAGGTTCAGTGAACGGGGAGCTAAAAGAAATTGGATCAGAGACTGGATAAAGCTGACGATAAAGAAAACTAAGAGAAAAGCGAAGCGAAAAGATCCGATGAAGGGAGACAAAATAAATATTTTGTAATCGCAGTTCATAATAAACTAAAACTTAGTAAAAAAAGCAGCCCTTAAATTCGTACGGCCCACGAACTGAAAAGTGTTAGCTGTGACCACTGCACGTCCAAATAAAAGGCACACACTCAGGACCGAGGTAACAAGTAGCGAATGTCAACTGATAACTGTTATCAATCGGCCTTGCACGTGATGTCCACGACCTAACACAAAATTAAGTGTAACCTACAGCCTGGCACATCTCTCGTACTGTACGGCGGATCCCACTCGGTCAAGGCCTGTTATAAACATGTTAAGCAAGCTATTATTGTTTTGGCGCCTTTTCCCCCGACAAGGAAACTTTAACGTACACATTATTGTAAATAAACAATATCTCATGAGAAAAAATTTGAAATTTCTTAAGCAGTGTTTCTGCCGAAGAATAATTTTTTCGTCTTCCATCACTAATACGCACTTTACGGGCAATAAGCTCCCAATTACACTTTTCCAAAGACTAATGCTGAGACGTTTTCAGTTACCAACTAGAGCTAATGTCATACACGTAGTGGTATAACTGTGCAGGTAAACCGGAGCCAACTACTATCGACGGAAGTGTCCAGTCCGTCAGGACAGGCGAGCCACGAAGACCTATGGCTCCTGAAGGGCAAGCGTACCATAATCGTGCAATGAGAGGTGCTGCTTAGACGAAATTATTGACAAAACTGAAGGACACTGAACCTGATGCTGTTCAGAATTCAGTTAATAAGTTAATAATTAGAGGAGCAATTTTCGTAAAGAGAAGGAAAATTCGAAGCGTCAAAGAAGTCTGGCAATAGACAAAGATCCGGTATTACAGTGTGACTGGCCATCTAACTGGGCAAACCGTATCGTGTGTGAACTCGAGCTGTGTGTATGCCCGGTCTAGGTAAGAGATGGTTCTATCGTCACGTTTAGCGCCAAAGAAGTCTGGATCAGCAACAGACAAAGATCCGGTATTACAGTGTGACTGGCCATCTAACTGGGCAAACCGTATCGTGTGTGAACTCGAGCTGTGTGTATGCCCGGTCTAGGGAAGAGATGGTTCTATCGTCACGTTTAGCGCCAAAGAAGTCTGGATCAGCAACAGACAAAGATCCGGTATTACAGTGTGACTGGCCATCTAATTGGGCAAACCGTATCGTGTGTGAACTCGAGCTGTGTGTATGCCCGGTCTAGGGAAGAGATGGTTCTATCGTCACGTTTAGCGCCAAAGAAGTCTGGATCAGCAACAGACAAAGATCCGGTATTACAGTGTGACTGGCCATCTAACTGGGCAAACCGTATCGTGTGTGAACTCGAGCTGTGTGTATGCCCGGTCTAGGGAAGAGATGTGTTCTATCGTCACGTTTAGCGCCAAAGAAGTCTGGATCAGCAACAGACAAAGATCCGGTATTACAGTGTGACTGGCCATCTAACTGGGCAAACCGTATCGTGTGTGAACTCGAGCTGTGTGTATGCCCGGTCTAGGGAAGAGATGGTTCTATCGTCACGTTTAGCGCCAAAGAAGTCTGGATCAGCAACAGACAAAGATCCGGTATTACAGTGTGACTGGCCATCTAATTGGGCAAACCGTATCGTGTGTGAACTCGAGCTGTGTGTATGCCCGGTCTAGGGAAGAGATGGTTCTATCGTCACGTTTAGCGCCAAAGAAGTCTAGATCAGCAACAGACAAAGATCCGGTATTACAGTGTGACTGGCCATCTAATTGGGCAAACCGTATCGTGTGTGAACTCGAGCTGTGTGTATGCCCGGTCTAGGGAAGAGATGTGTTCTATCGTCACGTTTAGCGCCAAAGAAGTCTGGATCAGCAACAGACAAAGATCCGGTATTACAGTGTGACTGGCCATCTAATTGGGCAAACCGTATCGTGTGTGAACTCGAGCTGTGTGTATGCCCGGTCTAGGGAAGAGGTTTAGCGCCAAAGAAACCGATGGACGAATCAATTTTAATGGAAATATTTTTAAATCACCTTCTACTATAACGTACTCAGCAGGATACATATTTGTTTACTGTCCAACAATGTTCACAGACGCTGTTGGAGAAAGTTGTGGACACTGTAAAGGAAGCATCAGATAAGCTCCAGAAAACCCAGCATGTACATGTAAACAAGTGATTCCGTCTAAACTGCAGGCAAAATATTTGGGAATTACTTGAATTTGGGACGCAAAGTTGAATTGGAAAACAAACAACTAGATTTGAAATATAGACGAATGTATTGGCTACTTGGGCGTCAGTCTAAACTAGATTTGTCAAACTGCTCTTGTACAAGCAGGTTTTGAGACCAGTCTGGATGTACGGGTGCAACTTTCAGGTTGCACAAGAAAACTAACCGTAATATAATACAATCTTACTGCGCGGGATTGTTGGTGCACCTGGTATGTTAAGAATGATAATATCCATAAAGACCTTAAGACGGACACAATAAGGGAAGTGCTAAGATCCATTGCTGTGAAGCATGAACGTAGGCTTCACAATCATGTTAACACCGCAGTGCGGGAGATAAATGCGGACAGGAGACTGAAGAGGACAAAACCAGAAGACCTGGTGCAGTGATTATATGTTACCATATGAGAGAGTGTTTGGAGTATGCCATAAGAGTGATTTCTAACTGATACTGTGACAGTGACATATTTGCAATTGTAACTACTGGATAAGTTGTACTTAATAAAAAAGACGGAGAAACACAAACACTTTTTTTAATTCAGAAGACTTGAAAACGGATACATCCATCAATATCGCAAGATGTGCAAACACTATACTTAGTAAAGTAAAAACAAAACACAAGCAGCCTATACTTAGGTGAGACTATAGCGTCACACTCAGGAATGTATAATTGCATCAGTAAATAAACTTACTCCTGCAACACTACGAGTATGCAATGCTTCAACATACTGTCTTTGTTCCAAGATATTTACGCTGGAAGTAAATTGTAAAAAAAAACTAAGACAAATTATACTGATTTTTCGGGTTTTTTCATGCAAAGATTTGTTCCATCATTCGTTTAATTTATCACACCAAAACACGGCAGTGAGTTTGACTACAACGAGATAAATATAAATACAGTTCACTTTTTAAATCATTGTTTAGTATTTTTTTTTACACACGTATATTATAAAAAAAAGACGCATTAACACTGGAAATACCTAAATCTCTCGGTGCTCATTTTGTGTTCCAATCATTAGTAAGGAATTCCCATTAAAAGTTGTGCTACTATCCTGAAATGAGCAATAATCCTGACCAATAAGAACCAAGTAAAATTTGTGCGTGCGCGCGCGCGTGTATGTGTGTGTGTGTGTGTTTTATGCTAGAGTTAGTGATTTTGGTCTTCAAACTTTACTAATACAAAAATTGATTTTCGTAATAACTTTCACAAGCTCGTTACAAAAAAAAGTCTAACCTTTTCTAAATGAGACATTCAAAAACTTTAAAAAATTAACTTTTTTATCTCGCACACTTTTTTTATAGAAATCTCATTTAACAATCGTAATCGGCGTTACAATTTAAAAAAAAATTAACATATTTAATTTTCAAAAACCACTGGAAGTACGTAAACGAAGTTTTAAACGGGCGGTCAGAATTCGATTTTTGTAAATTGAAAAAGAAAAAAATGCCAATTTACAAATTATAGTACACATTGTAATTTTTGAAAATTCGCTCCCACATTATTTTTCACCACAAATTCTCCTGAAGGTTTATATTAAAAAACTGGCTTTCAATATTAAAAAATCCACATCAAACGATGTTTCATATGGCATTCAGCAAATAACGAGGATGCCCCACAAAGCGGGCAAGGTTGTCCCCTAGTTGTATTACACTGTAGGCTATAAGAAACAATGAGACATCCTTTTTACCGACTACACGCTATACTTAAAACTGCTTTAAAACATGCAAAGAAAAACAAAACACAAGTTACTCTATAATTTAAAAAGTACTCAATCAGAGTGAATACAAATTATACGAAATTACATTCAGCAGCAATAAATTAAACATCAGATTAACCTATGATACGATCGTTGCTTCTCTAAGTGTTATTGAATAGGTAGAAAGCCTAGTAGGCCAAGGGGAGGGTTGTGAGGATGGATCGATAAGTTTACCTTCCCCTAGTAAGCTATGTGAAAACTGAAAGTTAAAAACAACCTTGCTTTGTGACCTAGATATCAATTTTAACCCCATTCATGCTACATCATTAGCCTACAACAGTGGTTCATCAATACACAGGTCTACAAACTTCTATAACGTGTTCACCAATAGTAGAGGCTATCTTCTTCGTTACATATTTACACGCGGCTGTCTCGCTGACATAATGGAAGTGAATTTCGCAAAAACAACATTTTTTTAATCTTAACACGTTTTTAAAAATGTGATTTCACGATCATAAGCAGCGTTTAATTCTGCATAAATGCGTACTATAAAGTTTTTGTAACAGTTTCTTTTATTATTTAAAAGTAGGCCGTACTCATAGATAAACCAACACATTTACATGTAACACTTGGTTCAATTTATTGAAATATACATAGTATGTAAAACAAGCTGACGAAGCCAGTTGTACCAACATGACGATAATAAATTATTGTAAGACGAGGTACAGTATCACAAGTCAAAAGGTTACGCCGTAGTCCGTTCTCCAACAGATAGCTCGATTACAAAAACTAATAACCCTCAACACTCGTTAGTAGAATTATATTCATTTATCATTTTATGTAATTAATTATCTAACAGAAGCCTACTATAAACATACATATAATTAATTACTGCAGCTTCGTACAGTATTATTAAAATGTATCTTATTGCTTGTACGGAAGACTTTATCTGTATTGTTTACGATTACAAACATGTAATTACACGTCGCGATTTATTCGAACTGAGCCTATGTCTTTATATGCAATATTCATTAGCTCCCTGGACTGTAGACGAGTTGGTCATGTACCGACTGTTGAAAGATATGTGGACCGGAGGAAGTATTGAGGAGTAAAGAAAACTTTCTGTTGGAGATGCTAAAGGAAACAGAAATCGAAGACATTCCTACAGGAATAAAACTTGATAGTTCAGATCACCTTGCGACTATAAAAACCAGTTTAAAAAAATATTTTTTTTTGTAAAATTATCAAAGATGGCATTTCATGGATACATTTGATTTTGAAAACGTGGAAGCAACGAATGTAACTAATAACACATAAAACTATGAGAATATAACAGGAAATATGGAAATGCCGATTTTTAAAAGTGATAAGTGGAGACTACCAACAGTAGATGGACGTGTGCTGCCAAACAGAACTTTATAATTGGCGAACAGCTGATTGAGATTTATTTAATTAAGCATATCCTATTAAAGCTGCTTGTTGGCATATCACTACATTTATTTTAGTCAATGGCAGTGTTAAGGCGGATCAATGAAGGTGAATTAATTTGTAAAATTACGTTAGGCTTGTGGCCTAAGTAGTAGCAGTGCTTGTAAATTGAACAGAACTGATTTTGTTTGCTGGAACACTCTTGACAGAAGTGTACTTGTTTTAGGTACAAATAAATCTAACTGTAGCAATGCAAAAAACTTGGCTGTTGACACAAAGTAGCCTATTTATTATTTTTAGAAAAATAGCGTTTAACTTCGAAGTTTCTAGTGTCCGAGTATCAAACCCAAGAATTAAAACGTGCACAAACTTACCCGCACCGAGTTAATTACAAACTTCGACAGATAAAAAACAGAAAATTGGCCAAAACGCTCAAAAACGGTTCATCAAATGAACGATCTTGTTCATAACGAAGACACAATAACTCAACTTGATGTCGCAAATTTGAAATTAAATTTTAAAAAAAATATACAATCCGATGAACGACTTTTACGTCGACAGTTTTCGAATCGAAGGTTCTTTATATAACGATAACTTGTGTACTTATGAGGGCCATATTTTAAATCATACAGATTGCAGGTAACTAAGTTTATGAAATGTGTTTTTACTGTCTAGTAGTGGGCCGGGGTTAACTGCAGTCTCGAACCTACGGCCTTGAGGTGTGATACGTAGGCCCTGTAGCTGTAGGAAACTGTTGAATTTCCGCATTATCAATTATTGCGGGTAATTATAATATTTTTTAATTTGCAACATATGTTGACTGACAAAATGTTTTGCATTAAAACGACGACAGTATAAAAAATGCGCATTACCAACGAATGTTTTTGAATTACCACACAGGGGGGTGCACCTATTGAGAGGATTTAGACGTCTCTCGCGATACCCGAGTCTAACACACACACTACATTAACAACTTAATTAAACATTCCATAGAAACATTTGAGGTTAGGGTTAAACATTTTTTTCAATACCAGGGGGCCGTGCAAAATTCGCACTACGATTTTCTGTTGTTATTTTAAGGCGAAAAAAGCACATTGAGACTACTATCGCCTCCCTAATTGTAAGTGTGAGTGGTAATTGTAGTGTTGTAAGTGTAAGTTAGACTCTGGTAACGCGAGGGACGTCTAAATCCTCTCAGCTAGTCTGCACCCGTCTGCGGTACTATTTCGCACTATGAAAGTTTTAAGTAAACAAAGCGTTTCGAATAACATTAGTCGTTGGAGTGAGGGCGGTAGTTCGAAGGCAGGGGAAACATGTTTAAAAAAATTAATCGAAAAGTCATCGGTTTGAATTCAAAATCACAAATTTATGAGTCATTGCAGTGTGTATACATTTCAATACCTCGTAAACGATATTTCATGTAAGAACGTAATCTTGTACTTTTTGTATTTCATTTTCTTTAATGGATACAAACATGTTACTTGATTTAGTTACCCTTGAAAAGGCTACATACATAAAGTGTTTGCCCCTGCGACTTGTTTATACTGACAACAAACGCAATTTTAATAGGTAACTGTTTTCAAGGTCAATTGAAAAGGCATGCTTGATAACATCTAACTATTTTGACAATATAATTGTACGACGGGCAGGGAGGGGGAACTGTCAGTGGGGCACATAACCTATAAATTCAATGACTTTTAATAAGTTAGCTTTGTAAAATATACAAAATGCTGTTTTATTTGTGATGCCGCGCATGCGCATCCATGATGCCGTTTTACCCGACAGTTAGCGTCTTTTATGTTCAAATTTTCCACAAACAGTAAGTTTTAGCGCAAAATCGTTTTACGGTTAAAAAATCTTTCTAAAGATACCTATACGAATACGAATAGTATGTGTTGAGAAAAAGGGACGTTGACTCGAAAAATAACATAAGTTTAATTAAAATACGATGGTAAAACTATGGTTACTGGAAATCAACAAGTAAACGGGCGACTGTGTTCTGTAAATCCGGTTGTACCAACTGTTACAAATTAACTGTATCAGTCAACATGTCTCTTAGACTGCCTCTATTACCACTTGTAAATACGAAATTTAAACATAGATTGCAATTTTAAATAACTATTATTTGAAGTAATTTATAGGGCACACAATAGGCTTACATATTCGGTGTTAAGTGACGTATATGACGTCTATAACTCTGCTACATTTGCATTTCAGGTTAGTTACATTAAAAACACGTACAGCCTAATTAACGACACTAGTCTTGATTTACTGTGTAATTATGCTTTGTTGTACACCGTTTTGCTATTTTTCCTCTTAACTTTGTATACGTTCTTGAATTTACAATTTTAATTTCTTTAGTAAAAAATGGATTATGTAGTGTTGTGGGAAAACTCTACATCCGTAAGTACGTTTCCTTTCTCATTCCAGACTGTAAACTAAAACCTTATGTTTACAACAAGATCCGTTTTTGATCTACTAGTTAAAAAAAGTGGCCTAAAATATCTGTCCTGTTTGTGTGTTTGTTCAAATCGTTGCAGAGTAATTTTACTAATTTGCTTTTCCCATATACCCAGTGGGAAGGGTATTTACTCAATGCCATCATAAATGTTAAAAAACGAGCGTATTTTTAATTTTTTGATCTTTATAGACGTTTTGATGTTTTGAGGAAATGCTAGGCAATAAAGGACTGAAACCCAAGCAGTCTTTTTTTTTGCTTGTCTATACTTTGCCAGACTTATGAGATCGGGGGATTAGTGTTGACGGCAGTAACTGCTGCTCGAACTAACAACGACCGGTGCTTCAGCCTCTTAAAATGAAATTAGCAACAGTATTTATCCCCTAGTAAAACCGAAACAAGAATCAAAAGCTTGTCAGGGTATTTATGGATTTTTATAACTTTGTATTACTATTGTCTTCAGATACTTTAGAAAGTTCTTTACAAAATTAAATTAAAATAATAAAAAAACATCGGAAAACACATTTTTTTAAATAAAAAAAAACATCGGAAAACACATTTTTAGTGGTTTTTTTTATATATAGCCTATGCTGACATTTGCACCGTCTGCATTAGCCCAAGTGTGCACAATAGTCAGACGTTAAACACCAAAAAAAAATATGCTGACATTTTGAAAATGAGTTAGTGACATTTTATAAAAGTACAATTGGCAAAAAAAGAACTGTACTAGTACCTACTTACAAAAAATTCAAATATCTTAACCTGAACAAAAATAATAGCTTTAGTTAAAAAAAAAAAAAAAAAAAAAAAAAAAAAAAAAAAAAAAAAAAAAAGAAGGGTACTTGCGATTTTTGCAATGTACGTAACTATTATGTTTTGGTTTGGTTGAATGATGGAGAGTAAAGGGAAATTTATTTTTTTTATCCTCCCAAGAATCAAGATGTATGACTGCATTAACTGTATGAGTGGTATTTATTGGCAACACTGCTGATGGCAAAATGACACTGCGTTTCCCAATATTTTCCATTCGCTGTTCGACGCGTCTATAACCTAACCATATCCTTGTATTCCACTGCCTGACATTTTAATCCTATTTAAATTTCCCTGAATTTTCCTTGTTCACCAGGCTTGTATCAACCCCGAAAAAAATTAGTTCAAGTAAATCACACGGTTTAATTTACTCCAAGTCGTGATTCTCTTTAAATCACAAAAATACTCGGGTATTTATGAACTTCGGGTGTTTACCTTGGGTATTTTCCCCGAGTTATTAATACCCGGGTATTTCACGTCCCTACATATACAGAGACCATTTCAAAAAAACCTAGATTAACTTCGTTCACGACCGCCATTCTTACATTAGCCTATATTACGTACATACGAAAAACAAAATTAAGAACATTACAAATTGAATACAACCAACTCAAATACAAAGCCGTATCGACTTGCTCTGCTCAGTTCCAACGAGCTATTGTACGAGGATTAGAAAGTGGCCAAAATTATATGATACAATAGCAATAGGTTACTTGTGGTGACGTCACCGTGATTTTGTAAGCGATGCCTAATACGTACAAGCATGTAGATAAGTGTAATCAAGTAAAATACAATGGAACAACAATGAAATTAAATAAATAGGTATGGTAACTTTATCACAAATACAATCGGGAAAACAAAACACAAACTTTCTCATTACTTTAAAATATTCGGTTAAAACAAAATAAAGTAAAAAGGACTGCGATGAAAGTTTATTTTGCCCAATTTATTCTTGAACCGTGAAGTCATGTTATTTCAAATTTGCTACACTGATTTAAGTTACGCATCTTCATATATGGCAAACATATGATAAGCGATTTTACAGCTCACAAATACAGCGAGCATTAGTGGGTACTTATCAACATATCTGAGCAAAATTTAATCAAAATCGTTAAAGCCGATAATGAAAAAAATCGATTTTTAAATTTAATTCACAAAAAAGGACTTTCTGTTCGAAAAATTAAGAAAACGATCTCGAGATAAGTAAGATACGATAAAAATAATTTTGATAAATTAAGACTTATAGTTTACAAACAGTTTTTTATATGAAACAGACAGTAGCCTACAACTTGTTTGAGATTTTTGCACTACGTTTGAACAAAATTTAATCAAATTCGTTGAAGTATCGAGATAACCGAAACGGAGTCACAAAGCAAAATACACTGCAATTGGTCAATTAGTTTAATGTTGTGTGCCCAGACGGACATGCATCTAAACCAAATTTCTGAACGTTCTCAAGAGTGGAAAAATAAATTTACTTATTTAAATACAAGTACGACATCAACAAAATAATTTGCAAAGGAAGCAAATGCTTCAGAATAAAATTACTTTAACGTGAAATTTTTGGAAACTGAATTAAACATTTTATTAAATTCACCAAATGTTTTGTTATATATAAATTTATTTTCGTATAACACGTTTACAAAATTACTACCGCTAATACATACCTGCTTTTCAAATAGATAGCCGTTCTTCTACGGTTGAAATTCTCCAATCGTATTTGAAAGAAAGGACAAATCATTTTTGTTTTCTATTTATAGAGCACCGAGTACAAAAAAGAGTTAATTTTATTGCTGTTATCGAACGAACACATTATTAGCCTAACAGGCTAACACTCCCGTATAAAACAAAAACAGATAACGTGTGGTGCGCGGATCTCGGTGTCAGAAGATAAAGAGAGGGGAGCTGGCAGATGCTGGCTTCTGTAGTTGCAAATTGGAGCCATCCTTATCTGACCTTGAGTGACCTTTTTATTCGCCCAATATGCATAAAACTGTTCTGATTAAGCTAAGTTTAGTGTATAATTAATCTGCAGTTTGTTTTAATGACGTAATGGACATTTTTACAAATTATCATTTCAATAATTCTTCAATTATTTAAAAGGGTACGTACACGCTCATTACGATATTGCAGTCAGATCTTCAAAAAATCGTACAATAAAAAATATACTTTATGAATTAGTCTAATGGCCGCCATTTTGAAACGGATTGGTTTGCTGCAAAAAAACTAGCTCAAGCTAGTTAAATTAATTAATTTAACCGAAATTTAATTTAATTTAATTAAGTTAACCGAAATTAATTTTCGCCAAACTTGCGGTCGCTATAATATCATACACGCACTCGCGCGCGCGCGCAAGCACAAAATTTTAACAACTTGTTATAACGTGTTTAACAAGTTCGGATCGGGTGGAACTTTTCAATTTAAATTCGTAAAAAAGTACAACAAGTATAAAGAAAAGTATCACAAAATGACTGTGAAGATCGTTCCAAAGGTTGAAGAAGTTTTTTACTCGTATGTCTGTCAGTCTGTATCCGTGCAGATCGTTTGGAGGCTGAACTAATTGCCAGTATCTCGAAACCACTTTTAATTTTTCAAAGACGTTTTACAGATTTTTGTTTGGCCATAAAGAAAAAATAGGATCAAATTTTACACAAACATATTACAAAATATGTCCCCAAAAAGCCGGTTAGGAGCTAACACGAACACTTTAAAATCTGTTTAGCTTTTAAAAAGCGGTTTATCAGATTCTAAAATATTGGCCACAAATGACGATTTTATAACAGAAAACTTTCGGGACAAAAATTAAATCTTACATTAAGTTTATCTTTTTTATTTCATTTTTTGAACCTTAAATTGAATTACACATTTAATTCAAATTGCTAGAATGTCTAGAGTTACGCTTCGTAACCAGCGACACACGCCCGTACGCACGCGCGCGCACACTGAAAGAGACCCATCAAAATCTCAAGTACATACTTTTGCCCTACGAAAACCGTACTTAACACTTCTAGCCGCAATATGTACGCCGATGATCACGAATGTATAAGGTTAGGTCACGTGTACACTTAAACCTATCACTTGCAAATTTTAACAGATTTCTCTAACAACCTAGGCCTGTCATTTCTCCGACCTTGAGCCATTGTGACATAACCTTTTCACTCTTCCTACAGCCAACCTTAGCATAATTAATTTGAAAACTTCTCAATGAATATCGAACTGAAGAGTTGTTCGACAATTCAAGTAGGCATACTAGTTCTTTTTTTGATAGGCCTAATTATCTTATTTTCTCGTTATTCAAACTGAGATATCGATCTAGAGATATTAATGGAAGTATACGTTTAAAGATAACCTGAGTCCAATAAGGACTTTTTTTGCCCATACATGAATCTAAATTGGTTTAGTTCCAATTTAGCTCAAAATTTTGATCGTGTGCTACACATACGGAATATATGAAGCTTAATCGGATTTTAAACATAATGAATCTTTATTATGATTAAACTCATGTTTACGATAACTCGTGCTGAATAGAAAGAAAATAAAATAAATTACCTCCATTGGAAAACATTTTTTCGATTTACTAACAAAACGAAAATTTTTATTATTTCAAAATAGGTACACAGGGTGTTGATAATTAATCCTCCCCCACACAAATTTTGAGCTAAATACGAGCACAAATTTTGAAAAATTAAGCAAATTTTCCCATTTTTAAAAAAATAATTTAATGCGAAAAATTTCTACATCCTTTCTTCTTCTTTTCGTTTCACCCTCTTTGGGGTACGCTGAATCAATCATTTCTTGCGCGCTGTACTTTTCTTTGTTCCCAGTAGCTCTTCATTTTTTCCGATCTTCTTTTCCTCTCCTCTTCCGAAATGACAGGTTTAGGTCTTATTTTGGTTTTATCTTGGAATCTTATTCTTTCGTCCTTGGTACTTATCTTAGCAGTTTGGTCAAGCAGTGAATTTTCTGTAATTTTCAATTCTATTAGGTCTTTTTTCAATTTCTTTAAACCAGTTCGGTTTTGTTTTACGATTATGGAAAAAATCGAACACCTGTTTCGTCAATCTATTGGAGTTCATTCTAAGAAGATGGCCGTAAAAACTTATTCTCCTTTTTCTCATAGTATCTGACAGTTTTTCAATTTTCTTATAGAGAGCCTCATTTCTTATATATACTACCTTATTATCCTGAAATTTTGTTCCTATAATTTTTCTTAAGATTTTCCTTTCCGTTATTTCAAGCTTTTCTATCCGGCCTATGCGATTCATGGTTAATGTTTCTGCTGCGTACAGTGCTTCCGGCTTGATCACTGTTTTATAATGTTTAATTAATCTACATCCTTTATTATACTATTGTACATTTTGCTTTACAAAAACGCGTATGAATGGACGAAAACATTGCACGAACTTTCTTTCCATTCAATTATACCAACCATATGCGGACATGTGAGTAAAACTAACAACTACTTTTGAAAATAGAATTGTTTTCAGTTTGCTCTATAACTTCTAAACCAATTTTTTGGAGAAAGGCTATGACCTTAACGAGTTATTATTATACTTGTATGATGCTTGAGCTGATTTTGATTTTTAAGTTTTTTTTACCACAAAATAAAAAAAAACAATTTTTCTTAAACATATTCCGAGATTTGGGCGCACTAGACCTTTTTGTACTCGAGGAACCTTAAAACCTAAAGATCCTTTCTTTAAAACACGAATAAAAAAATATAAGCACATAATTAATAGAGGCAAGGAAAAGTCGGACGTGATGCTGATGATGCTTCGCGACTCTGCCTGGGCGGAGAGTGGTTGAACTTGCTCCTACTGACAAAGACCTTCGGTAAGCCTTCTGACGTAGGCCTATTTGTTGCATAACACCAGCCCTGTTCCCTTCCACGTCTGTGCTTACAGCACTGCACGATTACCTACTTGTTCTCTTAATCGTACACAACACAACAAAACTGGAAAATCGGTTCATATGATTTTGCTCAAATTGCGGCCACCTATCTGACCATATAAATATATGGAAATGTAACAAAGTTAGGCGGAAAAACACTTTCGGTTCGTGAGTACACCGCAAAATGTAAAAAGTAAATTAATTTTATTTTGAACTTCCTACAGTAGTTTGAGTTAAATCTTCAAATATGAACCCAATTTTTCCCGAAGTTCCTGAACCGATATGTTTTGTTTTGTTACTTATGAACTAAATTTCAAAAAACGATTGACATATTTCTTTAAAATTGATACCGAGATATACGATACCGGACCTCACCAGACCGAATCAAATTTCAGAATCGATTTGTCTTTCTTTATAATTGAAAAAATATACTGGGAAACAAACATAATAAATTTATTAATTGTGTGATTATAATCAAATCACTTTTTCTTAAGAATCAAAACAGTTCATTTGGGAAAAGCTTTTAACTTTTACAAAATATACAATCACATTTAAGTATAAATACTTGTTCACTAGCGCCAGTCATTTCTTGCAGTAATTATTGGAACGTAGGTCAGGTAATCTGAAATCGAACGTAATATTTAAATTTTTTCGAAACAATATTTTGAAAAGGAGGTCTCCACAGCCTATAATGAGTTTATCATGCATGTTGTGACACTTATCTAAACCGCCTACTTCTGCAAAGTGCAATCAGCTGTTACATACATTGTTGTACTGAAAGTGCCTGTAATACGGCGAATAAATGCTGTTGTTCACCAACTAAATCCGTTTAAAATTACCTAGCGGATCGTCAGAATGCGCTAATTTCACCATATAAAGACAATTACCTTGGTGTATCCATGAAAAAGTTACAGGAAGAAGTAGGCGACATGACGTCATCGAAGCAGAAAGACGAAGCGGAAGTCGATAATCGGGTGTGACACTCTAAACTGGCGGACGACATTTTAACACACAATACTTATAAATAAACACAAACTATGTACAATAAGGAACACTTTATATAAAACACTGCTGTACTGTATTCACAAACACCTTATCACTGTACGAAGATATTACTGGCAATGTTAACCCACAGCGACTGGCACTACTGGCAGCCTCGCGAATTCAGGTCAGTAGGCCAAGCACAAAACTGGATGCGCGCGCAACTACACGTGGATCCCCACCAAAAATCAATGTTTACCCTCCGTTACCCCAAAAATGGACATTTTTAGTTGTGCAATACATTGTTAATTATTGTTTATTATTGGTGTCCAATTAATTCGATAAAAATGTTTAAAAAATTATAATTGGGCGTGTTTTATTATTCATAAATTATTTATAATTATAATTATGCCAGAAAGTTCTTTAATAATGCTTTCGGTAAAATGGAATTTTCTATTTTTTGTGTAGAACATTCTTTTAATCATTTTTATTTACAATTAATTTCGGATGCTTGCGAAAAGAAACTCAACAGGATACACGTTTTTTTTTCCGAAATAAAGTTTTTTTAAAGAAATGTTTGAAAATTATTTTGTAAAATAAAAGCATTCGCTGCACGCAGCTGTTACGCTGACGATGATAAAATTTAGGCAAATGGGTGTCATCTGCCAATATCTCGGGACAATTTTTTTTTTTTTTTGTCAAAAACATTTTTGTTGTCAAGCCTTTTTTGGGGTCTACAACTTAAAAATAAATAAAAATAAAATGTTATTAACAATTTCCGTAAGTAACCACCTCCCAAATAAAACATATGAGGAAAGTTCGCATTCTGAGGTATTTTTTTTTTTAAATTGGTTCATTTGTCTACGTCTTAATGTACAAAAACATCCATAAAAATGTAAAACCTCTGAAATAAAAGGAATATAAGATTCGATTTTCATGAAAGCTGAACACCGTGCCCCCAACCCTAAATTTATTTTTATACAAATGTAATACACTTATTTAATTTTTGAGTCTCCATTTTGACACTAAAATTCGAACAAAATCTAATTAACAGAACCGAGAAATAATGGTGACTTTCCAAGATTTTCGAAATGGATTTGTTCGAGTGATTTTAATAAACAAAAATTGAACAGGAGAAAGCTTTTGTATTGTACAGCTCAATACAACCTTTAAGGCCATTTTATTACGTCTTTTTTGCTTTTAGCGGATCCCAAGGTATAATGAAGTATTGCGTTCGTGAAAAAGTACTCATTTTTTTGAAGTGTATCAGTTTTCAGATCACCCGATTTACTTGAATGTCTGACCATCCGTGTGTGTGTGTGTGTGTGTGTGTGTGTGTGTGTGTGTGTGTGTGTGTGTGTGTGTGTGTGTGTGTGTGCGCGCGCGCGTGTGTGTGCGCATAAAGCTTTAAACTTAACACAAGGTCTAATTTGTCCACATTTCTGGAAGATTTTTTCATTTCTGCTTAAATGTAGGCTAAAAGCACCAACACGAAACGTGGGAGACGCTATATTCAGTATATTCTCAAAATCGATTTATCTGATTTTGCACAAATGTTGATGACCTCGCGGCGCAATATATTCTTAATTAACTGCTTTGCCACCTCGTAACATTTTGCGCCAATATAACCGGTGACCGTAATATTCAGCAAAAATGCTACTTAATTGGAAAATTTATGACCTTTCTACATGAAACGGTCAAAATTATGATAGGTGTTGTTCAACCAGTTTTACATGAAATAATCAGCGACTACACTCACCATTAAATCAGAGGCTGCCATCTTGAAACGGAAGCGAATGGAAAAATCTTAACATAAGTCGTCCGGACTTCATACAAGGTACCTTCGTACCAAATTTGAAAACAATCGGTCAATGCGTTTGGCCAAAATTGAGTAACAAAGAAACACAAACCAAATGCCGAGCGGTCGAGTTGGAACAGGCCTCTCTTTGCGCGGTCAATGAATTCAATTTGAGAAAAATCTAAAATACCTATTTTGAGAAATCAGGCCGATATTGCAGTTTTTTTATCGGTACTCTCCAAACCGTAATTTTCCGGGAGAAAAAATAAAATATGAAACAAATTCTGTAATGCATTTGTGTGTACACTCTGATGCAACAACCTGAAAGACATAATTAATTAAAAATGGCGTTGAGGAGGGAACAGGAAGCGCTCCGTGTATGAATTTAAATAGGAACGTCAGCAGCAATAAACGTGCTGACCGCATCGGGTCTTCCTCAGGACTTGTGCCATTTACAAGTCAAAGCAAATGGGTTAATTACATCGAGTCCTGATTCTTCAAGCTTAAACGTGCAAGAGAATAAACGAACCGGGTACAAACTATAAACTATAAAGTAAATAAATGCTGCAAATATTAGCCTACACGGGTTGTCTAACGTTTCAGCACATTTTCATCAAAATTTCAATCATATATGAATACCACGTAATTTAAATCACAAACCAAATCTAAAAATTACGATTTCTCGAGTATATCGGAGAACAATTCTGTTAGTAAACCAAAAATAAAGATCATGTACGTTTTCTTTTCAGTTTTATTTTAATTACGATAATTTATTCGAAAAAGCGACAAATTAACATAGCTAGTTTTTAACAACATAACCTCAAACTTATTATATAAAACAATTGATCTTTTACTATAACTACAAATATAAATTTGTACACTCGCATCACGCGACACGAAAAATCTGATGACAACCGCCCCAAAACCGATAGCGGTCATGGTTTCTTCTTCTTTCTCCCCTTCCCAGATTTAGACTACTCCGAAAACGTAAATATCTGTTATTTAAAATTTGCTACCTTGACTTAAGGATCTTTTTCGTATTTGAACAAATTTGCGGTTGTTTTCCCTTCTTTTTGCCGATAGCAATCAATGTGTTTTGTTTTAAATACCCTTTCTTTGCACATCCCTACATCGAGGAATTATTAAAGTCTATATAAAACTGTCCTCTTGCTCATGTGTTTCTAGCAAACTACAGGAACAATACCAATGAAACTCGCACAAGTATTTCCTGCACGCTACGCCACAAAGTAAATCATAGTACAGTGCATGTGTTTAAAAGTAACTACCTTATTTAAACGGATTTGTTATCCTTTGAATAATGTATCGTGTATAATGCAGTCATGTTAAGAGTAGAAGAAAGAATTGTTTCAATAGTTTAGTATGTAAATAGTTTCTGTTATTGTGAGTCTAAAGTCTTTTTTCATTGGCTGAGTAGGTTTAAAGTTCCTTTGGATGTAAGACTGCAGTTTCTGTTTTACTGATAGTAGCTATGACGTGTGTGTGTGTGTGTGTGTGTGTGTGTGTGTGTGTGTGTGTGTGTGTGTGTGTGTGTGTGTGTGTGTGTGCGTGTGTGTGTGTGTGTGTGTGTGTGTGTGAATTTCAAACTTCAATAATTTAGCTAAAAATATGCATAACACACATTTTAATCTCATTTTAAAGAAGAAAGATGGACGTTTGTGCCAATACCTTCGCTAGACGTTGCTAACTGAATCCATTGACTTTCCGAATTCTTATTCTACACGTGTTATAAACAGAATCACATCCCAAAGACTAATTAACTGTTCTGTGTGAACCGAAATACTATCACTGATGTTCTCAATAAAATAACTGCAGTGTCCGATATTGGCCACGGGTGTGCTCACAGATTTTTTTTGTTTAAACGTCCGACTATTGTGCACACTTGGGCTAATACAGTCGATAGGATGATTTATAGCGTATGAAAATGCCAAGCCCTCGCCGGGAATCGAACCCGGGTCCTCGGGGTGAAAGCCTAGTACGCTATCAACTAGGCCACCGAAAAGGCTCCCACAGATTTAATGGCTGTCTGAAAGTCTGTCAATTATCAGGATACAAGCTTGAAGTTTGTGTGGCTGCCGATGTGCTACAGGTTTATTGGCTGTCAAAACCTACAATGCCACTAAATTTTAATTTAGTTGTCTGTGGGTTTTTAAAACAGCAGCTTCTGTAGCTGCACAAAGCGCACAGTTCAACGGTTATTAGTGGACATTAAGCTTGCAGTTCCAATTGCTGGACTCACAAATTTAATTAAACCCACAGATGCAAGCTTGCAATTCTGTGATTGTCAGTGTGCCACAGGTTTACTAACTGTAACTGCATCTCGATACGAGTTTCACTTAGCTGTGGCTCTATAAGAGTGTGGTTTCTGTAGCTGCACAAAGCGCACAGTTCAACGGTTATGAGTGGACATTAAGCTTGCAGTTCCAATTGCTGGACTCACAAATTTAATTAAACCCACAGATGCAAGCTTGCAATTCTGTGATTGTCAGTGTGCCACAGGTTTACTAACTGTAACTGCATCTCGATACGAGTTTCACTTAGCTGTGGCTCTATAAGAGTGTGGTTTCTGTAGCTGCACAAAGCGCACAGTTCAACGGTTATGAGTGGACATTAAGCTTGCAGTTCCAATTGCTGGACTCACAAATTTAATTAAACCCACAGATGCAAGCTTGCAATTCTGTGATTGTCAGTGTGCCACAGGTTTACTAACTGTAACTGCATCTCGATACGAGTTTCACTTAGCTGTGGCTCTATAAGAGTGTGGTTTCTGTAGCTGTAAAAAAACACGGAGTTCAATGGTTGCACGTAATTAACAAGCAGTTTTCGTATGAAAGTTAGCACCTTTTTTGAGGTATCTATAGGACCATGATGGAAAACTGCACTGTAGCTTGTCGAAGAATATATAAGGCTTACATCAGTATAAAAAAAGTTTCATTCTTATAACATTTTTCCTAATACAAATAAATTAATGGAAATATCTTATTTAAAACCATAACATTAGATGGCTTTGAAACCTTTTCTCGTGTTATTCAACTACTGATTCGCTGATCTAAAAATGTACGATCAAAACGTCTAAGAAAGAGACATTAAGGGAGAAAATAAAATCAGCTGTTTTGTTCTGAGGCAACAGCTGATTGCTCGGTTAACTTCGACTACAGCTGTGAATCTCATTCTCAACAAACAATGCTTAAGTTAAAACCAACACGTTACTATTACTTTGGTTGTAACGTACTACAACAGGTGACGAAATATGGGTTTACGGATATGACGTCGAAACTAAGGCTCAATCATCCCAGTGGAGGCATTCTGGCTCGCCAAGACCGAAAAAGGCTCGACAAGTGCGGTCGAACGTGAAGGATATGCTCACTGTGTTCTTCGATATTAATGGCATAGTGCATCATGAATTCCTGCCACCAGATGAAACGGTCAATAAGGAGTATTACCTACAAGTTCAATGCCGTTTGCGTGAAGCAATCCGAAAAAAACGCCCGGATCTGTGGAAAAACAATTCATAGCTTTTGTACCACGATAATGCACCAGCTCACACTTCATTGCTTGTCCGTGAATTTTTGGCCAAAAACAGTACTGTAACGATGCCTCAGCCTCCATATTCGCCAGACATGACTCCGTGTGACTTTTTCCTATTTCCAAAAAAAAAGAGAACCTTAAAGGGCCGTCGTTTTACAGCCGTAGATGACATTAAAAGCGCATCGCTGAAAGAACTAAAGGCTATATCAAAGATCGAGTTTGAGAAGTGTTTCGAGGATTGGAAGAAGCGCTGGCACAAGTGCATAATCTCCAATGGGGACTATTTTGAAGGCGACAACATCAATGTAGAAGAATAAATAAATATTTTGTTAAAAAATTAAAATTCTCGTTACTTTCTGAACACACCTCGTATGTTCTGAAACAAACGTTTGTTGAGAAATTGCAGCAACACACGTTTGACTTCTCCTTGCAATTCGGGAATGGTGTGAGGATGCAGTTTGACTTCTCCTTGCAATTCGGGAATGGTGTGAGGATGCAGTTTGACTTATCCTTGCAATTCAGGAATGGTGTGAGGATGTTTGACTTCTCCTTGCAATTCAGGAATGGTGTGAGGATGTTTGACTTCTCCTTGCAATTCGGGAATGGTGTGAGGATGCAGTTTGATTTCTCCTTGCAATTCGGGAATGGTGTGAGGATGCAGTTTGATTTCTCCTTGCAATTCGGGAATGGTGTGAGGATGCAGTTTGACTTCTCCTTGCAATTCAGGAATGGTGTGAGGATGTTTGACTTCTCCTTGCAATTCGGGAATGGTGTGAGGATGAGTTTTGTAAGCAGCATCCCAAAATGAAAAAAATCAGTTGGCTATAAAACACAGGATCAGACGGGCGTGGTACAGCATGCCCCAACGTGGTACGTTTTGGTGCATCTGCACACTACCGTTAGTTCTACAGTTTTTTAATAATTCATAGAAGTGCGTCTCCATAAGGAAGTGTCGCTTCTTGAACACACTATACCGAACACAAATACCACAAACAGACCTAATACATTTCAGCGAGGAACTCTCACAGCTGATAAGAGAGACAGATTGGTTTTTAATGCGTCAATAATCCCCGGAGAACATCAGAAACATTTTATAGTAACTTCTGAAGTTAGGCTAACTATTGAACTGTATTAGACACAACACCTAACTAACATCTGATCCGATAACTTGCACAATACAATATCAGATTGTATAACCTTCATTAATTCATACTGTTTAACTATGGTACTGGGTTAAATGTTAAACCGCTAGGAAAAAAATTTTAAGAAGACATTGTTCTACATTATAAAACTGGCTGAACAAAGAATATAAACAGTTTCTATTTTGTAGTACTTTATATCTCCTTTAATCTTTATTTATTCTCATTCTCCCCCATTCCATATTAGAAACAGAAATTTGTAGCATTTGTTCCTTAGAAGATAAATAACCAATACAACTTTAGTTAATGAAATTGAAAGGATAAAATAACTGCCTTACATCCCGAGGACCCGAGTTCGATTCCAGGTCAGGGCTTGGCATTTTCATACGCTATAAATCATCCCATCGTCTGCATTAGCCCAAGTGTGCA
Organism: Callitettix versicolor; assembly: GCA_022606455.1. Taxonomy (NCBI): domain Eukaryota; kingdom Metazoa; phylum Arthropoda; class Insecta; order Hemiptera; family Cercopidae; genus Callitettix; species Callitettix versicolor. The sequence goes on along the minus strand of CM040190.1, from coordinate 108,246,448 downwards.
CACTAGTCGGACGTTAAACAAAACTGCCTTACACAATGTATTTCTTGTTTTTAAAAATTTGGTAATTTCACATTTCACAAAACAGAGCAAACATGCGATTTTTATAAAATTTGATTGCATGTTTGAAACTTACTAGTATTTCGATTTTCAAAAACAAAATATTTTAATCCGTTTTTGGCAAAGAAAAACTAAGAAACAAAATATTTCGAGATCCAATCTAACGATTATGATAAAATTTTTCTCAGGTATAGTACCCAAACAAAACGTGTTTTGTACTTATGATCTACATTTGTTCAAAAGTTGTTCTTTTTATTAAAAAAAAGTACCGATATATGGTCAAATCAAACCCACACGTCAAAATTTTATCAAAATCAGTCGTTTAGGTGCACTGGCACTGAATATAAACGTACTATAATGATAACCCTTATTACAGACATGTGAGCGCTCGCTGCTGGTAGCATCTGGTGGCAAAGTGTTCAACTACAATTAAACTTATAATATAGTACTGTCCATTTTACCAAACGTCTCGACCCCTGTTCTTGTAGCTAGCAGCGTTCGTAACGGCGGACAGTGCACTTACTTGGACTTTAGCCTCTGATATCGAACACACTTTTTATAATGGTGCCTGTACTCATACAGACATCCAAGTTAAAACTACTTTTTTGAATTCAGTTTACGTACTAGAAATCAGAATCAATTTCTTATTTCATCAAAAATTCATTTTTGATCCATGCACATCAAAATCGATTTTTACAACCACAACAGACTTCTGTTTTGAAAATATAATAATCGCGGCACGCGGCTATCTCACAGACGTGATGGAAGCAAATTTCTTAAACAATTTTTTTTCTTTTTCTTATTCTTATTTGAAATTCTGATACCCCTTTTTTGAAAATCCGATTTCAACATCATAATCAGCATCAAAATCTGCATATATCAGCATTTTAAAAGTTCAAATTACATAGAAATAACAAAATTAAACTTGACCTCTGTCAAAACATTTCTTAATTTCAACGATTTTGAAAATTCTCAATGGTAACTTATGCAGTTTTTAAGACTGATTACGAACGAAACTGGTGGAATCTAATTTTAAAAAACATTTGTAACAAAAAAATTAAACTTCTAAAGATTAGGATTAGTTTCTTATTGTCTAGCAATTTATTATCAAAATCATGTCTTATGAAGATTCAAAATGACCACCATTTTGAAATTATTAATCTAATTTTACCGGTTAACTAACTTGCCCAGGTTATTACCAAAATAGTGACACTTTACTGAAACTAACTCACGCTACAAAGTTGTAAATTTAATTTCTATCAAACGTTTCTAGTTCTGCCATCATTTCGATAAGGCTTCTGTTATTAGATGCGAGTGACGTCACAGAGCCGAAACAGAACTGGGTTAACAAGTTGTTTTTCGTTTTTCACAAAGGAAGCTCTCCGCAAAACTGAATTCAATTTGCGCGTCCCTTGAGAACGGCACTCTGGCACTCTTTCCCCGAGCTCCTGCGGAAACTGAAGTGCTCGCGAATCACACAAGCACAGCAGTTTCATCGAGATCGGATTTTACCGGGTACTAAGAAAGATCCAGTCATCTGGAAAACGTTGTTCCATGTTTTTACAAACGTAGAGGAATATATAACAAAAGGAAATTGTTAGAAACCCGTATCGAAGTTAAATATACCGTACAAAATAAATAGAGGTACAAAAAAGCACTCGTATTCGGTAACTTCCCCAAGCTCAAAGGGAGTCCCCAAGTTTTTATGTTAAGAACAAAATTTCAGTTTGGTAATCGAGATGATTTTTTTTAAAACTTATTTCGAAACTTACTTCGATTTATTAAATGAACGTTCGACGCTGGACATTGCAATTGCTAATCTTTTAAAACTACGGAAAGGAACTGAAAACTCGAAACCCCAAACGCCGTAACTTCTCGAAAGTGGTTCATTAGATTTTTCTACAAACATTTAAAAACAATGATTAAATTGACCGATGTTATGTGCAAGTCTAAAAACCTGTAAGCTCATATCTCGGAACCATCTTTTATAAGTTTTCAAAAGCCTTTTTTTCAACCTTTCTCGGTAAAAAAAGCCGATTTTGAAAAAAATTAACCTAATTTTTTTCACTAGCTCTCCCGAACCGCGATGCTTTAGGACTACGGCTACTTTATCCGTTTTGTTTCACTATTTTATCAGTTTCACTGTCAAACGGATACCTGTGGACTACATTTGAACAAAATTTGATTAAAATCGTTAGGACAGATTGTGAGAAAATACGATTTTTAACAGTTTTTGGTAAGGAAAGGCTTTAAAAAAAATGGTCACAAGTTATTAAAATTACAAACAATGCAAAATTCTATCAAAACTGGTCAAAGCTCGTGTTTGCGTTTTCAAGAATTCTAAACTTCGGCTGCATGTTTTAGTTGTACAAAAGACCGCTAGATAGCAGCACACAGCAACACACTACGGCACGTAACTTAGTGTCCTGGTACCCTGTTATTAAGGATCCGTAAAAACACAACTACAATCTTTTACACCGTGGCCTTGGAAGAACCCACCAATTGTAGTTCTTACAACAGAGAATCAAGCGAGCGGGGACAGTGTGACGATGAGCTGTCGCTTCCTCATTCACGGCCGCACTTAACATTGTTTCTTTGTTATCTTGGGCGGGATAATTCGATGCAGATGTAATCTACCTTTGGCTAAGAATATTAATTACGAAAAACACAACATTCGTGTCTATAAAGAGCTCTCCTGTTTCAGAAAAGTTTACGCCACTATACAAATGGATGGAGCGAGAGCTTTGACAGAGCAGTTACTGTTCAGTTACTTTTGTTCAGGCACTGGACAAAAGGTCCAGGTTTTTGGACGTTTTTTTACTACAGAAGCGCAGCGCAACTCAAATTATTTCTATTTTAACTACAGTAGACAAGTGTGTATGATAGGTACTAATAATCGCTGTTGGGAACGAATTTTAGAAAATAAAATACAAACTATAACAATATTTATTTCTGAATAAAAATCGAAAAATGAACTTTGACCGACGTAAATATTTTGATTTTAAATGGCCGAAATGCGAAACGTATTTTGCTGGGTAATTAGTCCGAAGGTTTGAGTGAAATAGAACCAAAATTGCTAAAGCGCGCGCGCACACACACACACACACACACACACACACACGTGTCAGAAATCAAATCATGATCTCGATTTCGGTTTTGTTCCCTTACTACTGTGTTCTCTCTTAACAGGTACACGGTTTATATCTAAAGAGGGCCTTAAAACGGATCCTACCGGACGTTAAAAATCGATTGCTTTGTCTACTCCAACTTTCACCATTCAAATATTGGTAAAAATAAAAACAGAAATAAATTACGTTGACGTTACAAATTAAATCAATAACCAAGGACATTATAATTTCGACAACTAATTTCCAAAAATGCGACATTTTGAGCGTCTTCGTGGTACAGATCCTGACCAGTAGATCACTTTTTGAGGGCGTCGATTTTAGTAATAGCTTCGACAAGTTTGTTACCAAGCAAAAACCTGTTCAACTAATGGCAGACATTTTAAATCTCAATCTGTCAACATAAATCAGTACTTTAAACTTTAAAAAACGAAAATCTACCCAATATTCAGAATTCATTTTCGTATTTTCAATGTAAGCTATCGTAATTTGAAAATTTAAACTGTTAACTTTTTTCCCCATCAGGACAGTCGGCGAGACACTTGCGTGCCGTGTTACACAATCGCGCCACACTTTAATCTGTACAATAATCTTGTGTAGCCTATTCGCAGCTGCTGTTGGAGTTGATGAATGAAAACCAAAAACAAGCAAACCTCACGGAAACAAACATTGAGTAGACCAGCTGTGAGGTGGAGGTGGCGGTGGGGTGGGGAGAAGGATTGGCGTAGATCAGGGACGTGGGAGTGGAGGCGTCTATTTGTGGTGAACACCTGGCGGAACGCTCCGGCAGTCAAACATTGACCGTATGGGATCCCAACTTGCCAAACATTACTGGGCGAAGTCATATATAGTATTTGCTCACTATATTTTACACCTATATGGTAAGATTTCGTAGATCTTGAGATTTACGAAATTATCATTTTAAAATCATTTAGTTCAAAAATATTTTTTGTATTTAGATGACTGTGGGTTTATTGCACATTGCTGAACACTCAACCAAATGACCGATTTTTATGAAATTTGCCATGGGACCAAAGATTTCTTAAAAAAAATTTCTATTGAATCCATTACGACAAAACTCAGACCCTAGTCACCTAAGTATTTTTTGAGGGGGTCGTTAAAAATGTGTGTGTGTGTGTGTGTGTGTGTGTGTGTGTGTGTGTGTGTGTGTGTGTGTGTGTGTGTGTGTTATTACTCACGTTTGCAATTTTGATCCGTTTTGATTCAAACTTAGTACAATATCGATTTTGTTAATAGTTTACACAAGTTCGATACCCAGAAAAATCTGTAGAAAAGTTTCAAAATGGCGGCCACGTTGAATCTTTCAAAAAATGCATAATACCATTGTCTTAAATGTGTGTGAAAATCTGATTTCTAACATCATAATCAGCGTTAAACATGGAATTAGGAAATTGAATTTTAAGAGATCGGAGTTTATTTTCTTATTTCCAAAGTTTTTTTTTTAATTTTAAAAGCCGCCTCGGTGGCCTCGTTGATAGCGCACTAGGCTTTCACCCCGAGAACCCGGGTTCGATTCCCGGCCAGGGCTTGGCATTTTCATACGCTTAAATCATCCCATCGTTTGCATTAGCCCAAGTGTGCACAATAGTCGGACGTTACTACATGCAGATTTCATGCTGACTATGAGGGTGAAATCAAAATTTCAAAAAAATTAGTAATATACAGAAATTGTTTTGGAAATTCGCTTTTATAATGTCAGCGAGACAAATACGGGCAGCTACTACCTGAACGCTTTTTTGGTCTAACTACTGCTAAAAATAAGATTTTCTTAAAATAGGATCTAATAATTTTAATAAAACTTTTCTGAATATTTAGTTAATAATTGCTAAAACAAAAGATAAAAATTGCTACAGACTTAAAAAAACTCTCTTAGAAAGTCCTGAAAAATCAGTTTATTTGTTTTTGCCGATAGCCTATATAGGCTAATAAAGCTTCATAACTGAAGAGAATGGAGTAATCTCAAATAAAAGAATTTACGGCTAGGAAATCCCAACCTTTCTGCCTATTTAACCGGTAACCATAATATTTACGAAAAATGGCACTGGACCAACTTTATTGGAAATTTTATGCTCTTTCTTCACCAACCGGTCAAAACTATGATAGGTTTTGCCGTTCAACCAGCATTACACGAAATAACCAGCAACTACACTTTCAACATTGAATGAAAGCCAGCCATCTTGAAACGAAAGCGAATGGAAAACATCTTACACATACATCTTCCGTGCTGTATACAAGATACATTCATACCAAATTTCAAAAACAATCGGACAATGCGTACACCGTCATCGTTAAATAAAGGCCGCCATCTTGAAACAGAAGTAAATAAGAAAAAATAATGTTATACATATGTCATTTGAGTTTTACATGAGATACCTTCGTATCAAATTTCAAAACAAACGGGTCAGTGTGTTTGGCTAAAATTGTGTAACTCGTTATTGTAAATGAGGTCGCCATCTTGAAACGGAAGTGGATAGGAAAATGTCGTACACATATATCGTTCGGGCTTTACACAAGGTAACTCCGTACCAAATTTCAAAACAATCGGTCAATGCGTTCGGTCAAAACTGCGCAACAAAAAATCGCAAACCAAATGCAGAACGGTGGAGTCGAAACAAAGGCTATCACAACACGAACCTATATACCAAAATTTCATCGAAATCGGACAATCCGTTTACCTCCAGACGGCAAATTATGGAGAAACCCCGAAAATAGCAAAATCAATCAAAATATAAATATCTACTTTTCACTACCAACATACATGTTTTACTTCATGTATGCATAGAGTCTGTTACAATTAATTGTCGATCAATATTATATTACAGTTACACAAACAGTTATGGAAGGGTTGTTCTGGGGGGGGGACAAGTGACTGCAGTACACGTGTCGAGCACGGGTACACGAGCGTAATGTAGATCTGCAGAGTGACGTCACAGTTCTGCATCTGATTGTTAGGGAAACTTTTGTGTTCTGCAATCGCGACACAAATTCTACCTTTATAGATCTTAATTTAATGTCACTCACAATTATTTATTACAAATAAATTTATTTTTTAAGTAAATGATACAAAACTAACACAAACTTTCTCCCATTCAATTGTTTCTCTCCCTCACGAAAGTCTGTAAAAAATCGAAATAATTTCTAAAATGTTCATTACGCTTTGGAGTTTTAGAAAAACTTTGGGAAAACGTGAAAGATTATATAACAAGTCGGACAAGTTCGGGAATAGCCTAAATGGAAAACAAACCCGACCAAAAAAAAAACAAAATAACCAACATTTTTCCAATTTTGCTTTACTAACTCTCTAACCGTATTTGTTAAATACTCTATAGCAAGCCTTGTATTTTGTTTGCATATTTATGGAATATATTGGAACAAAAATCGATAGAGCTGATTTAAAAAAAATCATTTTTAGTTTTTTTAGAGTTACAAAAAGTGGCGACATAAAGACAAATCATCCTTGCATGCCAAATTTGATCAATATCAAGACATCAAACTTATATGTCATACAGCCGGACAGAAGTTCAACAGCTACAGAAATAGAACTACCAACATATTTAGAGTGATTTTTTTAACGATCAACAAAATTCCCTTATAGTTCGTCAGTCGAAACATTATAACAATAATTGAAGCTGGGAAAAAGCATTAGTTTTATACAAAAAATCATTAACGTTAATGAGGCCCCATATCACACTCACATACAATAAACATTATACAGAGTGTTCAGAAACACTGACACATTACACGTTTGCTAATGGGAACGTTTAAAAGTGGGCAGCTTATTATTTACGGAAAACGAAAAAATGCCTCTAATCACATTAACTTCAGATATTTAAAACCATTTTCAAAAATTCGTGATCCTTTATTTTGAAAACATAAAAAGTAAGTTGTTAAACAAACATAGCGTACGAGATACTACCCTAAATCTCGGGTAATTTGAATTCGAGGAATCGTTTGTGTTAAGACCTGCTGTCAGCAGAGTGGGCGAACAGTAGGCCTGCCAACAGCTGTGACGGTGAGAGTCCCCTACGTTCCGTGTAACGTTGTTTTGTTGCGGCGACTTTTTGAACTTGTGTAAAGGTTTTAAGTATTTCAGAACATGCATCAAAATTTGTTTTAAGCTTTAGAAAAATGCTGCAATTTTATATGTTCATCGCGTGCTCGTGGAAGCATGGTGACAATGCAGTGAGTCAGTGGTACGTTTGTACCCAGGATGGATGAACGTTTGCCGATGATGACGAGTGTTCAGGACGACCATCGACACAAGCACAACACCGGAGAACATCGCGAAAGTACGAGAAGCTATTGTTGCAGATCAATCCGTGATGTTTCGTGCGATCTCAGGCATGAGATGCATTGCTGCAACATCCGTACCGAGGCTGCTGGGCAGTGACCAGAAAGATCATCGCGTGCTCGTGGAAGCATGGTGACAATGCAGTGAGTCAGTGGTACGTTTGTACCCAGGATGGATGAACGTTTGCCGATGATGACGAGTGTTCAGGACGACCATCGACACAAGCACAACACCGGAGAACATCGCGAAAGTACGAGAAGCTATTGTTGCAGATCAATCCGTGATGTTTCGTGCGATCTCAGGCATGAGATGCATTGCTGCAACATCCGTACCGAGGCTGCTGGGCAGTGACCAGAAAGATCATCGCGTAGCTGTGCAAGTTGTGTCCAAAATAAAGTTGAAATTAAAAGGCCGTCGTTTTGACGAAATTAAGGAGATCCTGACAGAACTGCAGGACATGCTTCGAACACTTATACTTGCAGACTTCCAGGAATGCTGGGATCGCTGTACCCATGCCCAAGGGTGGAAACTAGGAGTTATGGTAAGCAATTTCATTTTAATGGAAAATTTCCCCCAACATTTGGGTAGCACTTAGAAACAAAATAACTCAAATTTTGTATATACACGCACACTTCTGCTGGCTGAACAAAATTTTGTAAATATATCCGGTAGAACGAAAGAACATTTTCGGAACATTTCGTTTTGATTACAACACTGGCCACAATTCTAAAATAAATTCTGTATTAGGAACTATTGGAAGAGAAACAATAAGATAGCAAGTGGGCGGAAACAAAGGGAATCGTTTGAGGAAATGGAGTTTATCGCGCATGCCCAGTTTCGTCCGTTAATCATCAACTTATCTCCGTGCGCCAAGAGTAACAAAACCCATCTATAACTTCTACAGTATATAGCGCTTTGTACTTAGTACTTACAAATTAACTGTATCGATCCATTTATCATCCGATTATATAAACTTAACCGTTGCTGGGGATTTCAATTCATGAACTCGATAGTTATTCTTCGGAATTCAAGTGCATAGTCTACTAACGGATTTTTATTACATATGCCTGACTTTGTTTCGTTGTTACAAGAAAAATAATGTAACTAATGTACTTACACGGTTACTATATCTTGAACAATACATACTTTTTTTAGAGTAATTTGTTTAAAAAAAACCAGTTTTTTGTAATATTTTTTCGCCGTTGAACTTTGTGATTTTAACAGGTCGAAAGTTTTCAGGATAAAAAATTCTTTTGCAGAGATTGTGCTTTTAATGTGCTGAATATAACTGAAATTTTGCAAATTTTTATTTTTATCAGTTGATTTATAAAATGATCAACCTATAAGAAAATTAAAGAAGAACCAATAGTTTGTAGATGAATAAGAACAACAAAAAATAGGTTGTTTAAAAAAAGGCGACAGTGGCATGGCTGCCGACAGAAATGACTACTTATCACGGGTTATGGCTATATATTTTACACCACAAAATAAAATTTATAGTCGATTTTCAAAATCATGAGTACGTTCGTTTCAGTTTAATGTATTTTTAAATACAATATTATATGATTTTATGGTTTTTTGCCAAGACGTAGATTTTTGCTACTCGACACTAGAATAGGCTATAACTGACCATGGGAGAAGCACGAAGTCCCAAATGTATTCCTGCTACACTTAAAATCTGACCCTGTGACTTATTAATTGTCATTGTAAATGCCAACTTCAATGGAAACTGCAATATTTTAATTTGGAAAGGCAGGTTGTTTGGAATTATAAGATTGTTTAAATTAAAATCATTGCAAATGTAAGCTTATAAGCAATAATTTTATAATAAATAATAACAGGGATTCAGATTTTTAAAACGGGAATACATCTATGTCCATCTCAGGTACCTAAACCATGTTTATTTTAAATTTCATCTCAATCGGTCCAGTAGTTACTGTGTGATTGAATAACAAACAAAAACACACACATAAAATCTCAAATTTAAAATATTATATTAAGAAGTATAAAATATTATTAAAACGTCACTGTTGTAGTCTACAGTTAACACATATCACAAAACTGAATACTAAATAATTCAGTTGCACTGGGTAAGTAGTATAATGGCATTTAAATGTTTATTACTTACACCTACCAATATATAATAAACGTATAAAACGTCACTGTTACACAGTTAACACTTGACATAAAACTAAATAATTAAGTTGGACTGGGTTAGTAATATAATGGAGCGAACATACAAGTTTTCATTTCAAAAATACATTTTAAAACAAATATATATATATATAAGAGCCTGATGCGTGACGGCAAACTGATTTTTTCCGTGCAAAACATACATTCATACCCCGCCATAAGAAGTATTCACTTCAATAATAACAAAAAGAAGACGAAGGAAGTCATCAATTAGGAAGTCATTGTGAATTCTGATTACTGGTCTGATCTGTACACTTGTAGAGAGAAGTTGAACATTTTAAAGAAAGGAAATAATTAACACATCAGTCAAACAAATTACTAAACCAATCTGAGACTGCATTACAACATCCATTTATGGTTAAACCGAACTCAAGTTTTCAGAAAATAACAAAACATCTGATAACATAATTGTGTGATAACAGCTTCAAAAATGTGGTGAGTGATACTTCTTAATACCAAATTCAAAATTCCATCCTCGAGGACATAGTTAATCGACAACTTTTATTTTCAGTGAAAACTGACGGACTGTTTCAAGAAGAACCTAAATTTAAATTCATCATTTTTGTTGTTAAATCATCTCAGATCTTCCACCCCGCATTGAAATGTCAGCATGTTTAGAATTTATTTTAACAAGGTTAAGTGAGGCACAAACTGAACGTTGGACCCGAAATTTGTTGCATTATAAAATAAAATAAATAAATCAATAACTTTGTAAATCACACCCCCTCCTATCCTACATACAATATATCTGTTTATACATTCCTTACGTGCTGCTGCTAACAGTCGAACATGGCGTAGACAAATTTGGGCCGATCTTGTTGGAACTTACCTGAAACAGAGAAATTAATAAATTAAAATAAATTTGTAACAGCTTACAAGTAACTTATCAAGTAAAATAAATAAGTCTGTAACACGAATACAATTTAAAAGTTGACTAGAGCTACATCATTTTTACAAAAGAAAATTCAGGATTTTTTATAGTTGATTAGTTGATCTTGTTTTTTTCTTAACTATACGAAGTATAAAGAAAGTATGGAGACTGCGAAGAAAATCGATCTTAAGATTTTGGTGGATACACTTTCAGTTCCTATAACTCCAAAAAAGTCGTTTTTACTCTTTTTGCACATTGCTGGAGACGTGGATACTGAACTATTTTTAAATTAAAAACAAAATTGTTTGTAATTATTCAAAAAATTGTTTAGAATTTTCACACAAAAATTCTCAGGAGGTTCGGGAGATGTCGAAACAAAAACCTAGAAAATGTGTGTCATTTATCAAACCAAATTTATCAGATTTTAGTAAAATAGCCCGTTTAGGTATCTTCTGTCGAAATTTAGCGTGTAAATCCATCCCCCCCCCAATTTATGGACTATGTTTTTAATTTTATTTTTTTTAATTACAAAAAAATATTTAAATAGGATTTTTTCAAAATTGGTCGTTGATCAAATGTAGTCTATAAGTGTTTACACATCATGCAGGAATTGGTTTAGTCGTTAAAACCTCCGAAACCGGCAACTGAAAAATATCTGAAAAAGTTTTTATAACAACTTCAGGGTATTTGAATTATAACACTGACATCCTTCGTGTTTCTTTTGATTTTCTGTATACTTTGGGGACCGTAAAGTTCTGTTATTTCGAATTTGTTTCACTGTTTTAAGTTACGAATCTTCATTTCTGACAAAACACCGAATGCACAGATTTTCCAGTTGCGTATGTTACGCAACCATGTTTGGCCACACGCGTTACCCGATTGTTTTAATATTTGGTAAGAAGGTACATTTCATAAATTCCACAAGTAAGATGTTTCTTATTCCCTTCCGTTTCAAGATGGCGGCCTCTAATTTACAATAACGAATTTACGTCGTTTTAGCCAAAAAACTGTTTTAAAATTTGGTTAGAAGATATCTTTGTATAAAGCCAAAATAACGTATGCGTAACACTTGTTCCTATTTATTTCCTTTTCAAAATGGCTGCCTCTAATTTAACGGTGATGTGTGTACGCAATGGCTGACCGTTTTGAAATTTGTAAGAAGGTACCTTGTACAAAGCCCGAAAGTTGTATACTTCCGTTTCAAGATGGCAACCTCTAATGTAAAATAGCCAACCAACTGTTTTGAAAATTGGTACGAAAGTACTTTGTATAAATCCCAAAAGACTTAAGTGCAGTTGCTCGTTACTTCCTATAATACTGGCTGAACGGCAAAACCATCATATTTTTTACAGCTTCGAGGAGACAGAGCATACAATTTCCAATAAAGCTGGTCACGTAACATTTTCTGGCGGGCGTTGTCGCGTAGGGGGCTATACTAATCAAGAACATAAAAGAAAATTGATCTTACTGTTGCATACACAGTAAGACAAATGTCCAGCTATATGTTCGGCCATGTTAGAAGGTAGTGTGACAAGGAACAGTTAGGGAGTGAAAAAGACCAAGTCGGATCTAACTATACCCAGACACGCCAGTCGGGCTTGTTACAAAGTTCTGTTCAGAAATCATTTAACGTTTAGAACAACTACAAACAATTTTATACTTTGTATACCTCTAGGACTGGTATAAAAATAACTGATAAAATATTATAATTAATAAGCGAATACCAGTTTTCAATTCTTTTATTATGACGATCCACAGTTTTTAACAGTTATTGGTTGGTTAACTGTGAGTTTCGGAACTGTTATTTCCAAACATAAGATTGTAAAGTGAACGATTTCACTACAAGATTTCAAAATGAACGATTGAAGAAAAATGAAAACAATTATGAAATGAGTACATATTATAGTCTGGCCCACGGAAGAAAACAACTGAGTTTAGGACGTTATAACGTTCCAATCGTCATTGTACAGAAATGCCGGATACCGCCACATTAAAGCGTGTTCTTTTGTCTATTGACATAGTATGTCAATGTCCCACGGAAGAAAACAACTGAGTTTAGGACGTTATAACGTTCCAATCGGTCATTGTACAGAAATGCCGGATACCGCCACATTAAAGCGTGTTCTTTTGTCTATTGACATAGTATGTCAATGTCTCTGCCAAATTTGAACTACCTTTGACAAAAATCGAAATTGAGGTAAATTTCTTGTAAATACCGTTGAAAAATTACAGATATCTGTTAAAGAATTATTTCAATAAAGTTGCTGGCAACAAAATGAACATAAAAAAATTACCGTATTTTCAATGTTTTGTCAGAAGTAATTCAAAATCGACAGAAACATTAACATAACATACTTGGACAGCATTGTTGTGGACTAAAACCTGACGAAGTTATGAACCTTCGAAGTAGCTAGCAGTAAAAACCCTGTGTGGAAATCGTTTTTTTTCCGGTAAATTTCTCGAAATATAAAATCGACGTTTGTTAATATATTAACAGAATTAACGTAGATTTGTAGACAAAAGTACACGCTTTAATTTGGTGTGTCTGAAATTTATTTAAAATAACCAATTGGGCATTATAATGTCCTAAATTCAAGTGTTTTTTCATGGGCCAGACTAGAAGGTTTGACATTGGAAATAATAATTTCAAAACTATAGTAACCAATTAGTAACTATTAAGAATCGAGTACTGCAGTGATATTATTACTTTTTCACTGTTCAAAGTAGCCCCAATGTACAAACTTATCTTGATATTTTATGAATATAAGGACCTGTCCTTTTTCAGGTCCCACTGAGTACGAAAAAGCGACTAAACGGATGAATTTGGATCAAACTTAGTATCTAGTTTTCTGTTTTTAAAACTTTTTTAAAAAAATCTAATTAAATACCTCAAACAAAACCACAAATCCATATTCGAAAATTGAATTTGCTTTCATGAATTTAACATAGCATTTTCACTTACACCAAACAACAGAAAAAATCTGTAACACGTCCTCGTTTTCTATAAAAGTTCACGGTTTCCACCCTCCCCCCCCCCGCTTCTAATAAGTGACCAACACGCTATCGCCTAAAATATAGGTTAGCGGGTAAACCCGACAGATAACATCTCAATTTGTAGAAAATAATGTAATCAGAAACAAAAATGCAGGTTTTTGCAAGTCTGTAATTTCACAGAACTGTATTATCGCTTTACCCCGACCAGAGAAAACTGCTATTACAGCCTTAGATATCAAAAACATTGCCTACAATACGCGAGTTATTTGTACTGTGACGAATTTGTTAGCAATCGCATGCAATTATGTCAGTTTCACTGATTACAAAAATATCACAGATTATAATTTTGTTTATTAATTACTAATGGAGCAAGGCTTGAAATAAGCACCGACTGAAACCACTAGAACAACTTGTGATAGTTTAATAAGGTACGACTATTTTAGCATTTTCAGATCCCCGCTAAATGTGGCTCAAACTTGGTACATAAATCGGTTTTGGACAAGATCGTTATCCAGAAAATGCGTTTAACAGTTTCAAAATGGCGTCCATTTTGAAAAGACTTTAATGCACATTTACGGAGATTCTGTGACCGTGATTAGGATATTGTTACTTTCAGGGGAATTCGTAATTTACATGCAATGATTACATTTCCTAATAAAAAAAAATTTTGCTCACCAATACTGCCCATACATACCTAAACTTATCGATTCACCTTTGTTACTCTCAAGGTCGAATCCTCACAGATAATTGGCGACACTCGATTCCAGGCTCTATCCATCACGGGCTCTCTCGACGGCAGATCAATTTGTCATCGCGTCAATTTCGCAAACAATATTCTATTATGATGACAATAACCCCTGTCCCCCCACTTCACCCCTTCCCATCTACTTTAAGTACGCGCAGCGAGCAGTTTCTTTTAGGTCATTTCAGGATTGAAACCCTTTTTATCCACTAAATCGATCGGTAGTAAAGACTTCGATCAAATTTACCGTAATACCAGCATGTCCGTCCAAACAGCCTTACGTGTATTCTTAATTAATATGCAGAACGCTCAACGACAGCGCTCGTAACCTTATCCGCCACTTTGACCGGTAACCGTAATTTATTTGCACAACATTTTTAGAAAATTTATGCTCTCTCTCCAAAAAGCGGTCAAAATTATGATTGGTTTTGCTTTTCAGCCTATTACAGGACATAACCAGCAACTATACTCTTTAAATGAAAAGCCTCCATCTTGAAACGGAAATAAATGAGAAAAAAATCTTGCACATACCTGTACGTGTTCCGAGACACACACACACACACACACACACACACACACACACACACACACACAGCAACGGATCATCGTACCTTGTACGTAAATTTTCACAAAAAAATCGACCAATGCGTTTGACTAAAACTGCATACTCTCAATATCGATAAATCAGAAGCCGCCATCTTGTAACGGAAGAAATGGGAAAATCTTACACACATATGGGTTTAATACAAGTTACCTTCTTACCAAATTTCGAAACAATCGGTCAATGAGTTTGGCCAGAACTGCGTACACTCATCGTTAATTCAGAGGCCGCCATCTTGAAGTAAATGGAGGAAACTCTTACACTTACATCATTTGGGCTTCGTAACAAATTTCAAAAAAAAGAAAAATATGTGTCGATATGTTTGGCTAAAACTGAGTGCACTCTTTATTGTAAATCAGAGGCCGCCATCTTGAAACGGAAGTGAATAGGAAAAAATCTTACACATAAGTCTTTATAAAGGCATAAAGGCTTTATACTTAAGTACCGAATTTAAAAACAATCGGTCAATACGTTTAACATACAAACCTCGCTCTCTCTGTAGAATAGTTTAAGTGCTGCAGTTTCAAGATCTCAATATTTGCTTTTAATATTAAGAAATTTATATAGGGCCTGTAGGCTGTTTGTTCGGAACTGGCGAACAAGATTAAAATTAGAGACATAAAGTTAAGGACTTATTTGTGCACCAATTACGTCACTCTCGAAAGTATTTTAAATGAACAATCAGCGACTAAAATCTGAAAAGAAAATTGGGCTTTTTGATTTTTCTCGACTGTTTAAAAGCCGGAGCTTTTACGACATTGCCGATTTGCTAAAAATTATTTTTCTTAATTGTTACGGTTTTGCCAACATTAATTCGAAATTATTTTATACGTTTAGTTTTTCGGCTTTTCTGTACATACACACACTGGATGGAAATCCACGAAAAACTCTTTTTTCCACAAGATTACTATTTTCTATACAAACTGCGTACGTCTTAGGATTTCCTTTCCGCCGTATTTATTGGCTTTTTGGTGGCACTAAACAATATCGAGCCGACAGTCATATAGATTTTTTTTTTGTGTTTAACGTCCGACTGTTGTGCACAAAATCGTTTTGGCTAATGCAGACGATGGGATGATTTATAGCGTATGAAAATGCCAAGCCCTGGCCGGGAATCGAACCCGGGTCCTCGGGGTGAAAGCCCGGTACGCTATCAACTAGGCCATCGAGGCGGCTCAGTCATATTACAAGAACCGTAACACCTATCTACAGAAAATGGCGTGAAACTTCAGACAGAATTGTTTTAAACCTTAAATGATTTTCCATTATTTCTACCGATAAAAGAACCGCAAAACAGTTTTGCCGACATTTTGAGAAATCGCGCACATATTTCCATTTTTTGTTAGTTTTTCTACGAACCGGATGTGGGGGATATTAACATCCGGTTTACCTGAGAGCGCGCGTATGAGGCCTACATTTGTTTAAACACCTCTGACCATGAGCGTGTTACCTATTAAAGCACTAACTGCTGTATAATAACAACAGAAATAAAATAATCATTGCACGCAGCTGTCTCGCCTCGCTTATTCCCCCCAAAAATAACAACATCTAATTACATAACAACAATTTTTGTATCTTATATTGTTTTGAAAATATAATTTCAATAGAACTGCTGTTTTAAAATGTTACATTACACTACAAACAGCAAATTAAGAAGGCAGCCTGGTTCACTTTCACACTGATTACGACCTGTGGTACACCTCGAGATGTACTCTCAAATAATATACAGACAGCATCCGTAATTTGTTTGTCAATCTAACCGGTAACCGTAATATTTATGAACAAAATGTTACTTTATTGGAAATTGTATGCTCTTTCTCCGTGAAGCGGCCAATATTGCCATCAGTCGGTAGGCCTCCATTTTGAAACGGAAGTGAATGGGAAAAAATCATACAATACTTCTTTTGGGTCAACAATCGGTCAATGAGTTTGGCCAAAACTGCGTAGCAAACACGCACACTAAATGCCGAACTGTCGCTTTGAAACAGTGACCTCGCTTCGTGCGTTCTAAAAAGAGTAATATACACAAAGTTTGGAATGGTCGCCATTTTTAAACGGTTAAACGAATCATAGGTTGTCCGAAAATCCACTTATATACTTACGTTTTAATGAAATTGGACTAAAATAACGCTAGAGTAACACGAAACACACTTATGTTTTTGATCCTTCAAACGTTTTTTATTAGTCAGGATCGGAGCACATTTCTGGGTCTCAACAAGATGGCCGCTCCAACAAGTCATTTTTCCAATGGAATTTCTCTAAAACCAGAAGTAACGTACTAGTAACAAAAATTCACTTAACACTTGATTATTTGCGCCAAGTTACGTTTAAGTACATGTCTTAAGTAAGCTGTCGAGGAAGGATTATGCAAAGTTAATAGAATGTTAGGGAGGATTACAACAGACGAAATCCTTTATCCTTGGAACAATGCACATTGCTTGCACAATTCTTACACTTGAATCAACGATTTGAAGTGTTTCCCAGTAACCAATGAGCAAGCAGACCGACTCGTGAAGTACTGAAGTTTCCGAAATTTTTTATATCATGAAGTTTACCTTCTTACAAAACAAAGTACTGCGACTGTTTAAAAATCGGTCTTGAGATTTTGATAAAGCGTTTCAGCGAAAAGTATCTGACAGTGGTGGGGCGTGATAAGGCCTAAACTGCCGAACATTGTGTAATACGGATTGCTCTTCGTCAAAAATTGGGAACCATCTGGGATTGAACGCATATTTAACCAAATATAAACTATACCTGAATACAAAAATCAATACAACTAAATTGGGGAACCGAAAACTACAGGACCACTGCCACTCAGCTCATATCGCGTATTGCCCCTCAGGGCTAAACCATAATCGCAAGATGGAGATCAGTGATGGAGTTAAGATGTCTCCACGAGCGCTCGAGCGACAATCCGGAAAATGCTGGTCCGACGTTTTGGTCCCGTATCCGTGGCACACCAGTTTTGGTATTTTCCAGTTATTGTGTTTCGTTTTTGTAATTTGTAGTTTTGATATTGGTAAACTATTTACTTTTGACCGGATATTAGCCTTGAGTGTTCTGTTTTTCTACTATTAGTGTTCTATAATAGCACGAGATATCTAGACCTAAGTATGGGACCGTCAAAAATATATCGTGATTTTTTTAAAGGTACAATAAATGAAAAAAGTGTCTTTTACTTGGACAATTGTGTGTGTGTGTGTGTGTGTGTGTGTGTGTGTGTGTGTGTGTGTGTGTGTGTGTGTGTGTGTGTGTGTGTGTGTGTGTGTGTGTGTGTGTGTGTGTGTGTGTGTGTGTGTGTGTGTGTGTGTGTGTGTGTGTGTGTGTGTGTGTGTGTGTGTGTGTGTGTGTGTGTGTGTGTGTGTGTGTGTGTGTGTGTGTGTGTGTGTGTGTGTGTGTGTGTGTGTGTGTGTGTGTGTGTGTGTGTGTGTGTGTGTGTGTGTGTGTGTGTGTGTGTGTGTGTGTGTGTGTGTGTGTGTGTGTGTGTGGTGTCATCCCTTTTACACATCGTTGATGACTAAACAAAATTATATTTTTCAAGAAATTTAGAATGGTTTATCCATATCTCAGGACTATTCTTATATTTAAAAAAGGTTTTAAATAACTTTCACGAACAAAAAGCTTAGAAATTGCATTTCTTCAAAATCTGCGACGAGTTCGGCTAAATTTCATTGTTATGTATACATAGCTAAACAAAAGTTTACGGCCGCCTCGGTGGCCTAGTGGATAGCGTACTAGGCTTTCACCCCGAGGATCCGGGTTCGATTCCCGGCGAGGGCTTGGCATTTTCATACGCTATAAATCATCCCATCGTCTGCATTAGCCCAAGTGTGCAGAATAGTCGGACGTTAAACACCAAAAAAAATACAAAAGTTTACGTGTTTATTGGTAGCAATCGAAAAAAAGAATGAAGTCCAACTAATTTCTCAAAATGGATTCACCAGAACTCTGCTCAAACGTAGAGTTAAATAAAGATTCTTGACCGAAGAATTTGAAATAGAAGCTATTTACAGTTCAATAAAAACACAAAATCAGTCATTTGTGCCTTTTACTGATTACAATAACCAATTTCTGAGCATAATCTTAAGAAGCAGTTTTTCAAGTTTGTCTCTCCAAACCGGACGTTGTTAGGATCATTCTGTAGTATTTATTTGTAAATCTCTTAACGGGATAAACAAAATCATTTTTGTCTTACATATATAATTTTGAAATGAAAAATAACTTGAGATATTATTTTGTCAATGATTGCCGATACATGTACTTGATAAATTGTTTATAAATAAGCAATATTTAAATAATACACAATCGTGTGGAAAGTTTATTGAAATGGACTCGAGGCGGAATCTGTTCCCCGTAACTAATGACGCAACCGAAATGCAGGAAGTTTGTAAACGAGTTTGCGTCATTTAATTAAGATCGGAACTTTTCGTTTTGAATGGATTCGTTGACACCTGTTCAGGGACGCACCACAAAACTAAATTTTACCTTTTAATATTACATCTACTACGGTGTGCTACCAACGTCCCATCGTTACAACCGTATATAGAAAGTGTGAAAATTAACCCAACCGTCATCAAATTCGTATTTCTAAAAGAATTTCGACATTATGGAATTTGCAGATTCGAACGCTGATTTACAACGGCAAAGTCGGTTTTCTCAAATCGTCACATGGCGGAACGGATATCGCTGGGTATCGAATCAGTCACACTTGTTACATAGCGATTTTTGAATCAAGACGGATCAAAATTTCAAATACTAGAGAGCCCCTCCACATACAATTTATAAAGATCGTCAAACACTTTTTGCAAATGTATAAAATACAATGATTCTTATATATTTGGTCATCATTAGAAACAGTACAGTTCCTTTGCCCTATAAACCCGTTGTGGTATACTACAAGTAGTGGATTGGCCTGAAATACTAAGAGCCAACTGGATTTGCGTTGAGAATTTGTTCGAATCGTTTCAGCAGCGGTTGTTACCACTCATATTCCTTAGGCTACTTCAGATCTTTGCCCATGAATCTTTGAACTTGCTTCACTTCCGCAGAAAGAAGCTCCTGTTGAGCCGAAGATCCTGTCTTTTCCGCTCTGGTGCTTCCACTTTCAGCGGGCCGGTCGAGCAATCTTCATTTCAAGTTCGTTTAAGCCCACGGTGTTCAAATGTTTCTTGAAAACTTTGTGTCAAGTAGCTCCAAAATTTCCCAAAGTTCTCTTACTCAATCCATCTTTCAGTACGAATCTTACTGTTGCTCTGCTGACATGTTCTGGACCAATGAGCGCGTTGTGTTAGTTCGACAGCCTTACTCATATACTCTATAACCAGGTACCCAACACAATTTCACCTGTTTTAGGATTGAGCATCAAAATCTAAAGGTATTTTTAAAATGTAGAATTATATTCTTGTGGGCTTCAAGCTTTGAATTTCTGTCATACCTGTGATTTCCTTATAACATCTTGTTAAGCCCAGTACAGCCCACATTCCTGCTTGCAATACTGTTGCAGGTTATCTCATCTGACTTACCACAGATACTCGCTTTGACTACTTGAGCACTGTGAGATCAATCTGTATACAACATATCACTGTCCGTGGTTAAAGTATACAGCTATTATAGAATCATATAACATATATAGTCTATTCTGTAATCGCTGCTATTATACCATCTCTTTTTGGGATGCTTGTTCGATCAAAGAGAACTTCTTAATCTTCCTCATGTTTCATATTAGATAGTTTCATTCCAAGTAACGTAGCGAGGTCCCAACACTACCCAACCTCTCTGTGAGTTGAGAATGTACTTGAATGTATTTGATTAATAAACGGTCCAACATTGTTACTAACGCTGCGTACGGCGGCACATTGAACACAATCAATACCCGCGTCGCGACGTCTACCCCACTCTCAAGGTCACCTGCATTTCCAACATCTCGGCAGACATCTCAGCGTGTATGTAGAGGCAACATACAGGTGATTAATAAACGGGCCAACATTGTTACTAACGCTGCGTACGGCGGCACATTGAACACAATCAATACCCGCGTCGCGACGTCTACCCCACTCTCAAGGTCACCCGCATTTCCAACATCTCGGCAGACATCTCAGCGTGTATGTAGAGGCAACATACAGGTGATTTATTCATGCGTGCGTGTTGCATTACAGAGCCGTTGAAACAATCGATACTCGCCGCAATCGACCCACCTTCAAGGCCACCAACACTCGAAAATGTTTAAAATCGCTGTACACACAGCTCCAGACGAAACGAATTGTTCGGTTTTGTTTGCCCTACTGGGATCACTTTTTTAATGTGTTAAAAATCGTATTTTCTCAAAATCCGCTATGATGATTTTGATCATATTTCATTCCATTATAGTCCTCAAGTACCTAAACAAAACGTATGGATTACAATATCTAAAAAAATCTTGTTCGGGTGCTACCGAATCAGAAAAATCTGCCTAATTTCTCAGAATATCAGTTACTTTTTGAAGATACATGAATCAAATAAGTAGAAAAAACTCTGACCACCGGTTTGTTATTGGTTTTCCATTATGATGTTTTCGCACCATTGTTGCTACCCCCAAATTTTAACGGTACGTAAATCATATTTCACACACTTTTCTAGATTTAAGTTACTCGTGTTTCGTACAAGTAATACCTGCAGTACGAATTGATGATATAAATGTCGGATCGATACACCCTAAACACTGACAGCTCGACCTTATCAACGCTCGCCAGATAAAGTGTCATTCAATGCTTAATAAAACTAAATACCGACAGGTGATATGTGCAATTTAATTCTTCCAATGGCGTCTAGGTTCGTGAGTTTTGTGTTTACCCATTTGTTTGCACGTAAACAATATCACAGCTGTGTATTAAAACTTGAAGGAAGTTATCCCGATACGTTGCTATATACGAACAACGGCTCCTTATCGGGATCGAACCAATATCCCATGTGGTTCATGTGGATTTGGCTTTACACGTCGCTAATCAAGCAAATGTGTAACGTCAAAGCTGACGTAGACACCAAACTTACGCTCAGTACAACATTGCCGTTTCCAACAAGTATTATCATTTCGCCTCTTTTGGAACGAACGTGTAGGTCTTCCAAACCCCTGACCATCTTTGGCTTCATCAGATCTACTTGAGGGAACACACTGAAGTCCAAGCTGTTTCAATGTAATCCTTTTAAAGCGGACCGGAGAACAAGCGTGGAGGAGGTCTGACAGAGATAGTGAAGAACCGATTCTACGAGGACTGTCAGAAAGTAAGATGTTTTGGTCTACCTAGAGCCGCCATCTTGGTGTCACAACGTTCCTACACTCAGTACGCATCCAGCTGTGGTAGCCTGAGTTCTGTATCACCTTTTCACGATTAAGAAATCCCGAAATTTCCCCCAAATTTCACAGGGTTTGCTGTACGAAATTGTTGTGGATTTTCACAAATTTTGTCGTTGATTTTCATCACCAGTTCATCAGACACAATGACCGCCTGCAAAGGGCGGTCCTCATCGTGAACACTGGTACGGCCATTTTTAATATCATGCACCTTTTGCTTCACTGGGATTTCACTCATTAATCCCTGTTCATATACATTACAAAGTTTGCGATAAATTTCAATAGGGTTGTGTTTTTTCCCCAACAAAACCTAATGACAGAACCCACCTCACAAGTGGCGGGATTTTCTATTGCAGCGCAAAGTTTATCACGTCACAGAGAGCAAAGTAAAGATGATACAGATCTCAGGCTGCCACAGCTGGATGCGTACTGAGTGGAGGAACCTGTGACATCAAGATGGCGGCTCTAGCTCCGTCCACTGCCAAAACGTGTTACTTTCTGACAGCCCTCGTATTTACTGGGATATTCTTCAAAAACTAATCACTAGAAAAATGAACCTATTAACCTATTCCATCGGGCAGTGTTAAGCCCAAATCCTATGATACCATGCGTTCTGTTTAAATATCTCAGCCAAGTTTTAATTTGATTAGCAAATTTATACACACTTTTTATGTTCGATATTTTTCACAGAAAATAATCGTTATTTTCTGTTCAAAAATTTTTGTAACGGGAATGTCATTGTCTTCCGGTGTCATTGTCTTGGGTACCGGACGAGTCTTTCGGGGAACGGTTCATCTGCCCTCTTCTTCTGCTCACCCCTAGGATAACATACCTGTTCATTTTCAATTAATCGTGGATTAAATGATCACGCATCAATAAATCTACCCAGTCCTATTTCCGCTGGCTGGTCAATCTGAAAGCCAACCTACACCAATCCTCACCCAAGTAATTCGAGGTGCGCCGCTTGTCACCCTCAAGTTCCTAGTGATCTGCATCTGCTTTCTCCACTAACACATACATAATAATATATGATTGAACACACGTCTGAGGGCAAAATGTTTAACCCTCAAACCAATTAAGATCGATGGAGTTATCTAACCTAACCAAAATCAGACTCTAACAAACTTAACAGTTTTCATTTCCTGACCTTTAGAAGACTTTTAGAGGGGGGGAAGCTCGTTAAAAAGTTTACATTGGTATCACTCTGATGATCGAAAGTGTAGTCTTAATTCAAATTGGCACAAAAATCGATTTTAGTTGTACCTTGAATAAATTCATTTCCCAGTAAAATAAATTTAAATAATTAGGATTATGACCTATTTTTCCGACTAGTGGTCTATTTACTCACCTCGTAAAGGCTACCGCGATTTCAAAACCTTACGTGCTACCGTCCGAGTACGCGGAAGTGCAGTCCGGACTGTACCGACGTACGAGTCGCATATATCGTTTGGCCAAACCAAATTTTATCGTGTATATTTTAATCGTGTAATTGTGTTTAGTGTTTATGACGACCTTGACAGAGGAATTTGACATTGTGTATTACGACCTGAAGATGAAACAGTAAGGTTTCGAAACCACGGTAGTCTTCATTAGGTGAAATAAACGGAAAAATAGATCATCATCCTAATTATTTAAATATGTGGACCGGTGGCTATGATGCAATAATGAAAACAAGTTTAACCCAATCTTTTATAATAAATTTTACTTTAAACTTCATAATAATTTTTTACATTTTTTGAAAAAGCTATTTCACTATCGTAATCAGCATGAAAATCTGCATAAATTAGCATTTTAACTTTTCAAATTCCTTTTAATTGTTATGTGGATATTTGCTTCCATTTAAGTTGACGAGACACCTTTACGAATGCAGCCAATTGGGTTAGGCACTGTGGAACTATACATAACCCATCATCATCGAAAGATCATTTTCAAAAGATACAGTAGCTCGCATATACCTAAAGTTTGACGAATCTGATCTTAGTTTGGGACTTACCAACTTTAACCTTGATGTGCCGGATAGTACGTTGTGATGAAGGGTGCCTGAAGGACTTACACCGCCATCATAATCAAAACTTTTCTGATATCTAGAAAGCACACTTTCTTCTAAATAGTTTTAAAAAACTGTGGACTGTATACTAGTATTGTACGAACAAAGTAACATTCATACAGAACCAACTTTAATGTTATACCTACTTTGGCAGCGTGAGTAAGCACAGAGGTGCTACACCGTGTCTAAAGACAACGATGCAATTAACAAAATGAGACGAAACAAAGTATGATGACACGACGCAAGAACAACGCTGAATAAATATGGAAAGCGAAAGCAAAATTATGCTGCACTATATACAACGTGTATTACACTGACTGCACACACAAACTTACTTGCATTCAATTATTTAGGTAAAAAAACTAGATTAATGACCTAATAATATGTTTCACGAGATTTTGCTCAATATGCATTGTATTTGAAATTAAAGACATTTATGTTTCGATAATAAATTGAAAAAATTAATGGCAGTCTGGGGTTTTCTTAATTTGTTCGATTAACTCCATCGAACCGTAAATTAATTTCATTTTAAACTATAATTTGTATAATCACACTATTTGCAACATGTATTACACTGGCCATAAAATAATAGTAGCTCAAAAAAACAAAAGACCTCGCAATATACCCTTAATATAAACAGCGCTCAACGGAAGTACTTCGGCGTTCGCATCCAATTCTGCAAATGTAACCCATAACCGTAGTATTTACGAAAAATGTTAGTGGACCAACTTTAATGGAAATCTGACGCTCATTCTCCACGAAACGGTCAAAAATATGTCATGTTTTGCCGTTCAGCCAGTATTGTAGGAAATAACCGGCAACTACACATGCAAAGTTAACTCAGAGCTCGCTGTCTTAAAACGGAAGTAATTGGTAACATTTTGCACACGTCTTTCAGTCTTTACACAAAGTATCTTCGTACCAAATTTCAAAACGATTGGCCAAAACTGCGTACTTTCGTCATAGTTAAATCAAAGGCCGCCATCTTGAAACGAAAGAGAATGGCTAAAATCATGAACATATATATCGTTCGGGCTTTACACTAGGAACGTTTTGTACCGAATTTCACAATTGATCAATGCGTTTAGCTAAAACTGCGAATATTTGTCATCGTAAATCAGAAGCCGCCATCTTGTATTAGACGTACGTGGAAAACACATACATCTTACACATACGTCGTTCGAAGTACCTTCGTACCAAATTTCAAAACAATCGGTCCATGAGTTTTGCCAAAATTATGTAACAAACACAAATCAAATTCCGAACGGTCGAATTGAAATTTGGTCGGAGTAGCAAATTTGAAAAAGGAAAATAGACAGCAATACGGTTCGTTTTTCTTTCGATTCACTCTCGAACCGTGCATTTCTTTTATTTCATATTTTTACACATACTTGAGTTATACATTTTTATATTTGCCCAATGATTCAGAAAACCGATTTTGTAAAATTAAGCTAAAAAGGTTGTTTTCAATCCGCTTTGTAACACTTTCTTGACAAATGGTTTTAAAACTTTTTCTTCTTTTTGAAAAATTAAAATCGGTTAATTAACACATTAATCAACATTAATTTAATTAATTTAACAAGATAACACAAACAGACGGACAAACACCCAGTTCAAAACCTTTTTTTTAGACTCGTAACCTAAAAAAGATTAATCAAAAATCTCAAGATCGTTTATCACGGTCATTATTCCTACTTACAGTACAGTAATAATGTAATAATACCAAACAAATACTGAAAACTGCTATCTTGTCAGTGATGCTTTTCGTTCATTAAAATGTAGTTCCGTTTTTTACTTTACCAAGATCTAGTGGAAACAGCTGTTACTAGCGCACATCTCAGAATAGCTAACCGGCCTGGGAATAACACCAGTAAAGATAAGGGAACTTGTCGATTACCGGGGAACTTCCAAGGGACTCGTTCAAGGGACGTTCTCACTGAGCTTACTACTAAAAGCGAACGGAACAAACACCCATAACGTCACTATTTAGATACCATATGGTTTTACAGATGGGTCCAAAACACCTGAGGGAACTGGATCCGGAGTACTTAGGCGAGAAACAAACACTTTGAGGCAATGAGAAAATATCCTAACATCTTTCTGGCAAAAGAATACGTGTATCGATAGATGTGTGCAAAGAAATTTTGACAGGCAGTACAAAGTGGAAAACATCGCCATTATGTTATCAGCCATTAAAACGTTTTCTCTGACCACCACCTCAGCAAAGGTCTGGGAATGCCTGCAAAAGAAACATGCTGGGCCAGAGTGATAAGATACACACCTGTGGGTACCAGGACACGCTGGAACTGAAGGAAATTATAAAGCAGATGAGCTGGCAAGGAAGGGGAGGACAATCGTTTTGCGGACTTAGACAGCTACTTCAAGAAAAAGAATAGAGGAAAAAGAGAATAGAAAATCTAAGCTCTGCAAAGATAAGTGCCAAGACAGGCCATGGAAAGCTCCTCGGGTACGTCGACAGATGCGGGTACTTTAAACTGCACTTAAAACCCTTAAGAGGCATTTTAAGAATCTTAGTAGAAGATTCAATTTGCAGATACTGCGGGAGAGAAGAGAAAACTCTCCCATCACCTGCTGCTAGACTGTGAGGCGATTGGTACGAGAAGAGCCAGTATTTTGGAAAGTTACCATTTAGCAGTGAGGGTTTTGCTTACCTCGAAGAAACGTCTACAAATCCTGGATTTCATGAAGAACCTATGACAGAAGAGGATAACGCTACAAGCTTACTTTTCCCGATATGACCAAAAGTAAACGTTTTAGAAATACTGGTAGTTCAAGAAATCTCGCAAAAAATATTGCAACATATTACTGTGTTGCATTCAGTATAATGATCTGCCTTCCCTAGCTTCGTCAATTCTACTTTCGTTGACGCGTTTCGGAGTACGTCCGGAGATACTCCATCTTCAAAAACTATATCTATACTGGTCGCCAATATTATGGCCCGTCCAATTTATAATTTTCTATCTCCACCTCGTACCCCTCCTCTATTCAACACGTGTACATAGAATTGACGAAGCTAGGGAAGGCAGATCATTATACTGAACACAGTGATAATAATCCTAGCAGAAAAGAAGAAGAATATAAAAAGAATTTTATTATTATATACTTCAGAAGCTGAATTAGTAATGTTTCAAACACTAACAGATTTACTTGATGTATACATTCCGCTTAGATTCACCATATTGGATTCACTATCATTAAAACGCAGCCCAATAATACATCAGTGACTTAGGTAAAATTGTTCTCTTTTTGTTTCTAAAACAAAACAGTTACTAACATCAGGTGCGATGAGCGGCTAAAGATTCGATTAAAAAAACATTTAGTAACACCCAACGAACAAAAACGGCACTGAAATGTGCAAACTTTCCGCAGGGAATTACATCGGCAAACATATCTTGCATTGATTTACCGCATTACCTGAAACCACAACAAACTGAAGTTCGTCTTTTATTGTCGTTAAATAAGAACATTTCATAATCTTATTAAAATCAGCTTAACCGATGTTCGTGCCCAACACGGATGTCTCTATAAACTAAACCAACAAATCTATTATGTAAGCCAATCTAACGAGTGGGTCACGGAATAGCGACGTTTAATTTCCAGAAAACAAATCAAATTAATGTATAAAATACACTAAAACGTATTTATTTTGTTTTAAACAAATCGTTTTTTTTTACTAACCTATTTCATATCGTGAATAAATAACTGTATAGGAATAAGTAGAATTAAAACAATATTATACGTTGCTTACAATTCATACGTACAAATATAAATATATGAATAACTAAAACAACACAACACGAAGGAATTAGTTCAAGTTTCTACCTCAAGTGGCATAACAAAAGAAAAATAACGTATTAAGTATCACAACTGAAATCAGTATAACGAATTTTAAATAAAGAAATTATGATTCGTGAAAAAACCCAACCCCAACTGTGGACAAGGTCAATTTTTCGTTTTTACCCCAAAACAGTAAAAAAACTGATCTGAATCGTGAATCTGTCATCCGTGATCAAAATCTGAGAAACAAAAGTTGAAAAATTATACAATTTCTTGCTTTTTTCGATAGCTTCCGAGGACCACTTATACTTCGTGGGCTGTAGTAAAAGTGTAAAATACGATGTTCCAGTGATAACTTTTGGGTCGCTAAAGTCGCCCGAAAGCGAATAATTATTACGTAGCAAGTTATAAAACCGCTTCAGGGTGCTTGTTTAACTCATACAAGAAAGGAATGCAGCCATTAAACCTTCCCGGCTACAGTTTCCGGACGAATAAACATGTCTTGTTTTAATGGAATTCATAAAACTGACGCCGTGAAAAACATTTAGGCTAACAGTTTATGGTGCAAAGGAAACTATGGACAAATCGGTTCAGAACAGAGGAATGTGAAGGTTTGGTACTTCTGCCATTACATTACACATTTCACAGTTCGTTACTGTTGGATAATTTATGTTATTATTACTGTTTATTCGCGGATACTTGTCATCATTTGTGAATATAAAAACAACAAAGTGTACAGTATAGGCCTACGTCTACTGTTCTTATTACACAAACGATGACAAATTTCTGAATAAACTCCAATTATCCGAACTCCGACTATCCGAATCGCTTTCAGGGGAACACATTTGGGCACGTCAAGCGGATGCGCGACTTGGCTGCCTGAGTTGTTCAGCAAACAGTGACTTTCATGTGTGTATGTAACATGTAAGTGTTGCCATTTCATTCAATTACCAATTAAAAATGCATACAGCACGGAAAATATACAGCACCTCTTTCTCTTTAAAATATGTATGTAAGTAATGTACATAGCCTATAGGGCATACGTATGTACCCTTTTTTCTAAACAAATCCAATTATCCGAACAGGGTCTGGTGCCAATCGATTCGGATAATTGGAGTTCTACTGTAATAACAATTTAAACATGTTTGTTCATGTTGGAAAATTTGTATATATAAAAGCAATAAACTGCACAATACACGTGGATTGTTAGCTAATGTTGGAAGAGACAGTAATAGTAACGTTTTTAACAAGTTGGTTATCCAGTTCAACAGTTTAAAAAAATAATTGCCTTTCCAAATCTTAAACAAATTAGTAACTCATAGCCTAAACAAAATCTGATTTCAATGCGGTAAACTGAGTTGAAGTCTGTACTTAAGCATTAAACATTTTAAAATTCCATAAAACTACAAGAATACATTCGTCGGCGGTCAGGACCCCCAATTGGAGAATTTGAAAAGCTAATTTAAGCAGGTTAGATCGTTGATTCTGATGTGGTCAGATTTTGTTTGTTTGTAATACTACTTCCACAACGTCAGAAACGAGTCGCGGATATTCAACATTTCCAACGGTCGAAATTTTAAACTGAACTCGTTTTCTGGATGACGAGCTTGTCCAAGCTATTACCAAAATCGATTTTCTTGCCACGGTTGAATCAAACCGGACCAAAATTACAAAACCTAGAGTGCTAAGACAACATATAGATAGGCCTATATAAGGGAATAAGAGGTGTCTAAAAAGTATCCGACTGAATTTTCCGGAGTTGTGATGCCAGGGCGGCGCCACTGTGCACAGTAAAGGGAGACAGCCTAATGCGCATGCTCGAATTTGAGTGTACCAATCACTTCATGCTGGCCGCTGAGTGATGTGTTTTATAAGTGTTTTACGGATTTTTGAAGGTAACTGAACGAATTGAGCACAGAAACTACATCAAATTTTGTCAAACACTTGGTGATTCTAAAAGTGAGACAATTTGTAAGATCAATTGTAACACAATTAAGGAATGGTTCAAAATAACCGCGCAGCGATAGAGAGTGAACAACGTCGCAGAGGCCACAAACATCTCGGAATGTAGCTGCTGTTGAGAGTAGACAATGTGGTACTAAGAGATACTTGTTTGGCCATACAAAATAACCGCGCATCGGTAGAGAGTGAACAACGTCGCAGAGGCCACAAACATCTCGGAATGTAGCTGCTGTTGAGAGTAGACAATGTGATACTAACAGATACTTGTTTGGCCATACAAAATAACCGCGCATCGATAGAGAGTGAACGTCGCAGAGGCCACAAATATCTCGGAATGTAGCTGCTGTTGAGAGTAGACAATGTGGTACTAAGAGATACTTGTTTGGCCATACAAAATAACCGCGCATCGATAGAGAGTGAACGTCGCAGAGGCCACAAATATCTCGGAATGTAGCTGCTGTTGAGAGTAGACAATGTGGTACTAAGAGATACTTGTTTGGCCATACAAAATAACCGCGCATCGATAGAGAGTGAACGTCGCAGAGGCCACAAATATCTCGGAATGTAGCTGCTGTTGAGAGTAGACAAAATGGTACTAAGAGATACTTGTTTGGTCATACAAAATAACCGCGCATCGATAGATAGTGAACAACGTCGCAGAGGCCACAAACATCTCGGAATGTAGTTGCTGTTGAGAGTAGACAATGTGGTACTAAGAGATACTTGTTTGGTCATACAAAATAACCGCGCATCCATAGATAGTGAACAACGTCGCAGAGGCCACAAACATCTCGGAATGTAGCTGCTGTTGAGAGTAGACAATGTGGTACTAAGAGATACTTGTTTGGCTATACAAAATAACCGCGCATCCATAGATAGTGAACAACGTCGCAGAGGCCACAAACATCTCGGAATGTAGTTGCTGTTGAGAGTAGACAATGTGGTACTAAGAGATACTTGTTTGGTCATACAAAATAACCGCGCATCCATAGATAGTGAACAACGTCGCAGAGGCCACAAACATCTCGGAATGTAGCTGCTGTTGAGAGTAGACAATGTGGTACTAAGAGATACTTGTTTGGCTATACAAAATAACCGCGCATCCATAGATAGTGAACAACGTCGCAGAGGCCACAAACATCTCGGAATGTAGTTGCTGTTGAGAGTAGACAATGTGGTACTAAGAGATACTTGTTTGGCCATACAAAATAACCGCGCATCGGTAGATAGTGAACAACGTCGCAGAGGCCACAAACATCTCGGAATGTAGCTGCTGTTGAGAGTAGACAATGTGGTACTAAGAGATACTTGTTTGACCATACAAAATAACCGCGCATCGATAGAGAGTGAACAACGTCGCAGAGGCCACAAACATCTCGGAATGTAGTTGCTGTTGAGAGTAGACAATGTGGTACTAAGAGATACTTGTTTGGCCATACAAAATAACCGCGCATCGATAGATAGTGAACAACGTCGCAGAGGCCACAAACATCTCGGAATGTAGCTGCTGTTGAGAGTAGACAATGTGGTACTAAGAGATACTTGTTTGACCATACAAAATAACCGCGCATCGATAGATAGTGAACAACGTCGCAGAAGCCACAAACATCTCGGAATGTAGCTGCTGTTGAGAGTAGACAATGTGGTACTAAGAGATACTTGTTTGACCATACAAAATAACCGCGCATCGATAGAGAGTGAACAACGTCGCAGAGGCCACAAACATCTCGGAATGTAGTTGCTGTTGAGAGTAGACAATGTGGTACTAAGAGATACTTGTTTGGCCATACAAAATAACCGCGCATCGATAGATAGTGAACAACGTCGCAGAGGCCACAAACATCTCGGAATGTAGCTGCTGTTGAGAGTAGACAATGTGGTACTAAGAGATACTTGTTTGACCATACAAAATAACCGCGCATCGATAGAGAGTGAACAACGTCGCAGAGGCCACAAACATCTCGGAATGTAGTTGCTGTTGAGAGTAGACAATGTGGTACTAAGAGATACTTTTTTGGCCATACAAAATAACCGCGCATCGGTAGATAGTGAACAACGTCGCAGAGGCCACAAACATCTCGGAATGTAGCTGCTGTTGAGAGTAGACAATGCGGTACTAAGAGATACTTGTTTGGCCATACAAAATAACCGCGCATCGATAGATAGTGAACAACGTCGCAGAAGCCACAAACATCTCGGAATGTAGCTGCTGTTGAGAGTAGACAATGTGGTACTAAGAGATACTTGTTTGGCCATACAAAAGATTGCAGAAAGGTAGGATCAGTAAAGATTTCTTACATGCAATTTTGAGCGATTATTGGAACATGCGCAGAGTGTTATCGACGGAACAGAGACAACTACGTCTTAACAAAGGAACTGCTGACACTAAAATGACGGATCCTAAGTTTTTGAAACACCGTGATTACTGGAGATGAGTCCTGGATGTACAGCTACGACCAAGAAACAAAAGCACAGTCGACGGAAAGGAACGCAACGGTGGAGATGAACGTCAATCCAAAAGAAGTGGGCCAAGTGTGTGCAGGCGCAAGGAGTCTAGGATTAGGGTCCCAACCGCGAAGAGGCCATTTTAACGACCCTTTAAATCGTTTTTGAGGTGCTCTTTTTAAGATCTCAAGCTTGTCTTACGCCATGTTGGCTGCTCCAGTAGCTCCTTTTCCAATAAAAATTCGCTAATCATCAAGCAATAAAAAATACGTTCAACATATAAAATAACAATAAAATTCGAATAAACACAATATAATCTTGTAAAATAATCTCAGTGTAAATAATAAGTAGTTTTTTCCATTGTACACAACAATCTGCACTAAATAAACAAGAAATAAAATAGTACGACTAACCTAAATGTCATAAAATAACAAACAATAAAGAAAAAAAACACGAAGCAATAAACTACTATACGTTATAAAAAGATAATCTTAGTTCGCGTGCGAATTCAAAACGAAAAGGAAAAAGAATTAAAAAATATTACCGTACTTCGTTATATCGATTATGTTTTCCCGAATAATTAAAGTAAATGCAGACAGTTGTTTCTTTCTTTCTAAACAATGGCGTGATATTCTTATCTTTCAATTTACAAAATAATACATACATTAGCCTATATAGCGGAATATATCATGCGCCAGTCATAAAGTTAAAATGCACAACTTTCTTTGTGCGACTGCAGTCTTTTGTGCTTTCAAGTAAATATTTTTATTATTTCGCTTTTCTTTGATGTACCAAAGAAAGAATTTTCGTGTTTAGAAATTTCGCAGACTTTAGTGGAATGTATAACGGACTTGAAACACGAACATCTGAAGCCGAAGTGAAGAAGCGAGCGAAAGCAACAGTCAGTAGAACTGTATTTTGTACCGGGAGGCTTACTGTGCGTTTATGTTGTACAAACGTTACCATGTTCAATTATTAAATAAAATACAGATAAAAGAAATACATACAGTTCTTTACACTTCATGTGTAGGCCTAAATTGACAAAAAGAAAACAAAACCGACAGTGTTTTATCTTATATAGAAACTTATATAGAAACTGCAGACCTAGACAACCTGAATCGGTTTGAAATCGATTTAGGAAAATTTGATTTTTATTTTTTTTAACAAAAAATGGTAAAAAGCTTTTTAAGATCATAAATATCAGTAAATTACGCAAGCGCACAAGCACGCACGCGCGCACCCCCACACACGCACTTCACTACTCGAAAAACAAGAAATCCTCGCTTACTGGAAAAAAAGTCATTGCATAACCTGTTCTAATTAAAATTGTTTTAAAATTTTTCGGTTTTAAAAATTATACATTTCAAAGGAATAAAATTAAATCAAAATGACAACCTTTAGTAGTAGACTAAAGAGTACTTTTTTACTAAAAGGCAAGTAAATGTATAAAGTTATAACCGTGTATGGAAGTAAAGCAATCAAAGCTACATTTTTTTTAATTATTTTTATTTTAAGGCGAAAAGCACATTGAGGTTATTATCGCCTCCCTAAATGTAAGTGTGAGTGTAAAGTGTAGTGTTGTAAGTGTAAGTGTGTGTTAGACTCGGGTACCGCGAGTGACTTCTAAATCCTCTCAATAAGCTACACAAAATTATAAAAAAAAGCATTGCAGAAAAAACCTCAATATAACGCAGTCCAATGTAACGGATCCTCTGATATAACAAATTTGTTTAAATCCTCTTCAAACCGCGTAACAATCATTGTTAAAAACACCCCTGTATTAAGTAGTACTTAATTCGATATAACGAATTTTTCGGCTTGAGGTAGGCCATAAAACAATTATATTACGAACATCTAAAGTACAAAAACCCCTACATAACGAATAAAATGACTTCAGACGCACGTCTCGACATGAATAAAGTATCATTTACTTTCCGTTCCCCTTCGTAACCCCTCAAACCGAAAGTCAGTATTTGAAAAGTAGTATATCGCGTACTGCTTTCTCAACACACTAATACTGTCAGTGTCGGTGTAGGGCCTACAATTGAAAATCATTCGTAAAATAGAGGTTACAGAGGGGTTCTCATTCAGTTTTGAGGAAACCCCCTGGCCGTTCTCAACCTCTTTTTTAAGAATATTCCGACATTTTCTTTGGACCATTGAGCTTCGTTATATCGAGATTCTACGGCATATAATAATGCTTTTTGAGGAAACCCCTTGGCCGTTCTTAACCTCTTTTTTAAGAATATTCCGACATTTTCTTTGGACCATTGAGCTTCGTTATATCGAGATTCTACGGTATATAATAATGCTTTTTGAGGAAACCCCTTGGCCGTTCTTAACCTCTTTTTTAAGAATATTCCGACATTTTCTTTGGACCATTGAGCTTCGTTATATCGAGATTCTACGGCATATAATAATGCTTTTTGAGGAAACCCCTTGGCCGTTCTTAACCTCTTTTTTAAGAATATTCCGACATTTTCTTTGGACCATTGAGCTTCGTTATATCGAGATTCTACGGCATATAATAATGCTGCAAAGTCGGTAAAATGCCTTGTTTAGTGTTCTATACGCTCGTGGTAGTTGCCGAAGCGGTCACTAGATTACTCTGAACTGTTATTCCATCCTGGAGTAAATGTAACACAAATAGCAATCTACTACACTTTTCTACATATTTCTATTTCCGTTTCCGTTAACGAATAATTTTCATTATTGTCATTTTAAGCGGAGTTTGATTTCATTGAGACAACAGCACTCAACTGTTACATTTTTACTTTTTAATAGTTTCAACATTAAAAAAAAATTGTTATAAAATTATAATAGAACTGATAAAATTATTAACTATTAAATATTCTGACTTACTTCATTTTAACCACTAAGTAAATCAGTAAGTAAAATAATCACTTTCAATTATTTCTCAAAAAAAAAAAAAATCATCAGAGTGTGTTCAAATTTTGATTATAAATAGATTCACAGGCCGAAGTGAAATCAATTTACTACATTCGAAAAAATAGAAATTACAAAAAAAAAAACCGACAGAGTTCGGGGCTTACATTTTTATTTCTGAATCGCGAATTTCCTTTATTCAAAATTTGTACACTGGTTGAGTTATGAACCTCCGTATATGACAAAAATGTGAGAAAATCCAATAAATTAGGCAGTTCCCCCCCCCCGAAGTTATCTCCCGAAATGAATTGTTTATGTTTTGAATGATTACGTAAGGACGACTTTACAGTAAATCCGCCTTATATTTAAAGAAATTTGCTTCAAAAAAAAGCCTTGAAACTAAGAAATGAGCAAACTGCCGATATTATAAATTGCTTCGAAATCAGTCTATTCGTTTAGTTCCCACCGAAGATAGTTCTACACAGATACGCAAGAAAAACACAAAAATAATTATAGAC
The DNA here is from genome assembly GCA_022606455.1 of Callitettix versicolor. Classification (NCBI taxonomy): domain Eukaryota; kingdom Metazoa; phylum Arthropoda; class Insecta; order Hemiptera; family Cercopidae; genus Callitettix; species Callitettix versicolor. Next base: position 108,210,570 of record CM040190.1, on the reverse strand, counting down.
CGTTTATCTTTCCAAATATAGCCTAGTTGTAAAAGTATAACCTACTAGTTATAAAGAACCTACCAGTTATTACACGCGATAAAACTAAATTTACCACTTTCCTATTATTACAACTTTTAAATACAAATTTACCTATGCGTACCAGATACTGTACACACTACAACACATACAGCCTATATTAATGTAGATAACATACGCCTAAAAGTAAAGAACGTACAATGGGAATTATAAACAAGCCAAGTTATAGGAGCACAGAACTAAATTATAGATAGGCCTAGATAATAGAAACATAAATAAGCCCACAGCAGTTGGGAAACGCTGACTTAATATAATTGGAAACACATTAATAGCAAACGGAACGCGAATAGTTGCGTAACTACCTGTTACTGGAACCTGTTATTTTGGAACCACTGTCGAAACCGACGTTTCTTACGTTGCCGAAACGCGTGATTTCCTTGTTTCTTAATATTCACGTGTCTGCGCGATTTCGCTCCAGTTGAAATACTTCATGCGCTAAAACGTTGCTTGAACTTTCCAACATTTAATTATTTCCCAAAAAATCGGCCTAAAAACGCGTTCCTTTAGATTTACTCGACTTGGTATACCAAGTTTGAAATACTGTAAAAAAAATGTACATTGTGTGCGTGTGTATGCGCGCGCGCTCCATAGGCTACTTACTAAATGACATATCTTGCTGAAATTTAGCACTTATTAGTTCTAATTAAAAAAAAACGGTTAAAAATTGATCTTTTTCAAATGACAAATAAGTTACTAAAAAGTATTTCTTATACAAAGAAAGCTTAAATTTTCAAAAATTCGTAATGGAAATCACACACAACATGTAGCGTAGGGCCTATCTGTTTATTTGACAGTTTTTATTTTGTTCCTTAACTATTTTCTTTATGACTATTAAAACCGATGTTATAAACTGAAACTTCATTATAGTTACTTTTTGGCCGGTACTATACAACCGTATTTCTGAATACAAAGTACGAATAAAATATGTGAACAGACAAAATTGCAACAACTATAAACAAGACAGTAGGGGAAATGAAACAATCTATGTTTATAAACAGCACAATTGTCTAGCCAATAAAAACTTTAAAACATCCACTTTCTGTGAAACCAACTTTAAAATTAAGTTTTGTCGTAAACAAGAAATAAACTACCGCCAGTTTTTATGGTAATAAGCATAAACGGTGAAGTTACTGTTTTGTTCATCGAGATAAGCCAGACTTGGTTAAATTAGATTTACCGACCTAGTCTAGTAACATAAAATAGAAGTTAGTCGGCTAATGTTGTACAAAATTTCTTTATTCAGCTAATGTTGTTATACAAAGAGCCAATAGTAGGCTAATGTTGTACACAAAGAGCCAAGAGTCAGCCAATGTTGTTACACAAAGAGCCAATAGTCAGCCAATGTTGTTACACAAACAGACAATAGCCGCTAATGTTGTTACACAAAGAGCCAATAGTCAGCCAATGTTGTTACACAAAGAGCCAATAGTCAGCCAATGTTGTTACACAAACAGACAATAGCCGCTAATGTTGTTACACAAAGAGCCAATAGTCAGCCAATGTTGTTACACAAAGAGCCAATAGTCAGCCAATGTTGTTACACAAACAGACAATAGTCAGCCAATGTTGTTACACAAACAGACAATAGCCGCTAATGTTGTTACACAAAGAGCCAATAGTCAGCCAATGTTGTTACACAAAGAGCCAATAGTCAGCCAATGTTGTTACACAAAGAGCCAATAGTCAGCCAATGTTGTTACACAAACAGACATTAGCCGCTAATGTTGTTACACAAAGAGCCAAATAGTCAGCCAATGTTGTTACACAAAGAGCCAATAGTCAGCCAATGTTGTTACACAAAGAGCCAATAGTCAGCCAATGTTGTTACACAAAGAGCCAATAGTCAGCCAATGTTGTTACACAAACAGACAATAGCCGCTAATGTTGTTACACAAAGAGCCAAATAGTCAGCCAATGTTGTTACACAAAGAGCCAATAGTCAGCCAATGTTGTTACACAAAGAGCCATTAATCGACTAAGTAAGCTTAGTTATTAAACCTTGTCCCAGTTTCCTTTTCTTCCACAACATTCTTTAAATATTTTGTTTCTAATTTGTGAACATTTTAAGTGAAAAATGGACATTTTACCTGTTCAAAAAATAGAAAATAAATGCTCAAACATATTACAGAAATTATCTCAGATTCAATTAACTATTCACCCAAATATTAAATTAGCAGTGTACAAAAACACAAAACAATAAGAATCATATAAGTACTCGCAGAATATTTTGGAGGTTATCGAATGTCGGATCTATAATTTAGTTATGTTCTTGTTTAGCAAACTGCAAACAAGTATATTGGTTTCACGTTTGTACACAATGTAACGTGAAACAGAAACATTTAAAAACAAAAGAGGAGTAATGACGAACAAGGGTTGTGTATGTTTCATTAAGTATTGTTGATAATGCAACAAAACAAACACAGTCAATAAATTACAAAACCAGGGAAAGCATTGTCCAGTAATTTAGTCATTACATCAATTATCGATTTACAAGTGAAAATGAGATTTTGGAGTGACTATCAAGGTTCAGAACCAGGGTAGGGGGCCATAAAATGCACCGATTCCGACCTCTGGAACGTTTTGAGGGATATGGAGGGGACTCTTTATAAAGTATATAAATTTAATGTTCTTTAAATATATATATATATATATATATATATATATATATATATATATATATATATATGTGTGTGTGTGTGTGTGTGTGTGTGTGTGTGTGTGTGTGTGTGAATTATTGTAGTTTTGAAATTCATTACCCATCAAAATCCGTTTAACCAATTCAAAATGCTGTCCATTTCACTCTGATTTCACGAACGCTACCAGCGCTCAGCGCTGTATAAACATCACGTAAAACAGTACTGTATTACAAAACTCATTGAAAGTATGCAAATGAAACTAGCGTATGATGTTTTTTTATTCTGTAATATATCGTATATTTATTGGAAAACAGAAAATATTCGTTTATGTAATGCTAATTTTTTATATTTTTGGAAATTCGATACCATTTTTTTCACTACAGGGTCAGGACTTGCACGGTCCTGTTTTTGCCGCTCAGCTATATAGCTTACTGTGCACCCTCGTCCGCAGATTCGACCTTCCCAGTCCACAACCTCAGGTCTTCAGAAAACTATGAGACGCTTCGGACGATCTTGAACATCGTTCGTCCCCCACTCCAGAGAACGCCTATGGATTCGAATCGTTTCCTGACCAAAGCTGGACAGTCAACATTATATGCTAAGCTGTAACGCATTTCCTACGCAAACGATTTGTCATATGAAAAGCCATTTTGTGCAGATAACTGCGCAATGTCGAGTGACCCGTCGGAAACACCTAATCACCCTCAGCAGATCCGTCCTGCTCAAATCGGGATCCAATCTGACCTACAAGCCGTCCGTTACCATCTCTAACCCGAAAGTATCCACCTAAAATATGTGAACTGAGTAGTTAAAAATACTGCAGAGGAAGGTATCAATTGAGTTTAAACTGCAACGCCTCGTGCCGAACGTTATCAAAAGCCTGCTCAACATCAAGGAAGGCAGTCGTGCAGACATTACGTTTGTGATGCGATCAACTTGATCGATTGTTCAATCAATGGGTTTTGCTCTAAACCCGTTAGCCTCTTCAGTTCAAAGTTAGTTTTTCTCATTGTTTTGACAATATAATAAGGAAACAGGTCGATACTCAGTTACTTAAGCAATTTTCCAATATTTGGGTAAATAAGTAAGTTTGGAACAAGAATGTATGATTTTTAATAATTTACGTAAGTGCATCACGGGTAGTTCTTAATAAGTACTAATATGGCGAATTTTTACTGCCAATATAACAGTGAATTATGTTTATTAATTCGGCCAGTGACAACGGGAATTACTTTATCGATTTTGTGACTTTTGTGTATTCTCTCCCTTTGTTTGTTTGTTGTGGCACCGGATGAAATACATTTTGTTTCAGATGTTCAGCGAAAAGAACTTTTTTCAAAATTTTCCCATTGACGATCTTAAACGGTGGCTTCTGGATTTTAGACATTTTAATCCTTCTAGATGCTTTCCACAGTGAATACCGAGTATCCTATCCTGCTGTTAACTCACTCAGAGATAGTTCAACTTCTTCATTACGCGAAGGAGTCTCTTCAGTTCGTTAATCCAAGGCGTCTGAGTTTTGATCTAAACTTTTACCAAAACAATTTTTAAGTTGCTCAACAGACCGTAAAGGTTAACGAACTTATCTAAACAATTTTTAAGGTGTTCAACAGACCGTAAAGGTTAACAAACTTATCTAAACTTTTATCAAAACAATTTTTAAGTTGCTCAACAGACCGTTACGGTTAACGAACTTATCTAAACAATTTTTAAGGTGTTCAACAGACTGTAAAGGTTAACAAACTTATCTAAACTTTTATCAAAACAATTTTTAAGTTGCTCAACAGACCGTAACGGTTAACAAATTTATCTAAACTTTTATCAAAACAATTTTTAATTTGCTCAACAGCCCGTTACGGTTAACGAACGTATCTAAACAATTTTTAAGGTGTTCAACAGACTGTAAAGGTTAACAAACTTATCTAACTTTTATCAAAACCATTTTTAAGCTGCTCAACAGACCGTAACGGTTAACGAACTTATCTAAACTTTTATCAAAACAATTTTTAAGCTGCTCAAGATCGTAACGGTTAACAAACTTATCCAAACAATTTTTAAAGTGCTCAAAGACTAAAAAGGTTAACAAACTTATCTAACTTTTATCAAAACCATTTTTAAGCTGCTCAACAGACCGTAACGGTTAACGAACTTATCTAAACTTTTATCAAAACAATTTTAAGTTGCTTAACACACCGTAACGGTTAACAAACTTATCTAAACTTTTATCAAAACAATTTTTAAGCTGCTCAAGATCGTAACGGTTAACAAACTTATCCAAACAATTTTTAAAGTGTTCAAAGACTAAAAAGGTTAACAAACTTATCTAAACTTTTATCAAAACAATTTTTGAAGTGCTCAAAGTCTAAAAAGGTTAACAAAAACTATCTAAACTTTTATCAAACAGACCGTTACGGTTAACGAACTTATCTAAACCACTTTTAAGGTGTTCAACAGACTGTAAAGGTTAACAAACTTATCTAAACTTTTATCAAAACAATTTTAAGTTGCTTAACACACCGTAACGGTTAACAAACTTATCTAAACTTTTATCAAAACAATTTTTAATTTGCTCAACAGACCGTTACGGTTAACGAACTTATCTAAACAATTTCTAAGGTGTTCAAAAGACTGTAAAGGTTAACAAACTTATCTAACTTTTATCAAAACCATTTTTAAGCTGCTCAACAGACCGTAACGGTTAACGAACTTATCTAAACTTTTATCAAAACAATTTTTAAGCTGCTCAAGATCGTAACGGTTAACAAACTTATCCAAACAATTTTTAAGCTGCTCAACAGACCGTAACGGTTAACAAACTTATCTAAACTTTTATCAAAACAATTTTTGTTCAACAGACTGTAAAGGTTAACAAACTTATCTAAACTTTTATCAAAACAATTTTTAAGTTACTCAACAGACCGTAACGGTTAACAAACTTATCTAACCTTTTATCAAAACAATTTTTAATTTGCTCAACAGACCGTTACGGTTAACGAACTTATCTAAACAATTTTTAAGGTGTTCAAAAGACTGTAAAGGTTAACAAACTTATCTAACTTTTATCAAAACCATTTTTAAGCTGCTCAACAGACCGTAACGGTTAACGAACTTATCTAAACTTTTATCAAAACAATTTTTAAGCTGCTCAACAGACCGTAACGGTTAACAAACTTATCTAAACTTTTATCAAAACAATTTTTAATTTGCTCAACAGACCGTTACGGTTAACGAACTTATCTAAACAATTTTTAAGGTGTTCAACAGACTGTAAAGGTTAACAAACTTATCTAAACTTTTATCAAAACAATTTTAAGTTGCTCAACACACCGTAACGGTTAACAAACTTATCTAAACTTTTATCAAAACAATTTTAAGCTGCTCAACAGACCGTAAAGGTTAACAAACTTATCCAACCAATTTTTAAGTGCTAAACAATTTTTAAAGTGTTCAAAGACTAAAAAGGTTAACAAACTTATCTAAACTTTTATCAAAACAATTTTTGAAGTGCTCAAAGTCTAAAAAGGTTACGCAAACTATCTAAACTTTTATTAAACAATTTTTAAGGTGTTCAACAGTGTTCAAAGTTAACGACAAACTTTTATTGAAACAATTTTTAAACTGTATAGAACAAACCGGTCGAAAATTGCAAATGCTGGAAAACTAACACTCAGCAACAAACGTACTCTAGAGGTTAGGATTGGTGCATATTTAAATTTTCCCGATACGGATGTTGTGTGTTAACACTAATTTTGAATTACTTTTTACTGAATCTCAAGAGTGCTCTGCCGTACAAACTGCCAACTCGGTTCTCCGAGAACTGTTTATTACGTACATCTGTAGCGCGAACCGGTTCGATACGCGGAACAGTGTGAACAAATGCACTCGTCACGCTGGCTAAAATATCACAATAATTTCCTTCATAATCTACCTTTTTGAAAACTTAAATGTTAAAACACTAACTACGGTGGAGAAATCAGATTTTCAAAAACGTAGCTCATACAAAAAAAATTAACTTTTTTTAAATTTTTGAATCGGACCTCAATTTCGAAACGGTTGAACGAATTTTGCTGGGTAAAAAATGTGTCCTACTTATTAACAAAATCGATTTACGTGCCACGTTTGAAACAAACGCGCGCGCACACACGCACAAACAACTCCATGATAAAGTTACCTAAATGTCTGAAACAGCTAGTCTATCATTGAAGGTCCGGTGTCTGGGTCTTGCTGTCATGGTAAATATAATAAATAAATAACTCATTTTCGGAACAGAAATTCGCTACAAATAATGTATTACGGCGAAAAAGCGTTTGCATAAATTTCTATAAAGTGTGATTAAAGAAACAGTCACTATAAACACAATGTAATGAACAGAAAAACTATTCTTCCTGTTGCATTAATTTATTGTGTTCACTGACTTTTCCGTTTTTCATTTAGCCAAAAGAGACGTCCTTCACAAAAATCGAGAACATTCACTTTTTATATTTATTAAATATTGAATAAAACAGTTTTAAATTTACTTAAGGCATAATTACATTTCTTTAATTATTATTATTGTTTTAAGGCGAAAAGCAACTTGAGGATATTATCGCCTCCATAAATGTAAGTGTTAAAGTCGTAAGCGTAACTCGGGTACCGTGAGGGACGTCTAAATCCTCTCAATAGATGCAGCTAGTCTGCAACCGCCTTAGGGAGGTATAATTACAATGGTTCGCGAATGAACAGAATTTATTTGTCAGATTCGCGGCAGATCTTCACGTTCGCGTTCTGTGTGACAAAGCCTTTAAACGTTTCAGTTTTGTTCGTACAAATTCGGTACAATGGAACTAGAGAGTGCATATATTTTTGCGACTATCGCCGTTGACCTTGGTGTGGCAAAGCCTTTAAACGTTTCAGTTTTGTTCGTACAAATTCGGTACAATGGAACTAGAGCGTGCATATATTTCTGCGACTATCGCCGTTGACCTTGGTGTGGCAAAGCCTTTAAACGTTTCAGTTTTGTTCACACAAATTCGGTACAATTGAACTAGAGCGTGCATATATTTCTGCGACTATCGCCGTTGACCTTGGTGTGGCAAAGCCTTTAAACGTTTCAGTTTTGTTCACACAAATTCGTTACAATGGAACTAGAGCGTGCATATATTTCTGCGACTATCGCCGTTGACCTTGGTGTGGCAGAGCCTTAAAAGTTTCAGTTTTGTTCACACAAATTCGGTACAATGGAACTAGAGCGTGCATATATTTCTGCGACTATCGCCGTTGACCTTGGTGTGGCAAAGCCTTTAAACGTTTCAGTTTTCACACAAATTCGGTACAATGGAACTAGAGCGTGCATATATTTCTGCGATTATCGCCGTTGACCTTGGTGTGGCAAAGCCTTTAAACGTTTCAGTTTCTTTCACACAAATTCGGTACAATTGAACTAGAGCGTGCATATATTTCTGCGACTATCGCCGCTGACCTTGGTGTGGCAAAGCCTTTAAACGTTTCAGTTTCTTTCACACAAATTCGGTATAATTGAACTAGAGCGTGCATATATTTCTGCGATTATCGCCGTTGACCTTGGTGTGGCAAAGCCTTTCAACGTTTCAGTTTTGTTCATACAAATTCGGTACAATTGAACTAGAGCGTGCATATATTTCTGCGACTATCGCCGTTGACCTTGGTGTGGCAAAGCGTTTAAACGTTTCAGTTTCTTTCACACAAATTCGGTACAATGGAACTAGAGCGTGCATATATTTCTGCGACTATCGCCGTTGACCTTGGTGTGGCAAAGCCTTAAAAGTTTCAGTTTTGTTCGTACAAATTCGGTACAATGGAGCTAGAGCGTGCATATATTTCTGCGACTATCGCCGTTGACCTTGGTGTGGCAAAGCCTTAAAAGTTTCAGTTTTGTTCGTACAAATTCGGTACAATGGAGCTAGAGCGTGCATATATTTCTGCGACTATCGCCGTTGACCTTGGTGTGGCAAAGCCTTAAAAGTTTCAGTTTTGTTCGTACAAATTCGGTACAATGGAGCTAGAGCGTGCATATATTTCTGCGACTATCGCCGTTGACCTTGGTGTGGCAAAGCCTTAAAAGTTTCAGTTTTGTTCGTACAAATTCGGTACAATTGAACTAGAGCGTGCATATATTACCGCGACTATCGCCGTTGACCTTGGTTGTGCGCAGAGTTGTACAATAATTGTGTTATAATATTCCCCGATGGCTTCCGGCGGATTGCAGTAAATGCATGTATAATGAGACGAAAGTCTGCATCCGGTCTGACACACCAATCAGTCACGCATCGACCTTACTCGGCCCCCGACGAGTCCTGGCGTCTTGAGCTAACTTGGGAAATATCCCACATAAACACATGAACTTCACTGTTAAGCGTAATACAATACTTCTAATAAGTCGGTTCATGATATTTTGCTGAAATAACGTAAAATTAACTTAATTTTTGTGTGGTTAAACCTTTCTACTTTGCGCCAGTTAGATTAATGAAGACGTGGGAGACCGACTTAACCCACGGAAAAGCCAATGACAGTGAATATAAACGTACTAGAAGGTTAATCCTTATAAGAGTTATGTGAGCGCTCGCTGCTGGTGGCATCTTACTGCAGAACGTTCAACTACATTTAAGCAGATAATAGTAGGTTACTATTTTCACAAACGTATCCATCCCCTGTCTCTGCAGCTTGCAGCATTCGTAGCGGCAGATAGTCAAATTTCTTGGACTTCAGCCGCTGATAATAGCAAGGTTTTTATAATGGTAGCTGTATTTCTAGCCGTTATATTCAATACAATAAATAGGCTCTAAACCGAACGAGTGAGTGTAGCAAATTTGAAATAAACAAACTTTAGGTTCGAGAACAAACCGGAAAACAACCAGAGCTTATTTGGGGTTCGAACCAGAGTTACTTTCGAACCGTATGGGAAAAACGTCTCATACACACAGAAGTGGTTAAGCACACACACACAATACTTCTAGCAAATCGGTTCATCGTGTTATCATCAAAGTTTTGTTATATATAAAATATCATAACTCAATTTTTGTTTGATTTAACTTCTTCACTTTACGCCAGTATGACTAAATGTTAAGAAAAGTTACAACGAAGAGATTTTGAGCGAATTCAGCCAGTTTGTCAGTAACTCCCGAATTACGCGTTATAGAGGAACATATCATTTTGCTAAGTACAATTAGAGCAAAATAGTCAAGCCAATTAAAAAGAATTTTTTTTTCGACGAAAAACCGTTAAGGTTATCATCGCCGTCACGCAAAATGAAAGTATAAAAAATTAACAAAATTTACTTAAATAAGAAAATAAAACTACTACAACAAACTATAATAGTGAAAATAAATTAAACAAAAATTTAAATAACAGGTATTTACAATAACGAATACTTAAGAACTAAATAACAATGAATAATGAATAAAATTTAATAACAATTCGTAAAAGTTTATATAAACATAACAGATATAAAGTTATTTAGATAAATAAATAAATAAAATAACACAAGGTATAACAAATATATAAATTAAATTTTATTTAAAACATTCAGACGATGAAGGAATCCCGGTCAACGGCCGAGGCACTATCTCCCAACATCGTCTGCAAACAGTTGCTCAGACCACACATAACACGCACATTTTGGAAACCATCACAATCGAGCAATATATGTTTTATTGTGATGGTTTCCCTACAGAACTCGCATTCAGGTGGGTCCCCGCGTTCCATCAGAATTAAAAAGATATATATATATATATATATATATATATATATATATATATGATAATTTTAAGGCATTTTCTTAGAAATTGAAGGTCTTGAAAAGAGTAGACGCCTACACCTTCATTCTACATTATCAAAAACAGTTTAGTTTATCTCAATAGCTGTGGCCAGACATGTAGGATGTCACGTTTTTTTTACTGGAAACGGGCAAGATTTCTTCTCCACTATAAAAATATACGTCGTATACCTAACAACAATACAATAAATTGTTAATGCAGCCATCCAAATTAGGAAGTAATTTTCTTGATTAGAAGATAATTAATCAGTCAGTAAGTAGAACCTTCTAATGTAGCCTAGGTAGTTACATCGCTGAAGCCAACTTTGCTTTGAGAAATTGATCAACCGTCACGAGATTGATTCATTAATCAATCACAACGCCAAAGGTTACCAGTTAAACGTTTTTTTTCTTGGACTTCTAAAATTCTAGCAGTAACTTACACAATATAAAATAGAGTGGCTAGCAAATATACTTGCGGTACAGCTACACACTTCCTCCGTTCATATTTGTAAGCGCTCGCTGCTAGTGACTTCTAGAGGCAGATAGTCCAGTTACTTGGACTTTAATCTCTAATATCGAGCTTTTGGCCTACATAACGATGGTTGTACTTCCAGTCCATTTATATTCAATGCTATAAATATACAAGTACAATTTATGGGTATCTTAAATTTATGGGTACAATATTTGAATATCTCGACAGTACTCGTACACTGAGTCGAATGAGTCCGATCTCTTGAGTTATCATTCTAGCCTACATTAGAGCAAAAATTGATGAAATTTGCGATTCCGTTAACGCTGACAAAATTTAATGTTCGTGAAAAAAAGTTTTCAAAAATAAGTATGAAATTAAAAAAAATGATTTTTGATTATGACTGATCCAAAATAGCGAAAAATCAAAAGTGATCTAGAGGTAAAGGTCGGACTCGTTTCAATTCATATAGGCCTACTGTATAACCAATATTTGGTAAAAACTAATGATCGGTTTTGAAAAATTAGACCTAATTTCCGGGTCTTGCGTCAGTTGCTTCCGAATAAAATTTTCTGGGGAAGTAACTGGATGCGAAAAAGTTTGTGTACTGGTCTTGTACCATTTATTTATTAAATATGTCCGTCTGTCAAGGCCCCATTTCCTGAGACGTAAAGCAAAATTTTATACGTACAGTATTAAAGTACTCAAATAAAACACTAATTTATCTTCCACATCTTTTAAACAGCAAACACAAAAATCTGAACATATTTCTGAAGTGTAGTTCAAAATAACTTCAACGTAAATAAAACAGAAAGTTACAAACGGCCACCAGGGCTGGGCAGTAAGTATGACAGAACGAGAAGAGCACGACTGTAACCGAAGTTTTCCGAATTTGTGGCACAAGAGACGAACTGAATATTTTTATAAATTTTCGGACTACGGGCGTGTATTTTCAGAACGTTTATAGTGCCTAAATACTAATTAAATCCCTGAATTCAACTCGCACATTACCGCGTTCAAAGCTTCAATTCTTCTTGTAACTGCTCTATTAAATCTAAATTTTAATAACGCCGTGAAATAACCGCGCACACTGCGCATGCTTCGATCCTGGCACACTGACGACACCCAATTAACTAACACGATACTACCGCTATCATTAATATTATGTTATTGTCAGTGTCGACATTTCGTTTAATTGCACACTGCTGTTAAATTAATAGTGTCTACATTCGGTAACTGTATTAATTAAGCTTACATAACGTGTGCGCATGCGCGAAACCACCACTAGGATAATTCAACTAAATTCTTGGGTAAAATCAGCGAGAAAAAAGATTTCTTACTGCATATTTTATAAACAGGATACATTTTAGACATCACATCAGTCTACTATATTCTTCAAATATCTTATTCACACCAACGACTATCACTGTGTAGTAGCAAACAATAGGCCTAACTTAATTCTGACAAAGCTTTCGACATACGATATTACGACACGTAAATTTCGACCATGCTTTACTTGGCTCGTATTGTTTTACAAATGGTTACATTTTTATGCAAGATATTTAAAAAAAACTATCGATATCTTCAGAACTCTCTCAATTTATGACGTATGTGTGGTGATTTTGCAAAAATCGACCTTACGAAAACTTTACGTAACTATACGTAACTTCCTGAGCCCAAAACGTTCCAGGACGTGTCATCTCTTGAGACTACATTAAACAATAGATTTTCTTGACTTTGTGTTCTGAAGCCATTTTTTGTAAAACAAACTACTGCAAAAGGATTTTCATAAAAGCGTTGGTTCTGATCAAATGTAACGAATGTGTTCAGATAAACGTAGTGTTGTTATACACCCCGAAAACCCGGTACGGAAATAATACAAAAATATTATTTTTTCAAATTTAGTTCATCAAATTTTGCTCGATTTTTTTATCGCATATGAAGGTTTGTAAGTTAGGTTCGTGTAAACATTTGAAAGGAAGTCACTGTTCGGAAGGAATTCGTAATGAGCAAATATAAACACTGGCCTTTTTTTATTTATCCTTAAATAGTGATTTTCTTCTTTTAAATTTGGTATACTGACTTGTGTATGTCTCTTATAACACCCAAAATTTAGGTAAGTCTGATAAACCTATTATAAAATTTGGCTGGCTGCCATCATTTTTGTTGATAAGCTGATTTCCATGAATTTTTAGTCATAGGCTACCTGATTTTTTTAACACCCAAAAATTAGGTAAATCTGATAAACCGATTGTGAAAACTTAGGCTGATTTTCAAGAATTTTTAGTCATAGGCTACCTGATTTTTTAACACCCAAAAATTAGGTAAATCTGATAAACCGATTATGAAAACTTAGGCTGATTTTCAAGAATTTTTAGTCTATAGGCATACCTGATTTTTTTTAACACCCAAAATTTAGGTAAATCCGATGAATCGATTAAGAAAAATTAGGCTTAATTTTGATTTTAGTAAATTTCTGTCGATAGGCCGACCTGATTTTTTTTTAATACCCAAAATGTACGTAAATCTGGTGAACGGATTATGAAAAATTAAGACCGATTATCATGAATTTTTTGTCGATAGGCCTACCTGATTTTTTTTTGAAGAACTAACTGAACGTCAGAAAGTAGGTATTCTTTTTGGTATATTTATTTTGAAAACGGGTCGCTATATTACGTTTAGCGTCAAATACTGGACCGAAGAACCCATACACAGTCAATGAGATACAAAAATGATTGTGCAGGGAATTTAAAAAGTTTGTATAATATTTGATATACAAACTTCAAGTTCTCGAAGGAAACACGGCTTGAATATTATAACGAGCTGACGAAAACAATACAATTTATCATTAACAGTTAAGGCGGACAAGTAACAAGTAGTTGGGAACAGTTGAGCAACGCCACACTATAAAGTTTCGACAATAACATAGATTAATTAATGGCAAGTTGTTAGCAACAAATATCAGCCATAACTTGCTTGTGTCCATAAAACAGCTTGTATGCTTTAAAGCTAAATAATAAACCCTTTTTAGGTTATTGGGAAACTATGAACTGTAAAATAAAATGAATTATAGTAAATAAAAAACAAACAATCCAGCAACAATCGTTTTTTTATAGACCCTACTCCCACATCGTAATTTTCTTTTATTCAGAACTTGCTACAATGATGTTTCGATTGTTTACTTATGCAATACAGTTGTACAAAATTTGACCGAAATCGTTGGCAGATTTAAAAAAAAACGGTTCCTAAATTGAACAAATCAGCGTTCTAAGTCAAATTTAATTATTTTTGACTCCCAGCGATGTAAATAAATGAACAAGAAAACCTGAATATCGATGTTTTTACGATGTTAGTACTATTTTCTTCGAATGAGAAAGTAGAATTAAAATTAAATTTTTAAAATATTAATTATTAATAAAAGAAATTTCAAAACAAAGTCTTCGAGGTTCGATAAGATTTGTGTGTTAAATATGAAACTTGTTGAAAGCGATAACAGTATATCTGTCAGAACAGTTTGTTAAAATTGTTGCCAATATGACAAAATTAAAAACAACTGGCTGGCATTATCACAAGTCGCCAACTCTTTAATTAACTTATTCAATTAGTTAAGAAGAAGGCTTTTAATTTCACTTGCTTTTTATAACTGTTATCAAAGTAAAACGAACAGGTGAGCCGAGGCACAGACAAAGGCTAACATTTAAACGAAGTCTTTAGTTTTATCTCGCCTTTTGTGTTGCATTAAATACTTTTTCAATTCCTTAAAAGTTTACAAAGTACTAATATTCTGTTACTTGTCTCATAACTCTGACATCTGAAATCCTTTTTAAATATTTTTAGTCGCTCTTTTTGTCTTGCCTTTATTTACGTGTACACTTGAGTTGCCCTCACTCGCAGATCAGACTTTTAATTAACGTTGAAGCTTTTAAATGGCGAAATTCCGTTTAAAAATAAATTTGTTTTAAAATTCGTACTTTGACGTCTTTGAAAACTTAGCAGAAAAATCGGTTTCAGAAATAGCCCGGACCAAGTTCGTTACCCAGCAAAGTTCTTCCAACAGTTTCAAAAATGGTGGCCATTGCAATCAATAATTTTTTGGAAATTCTCATTTCTGCAAGTACAGCAGAAATCTGCAAGTACAGCATTTCAAATATCATTGAAAATATAAATACGAATCTGACATCTGTCAGGGTTTATTTTCAACGTAGTTTGAAAATTTAAAATGTTTCATTTATGAAGATCTTTAAGAAGTCGTAAATTAGAAATAAATATTTATACTTCATTGATTCTCCCATTGAGTCTACAAAGTAGTTTTTACTTAATCTGTCTATTTGCATGTTTTCGGGGTACAGAGACCCACAGCTTTTGATTAGGTAATTAAGATAAAATTTTGGTACAGTCAAGCTGACCAAGTGAACTCGTTTTTTAAAGTTTTTTTGACAGACATTTTTAAAATTTTTTTAAAAAAGTACCGAATTATGGACAAACTAGACTTGAAATCTGTCAACTCATTTAGTTTCCAACGATATGCACAGACATTAAAGTCAAAACTTAATTTTAATTTTATTTATTTATTGAACCAAGACGGCCAGAAAAGAATTCATTCATAATTTTTTTACGATTACTGTACTTTTTTGAACTTCGTGTAGCCTTGTGAAATAGCCTATAACCAGTTTTCTTCTGATTATTCAAATATATTTCTTCGTATAGCCTAGAGAAATAGCCTAAACCAGTTTTCTTCTGACTCAAATATATTTCTTCGTATAGCCTAGTGAAATAGCTTAGAACCAGTTTTGTTCTGATTACTCAAATATATTTCTTCGTATAGCCTAGAGAAATAGCCTAAACCAGTTTTCTTCTGACTCAAATATATTTCTTCGTATAGCCTAGTGAAATAGCTTAGAACCAGTTTTGTTCTGATTACTCAAATATATTTCTTCGTATAGCCTAGTGAAATAGCTTAGAACCAGTTTTGTTCTGATTACTCAAATATATTTCTTCGTATAGCCTAGTGAAATAGCTTAGAACCAGTTTTGTTCTGATTACTCAAATATATTTCTTCGTATAGCCTAGAGAAATAGCCTAAACCAGTTTTCTTCTGACTCAAATATATTTCTTCGTATAGCCTAGTGAAATAGCTTAGAACCAGTTTTGTTCTGATTACTCAAATATATTTCTTCGTATAGCCTAGTGAAATAGCTTAGAACCAGTTTTGTTCTGATTACTCAAATATATTTCTTCGTATAGCCTAGAGAAATAGACTAAACCAGTTTTCTTCTAATGACTCAAATATTTTTCTTCATATAGCCTAGAGAACTCTTTCTAGTCAGTTTTCTTCTGTTGATTCAAGCAAATTTCTTCGTATAGCCTAGAGAACTCTTTCTAGTCAGTTTTCTTCGGTTTATTCAAACATATTTCTTCGTATTGTTTAGAGAAATATTGTAAACCAGTTTTATTCTGTTGATTCAAAAATATTTCTTCATATAGCTAAGCCAGTTTTCTTCTGTAGATTCAAACATATTTCTTCGTATTGCTCAGAGAAATATTCTAAATCAGTTTTATTCTGTTGATTCAAACATATTTTTTTGTATAGGCTAACCTAGAGAAATATCCTAAACCAATTTCCTTCTGTTGATTCAAAAATATTTCTTCATATAGCTAAGCCAGTTTTCTTCTGTAGATTCAAACATATTTCTTCGTATTGCTCAGAGAAATATTCTAAATCGGTTTTATTCTGTTGATTCAAACATATTTTTTTGTATAGGCTAACCTAGAGAAATATCCTAAACCAATTTCCTTCTGTTGATTCAAAAATATTTCTTCATATAGCTAAGCCAGTTTTCTTTTATAGATTCAAACATATTTCTGACAAAAAAAACTAATCAAGTAGTGATGAACGTAATTTGTAAAACTTTCGAATTCCAACTAAAAAGGTTAACACAGTGTATAAAGTAAGAATGCTAAGCAAGACATCTTCGCTTCTGTTTTTAGGTACAAAAGAGGCAATGAACTTTACAATTCCAACACTTACTACTTAGGCCTACCTTATCTGTGATATTTAGGGGTAATGACCTCCAGCACGGGGTTGTTGACCCTTACGTTGGTATGCGTTTTACAAACGAACACTGTATTTAAAAATTTGAAGCAAAAAAATTATTAGTGATATTACCTGTAAATACTTGAATAACTTAATCTTTACTTGTTTTTATAATAAAAAAGATTGAATATCGTGAAAAAAGTGATCTTAAACAGGTCCTCTGAATCAAAATGTGTCTGAGCGGGCCTGACTACTCTCATGAAATTTGGCAAGAAAGAGTGGTCCGTTCATTTCGGGACTGTTTACTCTCAGGAGCACTAAATTTGTACATTTTTTTGCCCAAAAAACCCTGAAAATCGGAATGTACATAAATAAAATACACTGGTCACTATTAGAAAAAAATCAAATCTGAGTTATTGGAAAAAGTAAAAAGGAAATATAATTTTTAAAAATCAGATCATTAGATTTTTCTTAAATTTTGGTCATGTGGGGAGATTCATGACGAGCGAAAATAACAATTTCGAATTAAAAAAAAATTGCCGTCTGTAAATAATCGGGCGGGGGGAAGTAAAAATAAATCTCGATCGTCACCGATTTACTTAAATTTATTACAATGACATTACGGTAGCCTGTTATTTCAATTTTTGAATTACCGCCATTTTAAATCGATAAATAAATGACTTCACTGTCATTATTGTATTACTAACATATATTTTTGGGCCGTAAGAATCAAATCGAACTACAATACCGAAGGCTACACTTGAAACACACGTACGATTTCAAGGTCTCGGGGTCCTTTTTCTAACTGAAATCCGCTAAAAACTGTAACAGTATTCAGTCAACGACAAACTGATGCCGAACGTTTTTCCATTGCAAAGCGTTGTGACACATTCGCCTTTACATTACACAGCTTGTTGCAAATATTCCTCTGCAACCGCCTGAACTGAACTACCTGTTTGTCAAACAATGACAGTCATCAATCTGACGCAGAGAAAGTTTTCACAAAGCCAATGTTTTCAGAAGAGATGATAGTTTGGCAGCTCGATGTAGCAAGGTTATTTTTTACTTGGTGCACGGTTGTTACGTACGTGTCAGGACACTGAATGAAGACAAATACGTAACTACAGTAATTCTACTAGATTATTTAGCTAATTACTCTGCCCCTCCTACGGCCAATATTCTTATCCCGCCCAACTAAATGTATGCAATATAATAATAATTTATGTAAATCGTAAAAATTGCAATAAATAAGTTGAAATAATGACATTGAAAAACAGCTGTTGTGTGAAATCAGCTGTTTCAATGAACATTTCCCAACCCCGCCATAACCATTACATGTAACGAACTTACATTGTAAGGTGAGCCATCATGGCTTTATATATATATATATATATATATATATATATATATATATATATATATATATATATATATATAAGTAATATTTTTAACAAAACGAACAAATTTTGATAAACTATGTCGTTTTTCAGTATTTTCTCGATTTGTTTTTATAGAAAGATTCATAAATTTTTGTTTGGTTATTTATGGACTTTAAGAAATTTTCACAAAGATCAATATTGCCGATTCTGAGAAAATCATATTTTTACCAAAAAGAGGTTTAAGTGTTTTCAAGAAGTGAAAATGGTCATATCTCGAGAGATATGAGCAAACCAGTGCGCGCGCACAGCATCCAAATATTCTATAAACTATTTTTCTGAACTTAGGGTCTTTGAAAACGGTTGGATCTTATCAAAATCTAAAAATTCCTCACGATCACCAAACTTTGACTAGCATGTAAAGTTTAAAATCAGAAAGAATTTGTCAGCTAAAAACAAGGTATAAAACGCAACTGCAAGATGCCGTTACCTAAAAAGAAAAAACCGATAGCGCTATAGGATTTACAATGGATTCATTGTGCCTAGGATAGGGGCTCAAAAATATGTGCGCACATCATAAAAAATAACCTTCCGTTAGTTCAATTTTAAACTTTTAGACCTGTTCAAATGTCATTGGGCTACAATCTAGCCGACGCTGCTCGTCATTAAGCAAATTTAGTACAGCAGAAAAGATGGAGTACAAAACAAAAAACTAGGTCTGTTAATAGGAGAGTTCTATATAGTTTTTCTGACACAATGTCCACATCGCTTCACGACAAGTTGTTTTTATGTTGATTTGTTGTTAGATCAGCAGCTATTCCCAGCAAAACTGAGCAGATGTTTTTTAACTGAAACAGTAAGTGCAGTCTATATTAAATTGTTATAGTACACTGTTTGTCGTCATTATTTAATATAATAAAGTAGTGTTTTTTAACTGAAATAGTAAGTGCAGTCTATATTAAATTGTTATAATACATTGTTTGTCGTCATTATTTAATAATAAAGTAGTGTTTTTTAACTGAAACAGTAAGTGCAGTCTATATTGAACTGTTATAGTACATTGTTTGTCGTCATTATTTAATAATAAAGTAGTGTTTTTTAACTGAAACAGTAAGTGCAGTCTACATTAAATTGTTATGGTACACTGTTTGTCGTCATTATTTAATAATAAAGTAGTGTTTTTTAACTGAAACAGTAAGTGCAGTCTATATTGAACTGTTATAGTACATTGTTTGTCGTCATTATTTAATAATAAAGTAGTGTTTTTAACTGAAATAGTAAGTGCAGTCTATATTAAATTGTTATAATACATTGTTTGTCGTCATTATTTAATAATAAAGTAGTGTTTTTTAACTGAAACAGTAAGTGCAGTCTACATTAAATTGTTATGGTACACTGTTTGTCGTCATTATTTAATAATAAAGTAGTGTTTTTTAACTGAAACAGTAAGTGCAGTCTATATTGAACTGTTATAGTACATTGTTTGTCGTCATTATTTAATAATAAAGTAGTGTTTTTAACTGAAATAGTAAGTGCAGTCTATATTAAATTGTTATAATACATTGTTTGTCGTCATTATTTAATAATAAAGTAGTGTTTTTTAACTGAAACAGTAAGTGCAGTCTATATTAAATTGTTATAGTACACTGTTTGTCGTCATTATTTAATAATAAAGTAGTGTTTTTTAACTGAAACAGTAAGTGCAGTCTATATTAAATTGTTATAGTACACTGTTTGTCGTCATTATTTAATAATAAAGTAGTGTTTTTTAACTGAAACAGTAAGTGCAGTCTATATTAAATTGTTATAGTACACTGTTTGTCGTCATTATTTAATAATAAAGTAGTGTTTTTTAACTGAAACAGTAAGTGCAGTCTACATTAAATTGTTATGGTACACTGTTTGTCGTCATTATTTAATAATAAAGTAGTGTTTTTTAACTGAAATAGTTAGTGCAGTCTATATTAAATTGTTATAGTACACTGTTTGTCGTCATTATTTAATAATAAAGTAGTGTTTTTTAACTGAAACAGTAAGTGCAGTCTATATTAAATTGTTATAGTACACTGTTTGTCGTCATTATTTAATAATAAAGTAGTGTTTTTTAACTGAAATAATAAGTGCAGTCTATATTAAATTGTTATAGTACACTGTTTGTCGTCATTATTTAATAATAAAGTGTTATAGTTACACTGTTTGTCGTCATTATTTAATAATAAAGTAGTGTTTTTTAACTGAAATAATAAGTGCAGTCTATATTAAATTGTTATAGTACACTGTTTGTCGTCATTATTTAATAATAAAGTAGTGTTTTTTAACTGAAATAGTAAGTGCAGTCTATATTAAATTGTTATAGTACACTGTTTGTCGTCATTATTTAATAATAAAGTAGTGTTTTTTAACTGAAACAGTAAGTGCAGTCTATATTAAATTGTTATAGTACACTGTTTGTCGTCATTATTTAATAATAAAGTAGTGTTTTTTAACTGAAACAGTAAGTGCAGTCTATATTAAATTGTTATAGTACACTGTTTGTCGTCATTATTTAATAATAAAGTAGTGTTTTTTAACTGAAATAGTTAGTGCAGTCTATATTAAATTGTTATAGTACACTGTTTGTCGTCATTATTTAATAATAAAGTAGTGTTTTTTAACTGAAACAGTAAGTGCAGTCTATATTAAATTGTTATAGTACACTGTTTGTCGTCATTATTTAATAATAAAGTAGTAGTGTTTTTAACTGAAATAATAAGTGCAGTCTATATTAAATTGTTATAGTACACTGTTTGTCGTCATTATTTAATAATAAAGTAGTGTTTTTTAACTGAAATAGTAAGTGCAGTCTATATTAAATTGTTATAGTACACTGTTTGTCGTCATTATTTAATAATAAAGTAGTGTTTTTTAACTGAAATAATAAGTGCAGTCTATATTAAATTGTTATAGTACACTGTTTGTCGTCATTATTTAATAATAAAGTAGTGTTTTTTAACTGAAACAGTAAGTGCAGTCTATATTAAATTGTTATAGTACACTGTTTGTCGTCATTATTCAATAATAAAGTAGTGTTTTTTAACTGAAATAATAAGTGCAGTCTATATTAAATTGTTATAGTACACTGTTTGTCGTCATTATTTAATAATAAAGTAGTGTTTTTTAACTGAAACAGTAAGTGCAGTCTATATTAAATTGTTATAGTACACTGTTTGTCGTCATTATTTAATAATAAAGTAGTGTTTTTTAACTGAAATAATAAGTGCAGTCTATATTAAATTGTTATAGTACACTGTTTGTCGTCATTATTTAATAATAAAGTAGTGTTTTTTAACTGAAACAGTAAGTGCAGTCTATATTAAATTGTTATAGTACACTGTTTGTCGTCATTATTCAATAATAAAGTAGTGTTTTTTAACTGAAATAATAAGTGCAGTCTATATTAAATTGTTATAGTACACTGTTTGTCGTCATTATTTAATAATAAAGTAGTGTTTTTTAACTGAAACAGTAAGTGCAGTCTATATTAAATTGTTATAGTACACTGTTTGTCGTCATTATTTAATAATAAAGTAGTGTTTTTTAACTGAAATAATAAGTGCAGTCTATATTAAATTGTTATAGTACACTGTTTGTCGTCATTATTTAATAATAAAGTAGTGTTTTTTAACTGAAACAGTAAGTGCAGTCTATATTAAATTGTTATAGTACACTGTTTGTCGTCATTATTCAATAATAAAGTAGTGTTTTTTAACTGAAATAATAAGTGCAGTCTATATTAAATTGTTATAGTACACTGTTTGTCGTCATTATTTAATAATAAAGTAGCAGTAGGTGGTACTGAGGTACAAATCTGCCGTGTATGATTTTATTTCTATTTTAGAAGTAATTAATTCAGTGCGTAAAGCTGAATAAGTGATAATTCGTCGTAACAGTGTATGAATCCATCGTCACCGTCGACCACATCACCGGAACCTACTGGCTTCTGTACCATCCCGACCTAACATTTCATCATCAAACACTGTCAATTATATATTGGTAATCAACAGTATATCGTATTTCAGTAATGATTTTAATTACAGTAATTTTAATAATATCAAGCAATATTTACAGTTACCATCTGAAATATCAAAGAATCACCTTGAGATGCATTAGTCTTTATTGTATTGATAATTACTATCTTGTAATAACTTGCTTTATTAATTTGAGATTGATATTAATAATTAAACATTATGTTTACAGGAAAATTGATATTTTATTTTAAAAAACCATTCGTAATTCCTTATGTATTCAAATAAAAGTTAATAGTTAGTAAATATTTAATAAAAGAAATTTACTAAATTCTGACGCCCAAAGTGTTTATTAAAACAGACGCCGTATAGTTAAAAAGTAAAAATCGAAAACAAAGTTTTCACAAGAATTAAAACCTCTTTATATGAAGTATAAATGATCGTAATAAACTTTACACACAAAAAACATTCGTTTACCCAAAGATCTCGTACATAACGTAGATCGGAGGAAGATAACTGTGAAACATTGTGCCCGATATACCATATGGTGGACATGGAGGCAGAGGCCTTGGTGTAGAAGAAGAAGAACAAAACAATTTTATTTCTCATAAAATGTAGGCCTAAGTCAGTTGCCGAATGGAGATCGTATTAATTTAAGAACATGTTTTGATATGCGGTTAAAGTAATCTTATTAGCATTATTGAAAGGAAAGCTTCAAAATAACGAGACTGGTAAATACGTAAAGCTCCTTTTTCATAAATCGCTCATTAGCCTAAGCATTGTAATAATCTTCAGTTAGTGATGTTCAGTAAACAAGCGCTCATTGCTGTATAAGCTTTTAATATATTTATTTGGATTGAAGTAAATGTAATTTCCAAAAGATTTCCAGTAGGTTTCAACAGATCCGTATTACATAAAAAACAAAAAACAAAAATCATTTAATCCTAAACGCAGTTTTCTGCTGTTAGGCCTTCCATGGATTAATAATTTTGTTATTTTTTAAACTGAATTTCGAATTGTGTTCCTTTCGATTGTTTAAAAAAAATATTTGTTTTCATATTTTGGTATTTTATAACATTAATCGAGCGTTAATTATTTACCCGTAAATTAAATAATTTAAATAATTATAATTATTAATTTATAATTATAAATTAAATAATTTACGTAAATTAAATAATCTCTGTAAAAACTCTCAGAATTTCCTTGCAACTTCCACATGGAGGGTTTTCATTAATCGCGTTTATATTTGGGGGGGGGGATTTGTTTCTCCACTTTTATGAGAAATCGTAATGGCAGTTTTCATATTCCTTTTCTAAAACGGCTCGACAAATTTTACTGAAATTTTGGCATCGGGAGTTATCCAATATTAGAAACGCACTGACTGCAGCGATTCCGAAAATCTACTTCTAAAGTACCAAAAAAGCGATACATTGGGCACATTTTTGCAGACGATTAACCGGAACATAAGAAGATACCAATTTGAAATTAAATAAGGTGAAGGTTCCAGAACACATTAGATGTAGTAGTAATAATAAAACTAAATTAACGTCGATTGGTCACATAGGCCTATGACTTGAAAAAAGTGTATTTCCAATGATTACCTTCCGAAACAATCGAACAGGGGAAATGCCACGCCTTAGCTGGGAATCGAACCCGGGTCTTCGGGGTGAAAGCCCAGTTCGCTATCAACTAGGCCACCGAGGCTTACATGTTTATATGTTTCAAGAGAACAGAGAACAATAAATAAATTTTACTTTCAAAAATACTAAACAGTCTACACTAGGGGTCTCCAAACTTTCGAGCCTTAGGGCCATACTGATTACTCCAGTAAGTTCCGAGGGCCAAAACCACATTATCATTGTTGCCGGTGGTAAAAAATGAAATAGTCCACTGATGAAAAAAAAGTCCGAAAAAGTACGCAACGTTTAAAAAAGGCTGCAAATCGGACTAAAGTCCGCAAAACGGCAACACTGCATATTTAACTGAATTTTCCTGTCATTATCTGTAATTTCTAGATTAGTCGTAGAGTACGAGCCATGAGGAGTAACGTGACACGACATCTGGTGGACACAAGCGGAAATAGGTTGTACCTTCTATCACAAAACTTATCACAAAAACAATAACAATAAGCCTACAACAATGTTATGAGTAGTTAGCCCATGACCATATCAATGTAGATGTCATATTAATAATTATTCAACATAAAATTAGAATACTTCAGTAAACTAAATTTAATTTGCTATAAAAAATATGTTCTCTAAAAGGAGTTTTCAAGTATGCTAGCTCTCCGCGGGCCGGACAAAATCTGTCCGCGGGCCGGATGTGGCCCTCGGGCCGTAGTTTGGAGACCCTTGGTCTACACGATCTTGACACTTTCCTGGATCTATATTTTCAGGTCCACTGAACCGAAAATGTTGTTTATAATTGTTGATGTTATGCATAAACTAATCGATTGATTTCGACGAAATTTTTCGATTGTTCGTCCACCATTTTGGACAATTTAATAAAAAAAAATGTTTACAATATTAGTCAGATTTTTTTTAAAACCGGAATAATGATTTTTCCCATCGAAGTTTTGACAGTAGATTTAAAAAAATAATTGCGGCACGCAGCAGTCCGCTGACGTGATAGACGCGAATTTCCAACATCTTTTCCTTTGAAAATCTGATTTCACCATCATAAGCAACATTAAAATGCATTTTAAACTTTCAAATTACATTGAAAATACGAAAATGAACACCGTGGATTTACGAAAAAAAATTCGTTAATTTATGCAGTTTTTAACGGTGTATTACGACGGTGTGGCCTTCATTTTGAAACCGTTCAACTAATTTTGCTGGTTAAAGAATGTGTTCAAGCTATTACTACAAACGATTTTTGTGTCAAGTTTTAATGATATTGGACCAACATTGCGAATGTTAGCGGCGTGCACGCAAGCACACACACCACAGTGCTGCCATCCAGTGATTAATTCAACATTAAATTTTTTTTACACACCTCGATAACCTGCCCGGAATATATGCAAATTGCAACGAAGGTTATCTGGTCTAGTCTTACGTCTTACATTGTGTGTGAAACGGCTCGGAATGAGTATTCGGACATTACCTTTGTGACCGCGCCGCCTTGTCGCTGGATGCATCGGCATCGGGCAGGAATGTTGATGTTGGCCCAACAGTTGCTTGATCCGGAGGCGATGCCGCTTTATGAACTTGTCTCCGTGAGACGCTGCAACGAGATGTTATCATCACACTACACACAGTTACCGATACGTTTTTATTTGCGAATTACCCGGGACCTTGAAACTGGCACCGATCCTAACCTCTGCATCATTTTTGAGGGATCTTTATCGAAATGTTACATGCATACGTGCGCGCGCGCGTGCGTGCGGACGTGTGTGTGTTTGCAAGCTCACGTTCACAATTTTCTCCGATGCAATACAAATTCGGCACAGATACTGATCATGGTAATAGCATGGACAAGTTCGTTAACCAGCGAAATTCGTCGACAGTTTCAAAATGGCTACCGTATCAAATCTTTAAAATTCGTAGCATCTGTGTCTTTTTTTAATATTAAAATCTGTTGGAAAAAATTTTCAAATTTTTTTTTTTTAAATCCAAAGTGTTTATGCATTTTCAATGCAGCCAGAAAGTTTAAAATGCTAATTTTATGTTTCTTAAAATGCATATTTTAATGCTGCTTATGAAGGTCAAATCAGAATTTCACAAAGGATAAGATAATGACAAATACTTTTTATATTTCGCTTCTATCACGATAGCGAGACAGCTGCGTGCCGCTATTATTTTTGAATTACGTCTCGCAAACGTAACAGAAGCGAATTTTGAAAATCAGCATCGCAAACCAATACGTTTTTTTCACATCTTATGCCGACAATGTAATCAGCGTTACAATCAGCACAAGTTAGCACGTTACGCTGTCAAACTGCAATGCAAATACTAAAACGAACCCCTTCTTTATTCTGAAATGAATTTTTAAATTTAAACCACAAATTTCTGCATACTTTAACGAATACAATTGTGAAATTAGTTCTAAAAAAATGTAGAATAAAAAATGATTTTTTTTTGGAACATTTGGAATGACCAGCCTTTTTATAAAAAGGATGAATATATTTTGCAAGGTAACGAAACTTTCCGAACTATTCCCAAAACCGACTCGAATCAAAGAGAGCAAGGTCAGTGCTGCGATCATTCCAAAGTCCCGGGTTCCGAAACTACCATGATGGTCGTACCGTTTTCGTATAGAAATGTCAATTTACGGAATGTCACTGTTCATTCGTTCCCACAAAGTCAGAAACAGCTGTGCGCCGTGTCTTTCGCTTCTTAATGAAGCACACATAACTAATTTAAAAATCTCAACCTAACGTTTACCCGCCACAGGGGCCTTGTTGAGTCACGCAAACTATTGGAACGAATTATAACGGTGTTCGGCCCAACAAAAATGGAAGATTAGCGCCTAGGACAGCTGTAATCTGTTTGAAATCCGACGCGGAAGTAGATATAGTTAGTCACTCTTGACTCGGACATTTTTATCCGGCAATTATCGCAATGACCTATTTTACAGTGAGATTCCATATTAAGGTTAGGGTTTTAACTAACCGCGGAACACAGCTGTGTCGTTGATGTTACTGGGGCGAATTTCCAAATAGTAACAAAATTATAATATCGCATAACCAATATTTTTAATGGCAACACTTATTTACTGGCCGCAGGGAAATTCATAACTTCACGACTTTCAAATCGTGTAAGTTCATTACCGTAATCGCCCCCCCCCATGTAGGTCTATTCAGATTTTCGAGCTGTCAACTGAAATTTTAAAATGTAAAACGATATTTTATGAAGTTTCAAAGCTGATCGTGAAGGTGAAATGACACTTTCAAAAAGAACGCGTAAGATTAAAGAAGTAATTTTATAAAAGTTTGGAACGATAATCATTTTCAAACTTCCAAACTTGAACGAATGAATAATAAGGGTTGCAAACGCCCTACGACCTTCGTAGATCTATTGTGCTCCCATTCCCATATTCCTGAGACTCTCAGTTACAGTCATAACCTCTTCATGAAGCCGAGGATTCAAGGTAGATTAACGGTAGCATTCACTTCTAAACGGTTAAGTTTCCACAATACTAGCTCTTATCGTAGCAACTGTCCGACAGTCTCCCAGCAGGTGATGGCAGTTTCCTCTTTCCTCCCATATCTACTGCAAGTTTGATCTTCTACGCCAAGATTCCTAAAATCTCTCTTAAGGGTGCCATGCCCCGTAAGGAAGCCAGTCAGAAGTCTGAGCTTATTTTCACTAAGGTCGATACACATCTTTGGTCTGTTCCTGTTCCCGAGGAGGTCCTTGGCCTGTATTAATCCTTGCTTAACTTACACACACACGCGCGCGCGCGCGCACGTTGAAAATACGTACCTCTGGAGCAACACGTCTATATTTTTGACTCACGACATGCATTTCTTTTTCTTCTTCTTCTTCTTTTTCTTTTTTTTCTTCTTCTTATTATTATTACTATTTTTACTAAAATTCGTTTCAAAACTAACAATACACTTGGTAAGTAAAATAACGCTCCCAGTCTGGGCCGACTACACCGTGAGTTCAAAGTTTAATCTCTTGTGTATAATTCTTCATTAGCTAACAGCCTAGACTTACAAACACGACATTTCAGCCGTTTTTCGTGGCTTTAAGCACATTTATTTGGACACTTGTATCACGAAAACGTCGTGGTTTGCATAACTTTGTTTTGAAATCGCTGAATAATTTGCGCGTTTACTTTTCTTACCTATCCAGTGGACTTGTTTGTACAGCACAAGCAGTGATAATTCTGACCTTTCATTCGTGAAATTAACTTGTATTGATTTGGTTTCATTAAGTTGGCGCCATTTTTTTGATCCGTTTTCCATTACTTTACTGTTTTTAGCAATTTTTCAGTTGAATTTTCAACTGTATCGCCCACAGATAACACCGCATTAGCATCTGCAAACGTAGCTATTCAACTCTGGCCGTGTTGGCACTGGAATATCTAGTACGTAGAAGATAAAACAAGGATCCCGAAACACTACCTTACTTACTACCTCGCTTTTATATCATTCAGCTCAATGTAAGTTTCTTCTTGTTTCACAATAACACGTAAGATTTTTACTGAGTAAAATTTTAAAAAGGAAATGAATTTTTCAAATCCGAAATGCCACACTTTATCGAATGTCTACGCAAAGTCAAAGAATACAAAAGAGCGAATATACTGTTACCTGAAGAAGCAAAGCTTAGTGGTGCGTGGAATAGACGAGGCCCATAAACTTGAGTGTTTACCGCTGTGAGTGCTCCAAGTATTCGTGAAAAGAAATAAGATATCGTATTATATATATAGGCTAACTGTTTAAGTGCAATACAGTTATGTTTGTTGTGTAAACGTGCGTAAACATTGCACAAACTTTCTTACAATCAGTATATTTAGAGCAGGTTTAAAAGAAACAAACAAGCACGTATGTGTGGAGAGCGTTGTTCGCTACAATTCGGACTTATACGCACGTTCGAATTCTGCTACTACAATTAGCAGTTTTAAGTCTTCATTATTCTGACATAAAATATGGGTTACTAGAATTTAAACTTTCAAAAATTGTAAATAAAAAAAAACGAACCCTGACCGCCATCGAATCCAATTTCTTTATTTCAACTGATTTAAGAAATGTGAAGTGTTTCTATATACAGATTTTAGCGCTGATTAAAACGGTGAAATTAGATTTTCAAAAAAGTGTAAAAGTTACACAACTCCCCCCCCACAAAATTGGACAGAAGCTATAAGAAAAGCAAGTTTTCCGAATCGAAAATTTCACAACGGTTCGTGAAAATCGGGAACAATCACAAATGGTCAACTTCTACTGATTTCTTCGATTTACTACTCAATCATAAATTTTATTTTTTTCCAAATTTGCTACATAAACGAGTAATAAATCTTCGTATGAACTGATATGGTTTTTTCGTAGAACATTCATTCTGTCTGGACAATTATGAACTAGGTCTTTACGTTCGATCAAAATCGTAGTGTCGATTTTGAACAATTTTCTTGACCAAAAAAGGAGGATAAAAAAATTTGTGTTGCAAACTTTTAAAATGGTCGGGGACCTGAACACAATACATACGGATATGCCCATAAAAATTTTCAAAAATCGATATTCGTTCTTCGTACTTCGTACAGTGAGAAGGTTTAACACGTCCTGAAGTACTGAAGTACAGGAACGATTACAGAGCCTTCCTTTTCCAGTTAACCTTAAAATTAGACAATTAAAGTAATGGTTATAACAGTGTGCAGGGTCCTACTTACATTCCAGTTAGATCACTGTAGCCAGAACACTTACCTAAAACAAAAATAAAAATTGTAAGTATTCAAAATAAAAACAATGTAGCTAACATTAAATTATTTCCCCTAAAAACCTAAAAAATCGAACTTGTTTTTAAAAAAGCAAATGTTTGCTTTTGTTCAGAATTTTGATCGCATATGAAGAACCACATATGTAATAACACTTCATTTAAACCACTGTAATAACACAAATAAAAAAAAAACAGTTTATTTATACGTAAATAAAAAAAACCGACAACAAAAATATAAAGGTTTTTGAGAAATTAGGCCTACAACTTTTATTTGACAGCTTCTAAACCTTTTTCGTTTCGTTTCGGCTATCTATATACTACATTTGAGCGAAATTTCATCAAAATCGTAATGGCAAATTTTAAGCATTTTTATAACAATTTTTTCAAGAAAAAAGGTTTAAGACACCTTTTTTACATTAAAAATACTGCCCCGAGATATTGGCAAACGAGACCAACAATACTATCGATCAATTACCGATTCAGACTTGCACTCGAGCCCAGTCATTTTCTTTTTGCTTCGAACAGAGCGAAAAAATGTCCGTATTTTCTTATTCAGAAAATGCTTTAAAAACAAAAGTGTATGTTAAACAAAAACGACACTAATTATAGGCCTACAGAAAATTTACCATTTTCTAAATGAACAATGTGTGTGTGTGTGTGTTTTTAGTGTTTTTTTGGAATAACACAAAATAAATCTACAAAAAATAGTGCACGCAATGAACACTCATACTTTACAAACATCAAAATAAACATTTACAGGTTTGTTATGAGAAAATAATTACAAAAAAAACTGAAAACGGAAAAGCTATTTATGTGCTGTAAATAAATAAAACTTTAAATCAATTATGTCCGCAAAGCATACAATAGAAACGTGTTTGAATACATAACTAAGTTCTGAGAATTTATCTAATAACTCTAAAGTTAAAATATGCATATTCTTGGATCTGATAATTTCGATTTAAATAGTCGTTTCACATTGGCTCGCGTGTACTGTTTATAAACAATGACCATATTTGCCATTCCGTACGAACATCGGATCAAATTGCAGTTACAGAAACAATTAATACATGCACAGTGTAACCAGTTACTGTGACATTATTAATTCTTTGTAACAATTATTATAACATATTGAGACAATTCTTGGAAGACCATTCTTGGAAGACATACTCTTCATTGTCCGTTTGAGAACAGGCTATTCAAAAACACAAACCATTAAAGCCTGAGTTAAACAAGGTTTTATATTTTGTAAGATTTCACACAGCTGGTATTTCACAGCCACAAAACGCAACCATTGCTAGTTATGTTGGTGATTCAGTAATACTACATTCATACTAAAAAAAAAAAAAAAAAAAAAAAAAAAAATAGCCGAACTTCTCGAAATCGATTAATCAAATTTTATTAAAATTTGCGTCGTATTACAAGTTACTTTTCTCTCTAGAACCGAACCAAGTTTAAATTTCTATTATTTCAAATTTCGCTACACTAGATCACATTAGATTAAATACTAACGGTAGGGCATTACAAGCCCCAGACACTGAAAACAGCCAGACCTATTGTGCAATTAAGCCTCTTGGTTACTAGTTCCGCAGACCGGTGCCATCAGTCCATCAACTTATTCTGCTGGGGGTCCTCAGGGTCCTGGAAGCCTAGCACTCTTTAGCTCCTGCTGGCAAGAACCTCACAATCATAGATTATATATGGTCTGTAGTTTCCTTTTACTTCCTACATAAACACACGGTTTCTCCGTGGTACCGTCCTACTCTGTTCATACTCCCTACAGTAAGCTCCACAGTTCATCGAGTTGCCCAAGGGTTTCGGAATCCAGACCGTCACCTTTGTCATCTAGAACACCGTTCTGGCCAACGTGATGTCTTTTACCTGCCTGACAGCCATTCAGTCATGCGGTGAAGTTTCCCATCAGCAACTTCAGCTTCTGGAATACTTCCATTACATATCAATCTTCTTGGTTTGAGAAAAATGTCAGCACGTTGATTCATTCCACATAAGTTTCCTGTTTCTAGGTTTCACTGGAAACGCCCCTGCTGTCCACTTAAAGCTCTCATCTCTCACTTCTTCGCAGCTTGGGTTGGTCCACCCAGCATCCTCACAATCTTCTGCGATTCACCGCTGTTTGATTCCACAGGATTAAGTAGCCTACAACCCATCAGATCTCCTGTACTAACGATCCTATCAGATCTCTTCGGATTTAGGTACTTACGGTTCGACGGGGACGTTAAATTTCTAAAATTCCTAATTTACCACACTACGTAGTACATATAGGCTACACTTATTCCCGAACCGTTATTCTGTGGAAGAGGCGTATAGGCCCTACATTTTGTCTGAGTTCTTGAAATAAAATAAACATTTATGACGTATGACTTAAACATGAAAAATGTCTTCGGAATCTATAAATCAAGCGGCCAATTAAATTTAAAAATTCTAAATACTAATGGCTGGATTTAAACGTTGATTATATACGATAGGGAAACAAGATTTTAAAATAACGCAGATAAAAAAAATGATTTTTTTAAGATCTGGAATGACCACAATTTTGAGACAGTTGAACGGATTTTTCAGAGTAAAGAACAATGTAAAAAGTTTAGACAAAACCTGAAAAGTATGAACGTTAATATGCAATGGAAATTGTTTTAACGCGGGGAGGGGTGCAAGATAAAGTTCAACTCAACAGCTGATTTTGTACTACACCTGTTGCTTCGATATTTCAATTAATTGAGGCTATGTTAATTGCCGTTACGATGAATATATATATATATATATATATAATGTTTTATATCAGACACCGTTGCTTATTTCAAGAGGTACCACAGAGGGTGCAGACTAGCTGCACCTATTGAGAGGATTTAGACGTTTCTCGCGGTACCTGAGTCTACCAAACATTGATACTTACGACTTTAACACTTTATATTCACACTTACATTTAGGGAAGTGATTATAGCCTCAATGTACTTTTCGCCATAAAATAAAATAAAAATATTTCAAGGGGGTCAGGGCATTACCATGATGACTATTTTCCAATGGGAATTTGCTTTTGATTTAAGATTTTACGTAGTCACCATTTTGAAACGGATTCAGATTTTGTTACGTAACGAAGCAAGCTTTTTCTTGTTTCCAACTGTGCATTGAGCGAAAGTGTCAATGTTGTTTCGAAAATCGCTTCCATCACGTCAACGGGTCAGCTGCGTACCACGGTAATTCGTTTATAAGAAACTCCGGCCACACACAATAAACACAATAAAGGTTGACACTAATCAAGCACTTGTTACGCTAAAGGTATTAAGATAAATTATCTGCCAGCGTACTTGAAGCGATAAGAGACGAACTTGATCCGTTTCATTGTGAATTCTGTACATGACACGCACTGTATATGGGTAGGAGAACACTACCGCCATGCTGTGCTGTAGGTATTGAGGCCAAGGTCATTTGGATAACATCAGAAAATGTTTATTAGAGTACAGCATTAATAAGTTTTGCTACAAAAATTACGTTCAGTGTTGCGGGATGTACAATAATTATCGTACTTCCATATTTTGCGAACTCGTACGATCAAAAAAATAACAGTATTACAATATTTTTTTTTATCTTACGCTATTGATAAAAAAAACTGATTTCATCAACATAATCAAAGTTAAAAACTGCATAAATTAGCATTTTAAATTACACTGGAAATAACAAAATGAGCCCTGACCACCGTCGGATGCATTTTCGGATTGTCAATACAATTTAAGAAAACTAAATTGCTAATTTAGGCTGGTTACAAACATAAATAAAAATGTAATGTTCGTTTGTTCAAGAACTTAAATATGGAGACCGATTGCTTTGAAATCTGACTCAAAGATGCATTCGAATATACGCATGTTTTCATATACCTGCTATATAATGTCGCACATGTGCAAGGTAAAAAATACGTTAAAAAAAAAAACAGCGCCATCTGTTAATCGTAAAAAACAACACAGGCTATAATAAATATTTACGATTCCATGTCGATGTTTCCGAATGCATTGTTAAGTGGACAGCCACAGCAACGCGTGGTCGGTTACAGCTAGTAATAAATAAATCATTATTAGTTGTATTTGAATTTTTAATAACACATTTGATACGAAAGGTTTATGAAATTGGAAATTCAACTAAGTGATTTTTTTGTGAAATCAACTTCTGAAAGTTACGAAATATATTGTGTGAATTTTGTATAGGTTCCTTAATTTAACTGCTGTAGTGTAATTTTTCTTTATTGAAATCTGCTTGATAATTTTCAGACAATTTTTCGGTAATTTTTTAGCCTTTCACCAATAACACTATGAGGGTGCTTAAGAGAACAGACGCAGGGGTAGAGCAATGCACAGTATATATATATTAAGCTATTAACATAAATCTGGTCTGTACGTCTGTGAAAATCAAAACCTAATGTACTGAGATGAGCTTAAATTTTACATCTCTAAAGCTAATATACGATAGCTAAAATAGCTTCTCGCACTTTGACGGTGTTTCCGGGGTTGTGCTTGTCGATGTTTGTCCTGGCCGCACATCGGCGTCAGCATACGTTTGTCAATCCTTGAAGAATTTGTACAAGAAATGTTTAGTGACAGCGTTGTCACCAAACGCTTCCCACAAGCATGCGATAGGTTTCTGCAGATGTTTTTTAAGTTTCAAACAAAATACGATGCAACATTAAAACACATTACACAAACGCGCGGAACTCAAGAACGCGGCCTCTCACCGTCACAGCTGTTGGCATAGGCCTACTAATTCACAGAGTACTGGTCGCCCACTCTACCGGCAGCAGGTCATACTATAAATGGTTCGCGCGCGAAATTTAAAATCTCCGATTTTAAGTTTTCACACACACGCTCTCTCTCTCTCTCTCTCTCACACACACACACGCGCGCGCGCGCACACACACACACACACACACACACACACACACACACACACACACTTACGTTACCATTCCAATATCAGAACCATTTTCAAAATTATGGTTACTAACATTTAAACAATAAACTTGGCCCCGTGTAATTACATAATAAAGGATTCATTGTAAAGAAAATATCTATGTCACGAATTTTAACACTGAATACACTGTTAACAGCATATCAGTCCACACATTGATATGCTGTTGTGTTTTAGAACAGAGATCAGGGCTTCTAGCACGATGGCAACTTCCCATGTCCATCTTCCCCGCTCTTTGTACGTTCATAAAATCAGTTTAAGTTAGTGAAGGTCAGCACGCAGCATGCCGGGGAACAAATACGTTTTACTTTTTATCGTTTCTTGCTTTTAGATTTGTTCTTCTTGACTCTGTGCTTAGTTATCGTCCGGTCACTGCCTCGCTGTGTTTCTTGTTTAACACTGACTGTTGTCAGTACTGGATCCTGTATGGCATTATTTATTTCGGCTAATTGTACAATACGTCCAACAGCAACAGATAAAATTACCA